>JADWQK010002252.1:600000-976334 GCA_017933935.1 Sesamia nonagrioides | reverse complement strand
CATTATCATATTGTAGACTCGTTGCGTCTACTGAACCCACAGGCCTTTCTAGTAAAAAGATTTGCAATATAAAAAGCATGGATAAGGTTTAAAGAAAATATTAATGTATACTCTTTTGATTCATATTTATTAATATTTGCTAATTTGTTTAGATTTATATTAATTTACCGATAATCAAGAAATGAGGTTATCAAACGAAATATTCACGATAAATACAATTGAATTTGAATAAGTCTTTTTATTTTATCATATTTTAATTGAAATAATATTTTTATGTCACAACTCAATTTTTATAATAAACTAAAATGGCGAATTACAGAAAAGTGTGATAAGATCGCCACCAAACGCCGACTCATCATCATCAACCTTTTATCGTCCCACTGCTGATGATGATGATGATGAAATAAATTTAGAAAAGGGTGTCCGTAAGTGCGTGCTTTGGTTTAGTGTTATGATATTTCAGTACGAGTTATCATCATCAACCTTTTATCGTCCCACTGCTGATGATGATGATGATGAAATAAATTTAGAAAAGGGTGTCCGTAAGTGCGTGCTTTGGTTTAGTGTTATGATATTTCAGTACGAGTTATCATCATCAACCTTTTATCGTCCCACTGCTGGACACAGGTCTCCTCTCATACAGAGAAGGATTGAGCGTAATCACCACGCTTGCTCAATGCGGGTTGGCGATTTCAGACTTAAAGTCCAGGTTTCTTCAAGATGTTTTCTTTCACCTTCAGTCATTGGTGTCCAAGATATACTTAGAAAGTACATATAACTTTGGAAAAATTACATTGGTATTTGCCTGACTTGGAATCGAACCCGTGCACTCATACTTGAGAGGCGGGTGTTTTAACTACTAGGCCGATTAAAAAAGTCTAACATCAAAACTTTATGGGGGACTAGTGCTTACATATATTAAGCCAAAGCCTGTATTTCAGGCCGCTAAGTCTCCGCTACAAATACACAATATTACTATCCATGGTAACCCGTAAACTAAAGCGTAAATTTTCTCGGTGGTAGGCCATAACATCGGCTGCCGGCAGAAGTTACCACCCACAAGACAAAGTCAAGCGATTAGTCGTGTTCCGGCATGATGTCTGGTGAAGTCGTAGGGAGGACGGGTCTGAGCAGTTGTGTTGCGTTGCGTGGCGGGTACGATGCGCCAAATGTTGTTGTGTCGGGAGTTTGGTCGTGGAGAGTCTCCAGATCAATCTCCCTCTAGCGCAGCATCGTTTGGTCGTGTTGGTCTTGGGTTTAACATTGCATCACCTCGCTCAATTGCCGTCATCCTTCCTATTCCGAAGTTTTTTAAGTGAATAGGCTTAATAAACTAGTGCGCTTTACCATCAACGATTGCATCACTGCTTACCATCAGGCGGGATTGCAGTCAAGCACTAGTTTATGATTAAACAAAACGTGACTGTGATTTCAGTTTTACTTATAGGTAGAAGTGTTCGTAGAGAGCGTGTGGGTGTTTGTGTGATGGAAAAGTTTGTGGGTGTCAAACTATGTGATAAATGCCGTATTACGTGCTAGTGTTAGACAAATATTTACAGAATGCTGTGATTATTTTGAGATAGATAGTTGATTTTCAGTTATGTCATATAATACGGCGATCATAAAAATAATAACTACTTTGATATACTTAAATCAAAGTTTATATAAATAAACTATTGGTTACTATGATATATAATTATAAATGTTAACTATATATTAAAATATTATTAGCCTCACTAACTTCAAATTTTGCAATGCCTGAAGAAGGCCGCTAAGTAGTAAGGAATAATTGTTATATATAAAGGGTGTATCTGACATCGACGCACAAACGAGTACCATGGATCCAGTACATGATTCTGAACCCCCCAGTGGTAGAATTTTTCGTCGGCTTTTTCATGATTTAAAAAAAATATATGTAGTTTATTTTCACTTCAGACCATTCACAATTGCTATACTTTTATAACCCAATAAGATTTTAAAGTAAAAATTAAATAATTCGCTAATTACATAAAAAAGCGCAATGAAAACAAAACCCGAAAAACTATCTTATCAGCTGATTTAAGAGAGTTCACATCAGGGATCAACGTCATACCTACAAACCCGCACGGCGGCACGCTTGCAACGTTCAAAAGCCGAGCCGACATTTTTTTTTAAACACTGTGTATTCTGTAACCGTTCATTAACGACATAAATGACTATCATAATTTTATTAGTGGCATGCTGTCTAGCCTTTTCGCGAAGTTTGCGTTACGCCCTACACACCCTATACACCCTATATAAGACCCCTAATGTACACTTAGTAAGCAAATCTATACTAATATTATTAATGATTGGAATGAAATTTGGTACACAGATAGTCTAAAGCCTAGGCATAGGCTATATAACATCCCGCTATGACCATTAGGAGCAGAGCAGTAACAAAAAATGTTGCGAAAACAGGAGTTAACGCGGACGTACTACATATTGCTCCCATTATTTTAACAGGCACTTATTTTATATCAACAGAGCTCCATTTAATTTACGGGAACCACCGCGCGCTGTAAACTGAAGTCCACGCGGACGTAGTCGCGGGCAACAGCTAGTAAATCAATACATTGAAACACATAGTCAATAGTCAAAAGACTTCGAGCGATATTCATTAGTTCATGCACGTTTGTATCATTATTTCTGGTGACGGCAAATCCTAACCTAAAAATAAACATTAATATTTTTCGAACTTCCTGGCGTTTAAATCGCCGAAATGAATATAAGACATTATTTTCTAAACTTACAGGAAGTATTTCTACTATATCTTATAGTTATACTTACATTTACTTTCATTATCAGGTTTATCAATGTATGGAAAGTGGGCATTGTTCTTTGTATTAATGTGCCCCACATACGGTAATTTGGTTCATAGAAATATTTCTACAAATTAAACAAGTTTTACTGATTTTTCTGACCTTTATTTATTAATTATTTTAAATTATATTTATTCGCTACTTTGTTATTGATAATTTTCCTTCCAACACGTCAGATATCGCAGAAGCCACGGAAATTTCATTGATGGAACTTCAATCCATTTTTCTATTAAGAAAGTATAACATGTTATCTAAGTCTCACATACATATTATATTTAATAAAATATGGGGGTATCAATGTGCCCCAACAGCACTTGCATCTATGTGCCCCTGCCTACTGCAATCGAATTCAACATTTTATAAAAATTAAAGCAATAAATAATTAAAGAATTTAAGTCTATTTAATATGATGGCATATATGTACTTACTAAATGTCTTAACATAACACAGGTAAACACTAAATAAATTAGAAGAATCACATTCGAAAGAAAACTACGAAAATTTTGTTGCTAACATCAGAAATAGCTTTGTACGTGCCAGTCGCTAGTCGTCGAGTGAACATTGCTCTGCGCTAGTGTGCGTGTAGGCTAACCATGACTGAACGCTGATGCCTAAAATAGAGGTCCAGCCTTAATTTGTGGATTAAAACCACATTTGTTGCAATACACTGGAAACCTTTGGAAGGCACCTGAAGTGTATTGTGACTGGTTTTATTAAATGTGCTATATATAAGTATAACCTAAAATAAATACTAAAATATAAAACTGGATCGGTCGTCGTGGAGATCCTTGTGGGAAAGCTATGTCCAGCAGTGGACGTCTTTCGGCTGAAGTGATGATGATGAGAATATGAGATACATATTTGTATATATTATTATACAAAGTGGCGGAATAGTTTATCATCTTAGGACTCCGATAAATGATGACGACCCAGTCCACTTTGGTTCTGGTAAGGACCGTTCCAAAACCGGATATGGTTTATGTATATTACGGATGTTTTGGTTAATAACTTTAAGGCATTTATAAGGGTCATAGCCAAGCCATTGCTTTAGGTCGCAGATGGAGGAGTCCGCCATTGAGATAAGAGTTACATGGCAGGAATTACCTTTGAAGTTATGGTATTTGAGGTTAGCGGTTCAAATATAGATTACTGTACAGAAAGGTTATAAGGTCATGGCATATGTAGTTTGTACTTGTATATAAATGTTCGGTGTTAAATAGATAGGCTAGTAGCTCTGTATGAAATTTTGGAGTGTAAATGTAATAAGGTAGATATTGCGAGTTTGCGAGGCTATAGAATGAAGGTATAATTTGGCATGTGTGTTGCGGTGCTTAATTGGTTTGCGTTTGTTGTAGGTGTGATGAGAATACCGTACTGAGGTGAAATGAAGTGATTTATTATTATATATTGCCTAGTTATTGGATCCTGGTAACAGGATCCAATAACCGTTTCCGCTTTACCCTTGTGTCTAGGACACAAATTGAGATATTAAAGTCTTATATTAATTTCCGCTATAATTGCCATTCTCTATGAAGGGCCTCCCTCTGAAGTAGAGTAGCTGTACGTTCGATTAACTGAGTTCAAATACCAAGAAAGAGATGATGAGAAACGGTGATGCTAACGTATTAAAATACTTTTACATCTCTCAGATTCGGCAAGTAGGTCCTTATTACCCCAAATGGGGCTTTTGATCAATTAGTGCTCTAGGGTAATAATGTAGCTAGAAAAGCCCTAGGGCGGTAAGTAATTAAAAAAGAACCTCTTCACTCATTCAAAAAGTTTGCGTACATCTATTATACTGGCAATAGACGTCATGCATACAACACAATGATGTGGTGCTTGGCAATCTGGGCTTCTCCCAGTTGCAATAATGTCCCTTTGTGCCGATTAGCCTAGTTCTGTTCTGTCTCCTGCTTATTATGGAGGGAAGTGGGAAAAATATCTTTTTTCTTACTCCTCCGCTATTCTTTTCTGATTAATTTCGTTGCGGGACCCAAGACAGTTGAATCGTTTGTCCGGGACTCGTCGAGCTTCATTGCTCCGCGTTTTTCTGGCGGTCTCCACTGTTGATTCTGGCTTTCAGGAGTTGCAGTGGGTTGGGAACAGTGTGGGGGGTTTTGTCCCAAAAAAAAAAAAAAAAATACAACACAATGACAAAAGCGGTCGCGTCGCTATCAGGCTTGTCTTCCTATGAGTATAATAGTCATCAATTTTAAATATCGAACGGTGAAGGTTAATTTCGTTCTTGAAAAAACTATTAAAACAAAGGAAAAAAGGCGGGAATAGAAAACTTTTACTTTAAAATGTTTTATTCTTGTAATGGCGGTATTTTTCTATTTACCTCACAATCGAGATGTAAAGCAGAGTAGTTAGCTCGGGCGTAAGCATCAATTGCACCCTAGAACCACAGTCTGTGCTAGAACTATAGTATATACTATATAAATATCTCGGGCTGCGATTGATGCCTTACAGCCCTTGGCTACCAATCTACTATTAACTTAAAGGTGAACTATTCAATAGAGATTTTTAACAGCTGGTTACTGGGTGTTGACAACTTGTACATGCATTTTTATTTATTTAGGTTTTTACGGTTCGTTACCTAAACGTATAATTGAAATTCTCAGAATTGTGTATTTCTATTGCAGCAATATAAAACAAATAATAATAAAAAATACAGTTATAGGTAGGAAGGTAGGTACATAGTATACAAACTACATGCAGATTCACAAACCTTTGTAAGAGTTGAAGTCTGGGCTCGGGACCTGTTTGACAGATCTTTAGGGTCAGCCTTAAAATAAAAACTAAAAATATACACTTACGTATCTATTATGACATTGTAAAAGCTCTAAGTCTAGTCTAGTATTTGCAAAAGAATCGATCTAAGTTTGAATACATTTTTTTTTTTATATATACAATATGTAAAGAAAACCCTGTCCGATCCGTGAAGGTATTGTTAGGTATCGATAACTGATTCTATTAATGCCTACAAAGCCGGGCTAAACTTAAAAAAAAATCCCCCTAAAAAATAAATATTATTTCACAAAAAGAGGTAACGTAAAACATGTGCGATAAGCAACCCCTTCCGCGGGCGGCGGGGGGCAGGGCACGCGGCACCTGTGACGTGGTCGCGTAAATTTTTTAAAAATTACAAAATTTCGGGGAAATTGTAATTAATTCCCGGGAAAAAAAGATTATTTCAAAATTCATTAGTATTATTACTATGATGATTATGTAAAATTTTATATTATATTTGGTCAAGTGTTTACCTAACCTTTATTATCCTTATGGGTCGGACAGGGTTTTCTTTACATATTGTATAGGTATTATAAACTAGCGCTTGACCGCAATCCTGCCTGATGGTAAGCAGTGACGCAATCGTTGATGGTAAAGCGCACTAGTTTATTAAGAGCCTATTCACTCTAGCCTTGAAGACACTCAAATTATAGTCCGACGGAAACACCGCTGCTGACAAATTGTTCCAGTCCCTCGATGTACGCGGTATAAAGGAGGAGGCGAAACGCTTCGTCCGGATCGTAGTGGTGTTAACAACGTAAGGGTGGAAACCAGCCGTACGACGGGTCGTCCGCTGGTGGAACGGAGATAGGGGAATTAAATCATGCAATTCCCTCGCACACTCCCCGAAATGCGTCCTATAGAACACCGAAAGGCTGGCTACTCTACGCCTGTGCTCTAGGCTTTGGAGACCAACTCGAGTTAGATCAGGGTCACCAATCAGCCTCTTTGCACGTCTCACCACTGAATCCAAAGTGGCCAGGTGACACTTGGCAGCACCAGCCCAAATATGGCTGCAGTACGAATGCTGGCTGAATTAATATAACATGTAGCTTCCATTTTTTCATTCATTTATCGCTACAATTGCCAGTATCGCATTTTTTAACATTACCCCATACTAGTTATTCCTGTATCGAGGTTGCGACCACAAACTTTTAAATTGACATACACAATTAACCAGACTCGGAACAACTATCTATAGACCAGCAGTCGATCGTCAGCTATTTTGCTAAATATATCGGCAAGCTTTGTAGAAAATATGTCCTATATTTGGTATTCTACATTGAATAGTCAGCTGTCTACGTCAATACATTAAAATAAAATAACTTTCTTCTATCTGAATTTTTGTACATAAACAATTTTATATAAACTACTAATATTCAATCCTATTACGAATCTGCTTGTCTTTAGTCTATATGCAAATTAGCTATTTATCGGCTTCAGGCAATTCTCGCATTTTTAAGTCAATGGTTTAGAACACTTAAAAGCTAGATTCATCAAATTTAAAAATAAAGCCATTTGTGTATATCACAGAACAGATTTTATCTGTTATGTGGTGTATATTGTATGTGTTCTGCAGAAAGCATTATTACAATCATATAGTCTAGCATATAGATTGCAGTTTTCATTTACAACCTTCCACAAATGTTAGCACACTTTGACAGCCTCTGTGGCGTAGCGGTAGCGAAGGCAGAAGCAAATATTTGTATGCATGAATATGAATACATATTTACACCGGTCTGGTCATGCTTCGCAAAGCCCGTTAAGCCGTTGGTCCCGGTTGCCATACAAACATCTAATGGCAGTTGTTACGGGTTGTTTGAGCTCTCAAAAGTCCAGCAATTAGTCTTACTGCAATGCTTACTGTGTTTGCTACGATATCGCCTTTGAGTTGTGGTGGTCAGATGGCAGTCGCTTCACGGAAAATATGGATGTTTAGCTAAAATCAGCAGTTAGACTGGTAAAGCGGGCCCCAGACTAAAAAGCTGAATAAGCTTCGGACGCGACTGGGATTAACGCTGACATGATGATGATGACAAATGTTAGCAAACACGAGTAGAAGTTTGTGGCTACTCATAAGTATCTAGCCTATGCTATACTATTGCATACTACTACAGAAGATATTTTTAGTTCAGGAGGATTTTGTACTAAGCACTACTTCTTATGTGTATGGCACAAATTCATTTCGCTAATAATAGGTCAGAATAATCTGACCTGGCTTCATCTTCTTCTTCATCATTTTCTTACCAAGATGAAGCGGCTGTAATGCATGTTTTTTCAACAGTAGTCTATCTGTTGAAAAAAAAAAACATGCATTACAGGCGCTTCTGTAAAAGTCACAACTCAGAAAAATTAGGGTAAAAGTGCTGGCATTATACCTATAGTCGTATTTTTAATTATACGAAGCTATCTGACAGTAGCTAATGTCACCTTGCAAAATAATGTTGCCATATTTAAAGTAATAGTGATGCGATCAGTTCTCTTTCAATCAGAGGAATGAACAATGAGCGTGAATATATTTTTTTTTAATCAACTCTGCCTCACATTATGTATGAATTTCTCCTGTATCGTGGGTGCGTTTACAAACATCTAACTCACATAAACAAACATCCAGACCCGGAACAACTACTTGTAAATCATACGAATATTTGTTCCGTGCGGGAATCGAACCCGCGACACGCAGCGCAGCAGTCAGTAGCTTAACTACTGCGCTAACCGTGCAATCAAAATGTATGGGCTCGATCAGATGATCGACACTGTTTCAGACAGATTTATAATTAATGTCACCATAAGCGATAGTGATGATTATTATTCTGATTATGAATAAAACCAAATAATATAATAAGCGAAGTTTTTTTTATTTTCTTTATCATCATCCTTTTTTATCGTCCCACTGCTGGGTACAGGCCTCCTCTTATACAGAGAAGGATTGAGCGTAATCATCACGCTTGCTCAATGCGGTTTCAGACGATATTTTTCCTTCACCTTCAGTCATTGGTGTCCATGATATACTTAGAAAGTACATATAACTTTAGAGAAGTTGGATTACAGTTACATACCTAGGTAGGTATGTAACTGTAATCCAACTTCCAGTACCTATACAACATGTAGTTAAAACTATAGATAAAATATGTAGGTACATATTTTATCTATAGTTTCAACTACATGTTGTATTGGAAATAGGATAGTCTTAAAAGTTTCCTCGCAATGTTTTCCTTAATGTTTGAAACATGATGATGATGACTGTAGGAACATGGTCCTCAAATAGCCTGTCAAAATCATAACCCTCCTTTTGCTTTGCCGTAGTCGGGTAAAAACTCGTTGCTATGTGCAATGCACGAATGAAATTCGAACCCTGTATCGGTAGTTCGGCACAGTAACTATTCATTAGACAGTCGAGGCAATTATATTCATTCGAAGTGTTTTCAATCATTCAAATTGTCACAACACTATATTTTTTTTCATCAAAAACTGACAACACAGTAAACGTCAGTTTGCTTCGTGTAATTAAAAATGCAACTATAGAGCTAACTTTTCAATCAGCAGGGTAATTGGCCATAACATCGGCTGCCGGCAGAAGTTACCACCCACGAGACAAAGCCTTGCCGCCAAGCGATTCGTCGTGTTCCGGCGATGATGTCTGGTGAAGCCGTACGGAGGACGTGTCTGAGCAGTTCTGTTGCGATGTGTGCCGGGTACGATGCGTCAAATGTTGTTGTGTCGGGAGTTTGGTCGTGGAGAGTCTCCAGATCAATCTCCCTCTGGCGCCACCTTCCTCAATTGCCGTCTTCCTTCCTATTCACTAAGTTTTTTTTAAGTGATTGGGCTTAATAAACTAGCGCCCTTTACCATCAAAGATTGCATCACTGCTTACCATCAGGCGGGATTGCAGTCAAGCGCTATTTTATAATTATTAAAAAAAAAACACACAATATCAGTATTTTTTTTTTTATTAGTTATAAACTAGTGCTTGACTGCAATCCCGCCTGGTGGTAAGCAGTGATGCAATCGTTGATGGTAAAACGCACTAGCTTATTAAGCCTATTCACTCAAAAAAACTCAGTGAATAGGAAGGAAGACGGCAGTTGAGCGAGGTGATGCAATGTTTAATCAACAACACGACCAACGATGCTGCGCCAGAGGATGATCTGGAGACCCTCCACGACCAAACTCCCGACACAACAACATTAGGCACATCGTACCCGGTACACATCGCAACACAACTGCTCAGACCCGTCCTCCGTACGACTTCACCAGACATCATGCCGGAACACGACGAATCGCTTGGCGGCAAGACTTTGTCTGGTGGGTGGTAACTTATGCCGGCGGCTGATGTTGTTGCCTACCACCGAGAACAACGCACGCCAACAAGCTCGATCCTGAGCAGTTCTCCGCCAGCCACTACCAGCCACCTTTTTGATGTCTTAAGCCTATTGCTAATCAATTGCAACATATCTTCGAAAAATGTCTCTGTTCAACAACTTAAGTAAAGCAATGAATGTTCTTGAACTGTCAAAATGAAATCAAAAAACACAATATCATTGTTACAAATGTAACAATGATATTGTGTTTTTCAATGGTATTGTGTGTGATGAAATCAAAAAACACAATCAAAAAACAAAAAGCCTATTGCTAATCAATTGCAACATATCTTCGAAAAATGTCTCTGTTCAACAACTTAAGTAAAGCAATGAATGTTCTTGAACTGTCAAAATGAAATCAAAAAACACAATATCATTGTTACAAATGTAACAATGATATTGTGTTTTTCAATGGTATTGTGTGTGATGAAATCAAAAAACACAATATCATTGTTACATTTGTAACAATGATATTGTGTTTTTTGATTTCATTTTGACAGTTCAAGAACATTCATTGCTTTACTTAAGTTGTTGAACAGAGACATTTTTCGAAGATATGTTGCAATTGATTAGCAATAGGCTTAAGACATCAAAAAGGTGGCTGGTAGTGGCTGGCGGAGAACTGCTCAGGATCGAGCTTGTTGGAGTGCCATGGAGAAGGCCGATGTCCAGCAGTGGACGAGAAGAGGCTGATGATGATGATTCAAATTGTTAGTAATAATGTATTTCGCAATTAGGGTGCAGTTAATAAGAATAATTTTGACAGTTATTTAATACAAAAATTAGAAAATGTTCGCAGCCGATATTCTCTTTTTGACCGTACCTACTATTGGCTTCAGTACTGAATACAAATAGGTATATGGAAGCAACATGCTTAATAAAAAATCCTAACCGCTGCCGTCTTGGATTCATCCAAGGATCCATCTATTTAGACTTCACTATCGGTTGAAGCGCAATCGAAAACCATGAAAAAATACCCTTACAAAAAAAAAAAAATATTTGCAGGCGCCATCTTCGATTTTCATTTTTATTTCACAATATTTTTTTTTTTTAAATTGATTCAACACCATACAAATAGTACCTATACAATATGTAAAGAAACCCCCATCCGACCCATAAGGACAATAAAGGTTAGGTAAACACATGACCAAATAAAATATGAAATCTTACATAGGTAATCATCATAGTAACAATACTAATGAATTTTGTAATAATCTTTCTTTGCGCAAAATACCTAAATTCCAACTTCCTCCAAATTTGGTATTTTTTTTTTAAAAGTGACAACACTATTTTCGTCGGTATTATTATGAGCGATGCGACCGCGTGCCGCGTGCCTTGCTTCCCTTCGCCAGCGCATGTATTGCCTACCTCACATGTATTCTCCTTTTGCGAAATATTTTTTTTGGGAAACTTTTTTTTAAGTTTAGCCCGGCTTTGTAGACATTAGTAGAATCAGTTATACCTAACAGTAGTACTTAACAGTACCTTCACGGATCGGCCAGAGTTTTCTTTACATATTGTATAATTAACCTATAATGTTCCTATTCCTGGGACCCAGGCCTCCTCTCCGTGAGAGATCCGTAATCTATCACGTGGGCCAAGTGCGGGTTGGTAGATGTCACATGTCTTCGAAGTTTTGCCTCTAGACATCCCGATTTCCTCACGATGACGTGCGAGACCACTGCTCGCACGTCAAAGAGCGAGCGGTAGGATTGCCAGTAAAAAATCGGTATATTTGTAGTAATAGTACCTAAAATCGTATTTCTAAAATAAAAACTTTTTTACAAAAAAACAACCGACTTCTAAAAACCACTACAAATTGAAAAATAATTAATTTCGGAAGTCGGTGTCTTTGGTTTTTGTATAGGTAATAGTTTTTGACACCGACTTCCGAAATTAATTATTTTTCAATTTGTAGTGGTTTTTAGAAGTCGGTTGTTTTTTTGTAAAAAAGTTTTTATTTTACACTTTTTAGTTGTGAAAAGTAGGTACTATGTATTCAGTTACATCCGGTCAGACTGGAAGCTGACGCAAATTAAGCGGGGACATGACGTAATTTTGTTTACTTTAATTTTTACCCGTAATTTTGAAGAATTCTCTCGACTGCTTATGGTCTTAATCATCAGGTTAGGTACTGCAGACCATTATTTTAACCCAATGGGTGCAAAGTTCTCATCAATATAAATGCATTAAAACCAAACACAAAGTAGCTACTGCAAACCGTTGAGGAGTTCCCGGAACTGGCCTTTGTCTTCATCATCAGAGCTCTTATAATAATAATAATAATAATAATAAAACTTTATTTCGGGTGGCATAGACCCATATAGTTGGCTTATTGACAATTATAATTTACAACAACAGTCTCTAAAAGTATAATTCACAGCAAACAACGGCCAATAAAGCCGTTATTTGCTGTGACTTGCCACTCCCACACACGACTGTATCCAGTGTGTTTGAAGGGGACAGTCAAATCGCACAGCTATTGCGTTCAGAATGCCGTTGTTGCTATTCCGTATACGGGCCAGCAGGGAAGCTGCTTTTTTGCGCATGATGGCCTGGAAACCATCAGTGCGAGCATCAGCAAACATCCCGGATGCACTGCACCGCCACGGCAGACCCAACAACACTCTGAACGCATCATTGTACTGAGTGCGCAGGGCTCTGTAAGCTCGCTGCGTATATCTCACCCACAGGCCGCCCGAGTAGAAGGACTGGCAAAACGCTTTGAATAACGTAACCTTCACCTCTGTCGTGCATCGTGCGAACCTGCGTGCGAGCATATTAGCCCTCACCGCCAGAGCCCTGCGCTCCCTCTCGACATCCTCGTCGTCCCTAAGATCACTTGTCACAATGTGACCTAAGTATTTCACGGCTTGAACCTGCTTTAGGGCCATTCCATTAAGAAATACAGGAGGCACATGGGTTGGCTGTTGTTTGCATGATTTAAATACCAGAATTTCACTCTTTTTAGAGTTATATTGTAACCCATGCGCCTCCGCATACTCCTCACAAATAGACAGCAGTTTCCTCAGTCCGCTTATGGAAGGGCTCAGCAGCACCATATCGTCTGCGTAACTAATATTGTTAAAACAAATGTCATCAATGTGACAGCCGACATGTGTGCTACTGAGCCGCTCCACCAGCTGGTCAACATAGATGTTGAACAGTAGAGGGGAGCTCAAACCCCCCTGTCTAACGCCACATTCTAATTTGTACTCATCCGATAGGACCCCCGCCCACCTCACATGGTTTTTCTGGTTTGCATACCAATACCTCAGGAGAGAGATGCACTCCCCGGGCACACCCGCGCCTCCCAGCTTGTCCCACAGAAGGTCGTATGACACACGATCAAAAGCCCTTGAGAGGTCCAGGAAGCAGGCATACACCGGCGTCCTTCTGGTTGTGTAGTACCCGACAGCATGCTTTAAACTTAAAATGGCACTCTCGGTAGACAACCCAGCTCTGAACCCAAACTGGGCATCTTGCAGCTCAATCATTTTCGCGAGGTTCGCATTAAGCATGCTGTCAAGTATCTTGGCAGCAGTGGTGGCCAGTGAAATGGGCCGGTAGTTAGCCCTATCAGATGAGTCCCCCGTCCTATTTTTTTGAATAGGTACCACAAAAGTACGCATGAGCGACTCCGGTAGATATGAGTGGGACATACAGAAATTAAACAACATTGACAACACACGCGGCAAATGAACACCAGCATATTTAAAATGTTCAATGCTGAGGCCGTCATGACCGGGCGATTTCCCACGTTGCATACGGTTTATTGTGTTTCTGATAACCTGGGCAGAAAAGTACGTCTTACGCCCAGTCACGGCGGCACCCGCATCGCGAACACAACTCGCTGACGACGGAGACGGACCCAAGGACGACGAGATTGCAAACTGTTCTCTAAACATGTTAGCAATAGCTTTGTGGTTGCTGACGCCGCCGACGCTCACCGGAAGGCTTGTTTTCACATTTGAACGGTTAACATTTTTCCAAAAATCTTTAAATTTTTTTACCGAGTGGTTAGAGGCAAGAATGTTCATTTTTAATTGTTCTTGTCGGTTTTGGCATGATTTTAACTTGGACTTAAATATTTTTCGTGTGTCTGTCATTTCATCATACACGATGCCACTTGTAGGTTTACCGGCCAGTACCCATATTTTAAATTTTGTGCGAGCATCTCGATGTGCGTCGGCAACGCATGCATTCCAACCAGCTATATGAAAAGACTTTGTTCTAGTCTTTTTACAACAATATGTTTTCATTGCAGCCTCTGACAACACAGAAACAATTTCATTATATAACTCCTCAATAATTATACAATGATCTGAATTACGACATATGGAATCACAACATTGTCCCAGTGCTAAAGGGAAGTCTATCGCTCGAAGCTTAGAATTACATAATTCATGATATTTATGAGTTTGATTAGGCTGTCTTTCGCCCCAAATTATTTTCCGTCTGAGATCGCCTTTATTTAAATTATATTCATATTTAATATTAAGTTTATACAGATTACATTCCATTACAAGTGGGTAGTGGTCAGACCAGTACACGTCTTCTTGCACCCATACTCTATTAATGGTGGAAACAGCAGATTGTGTTGTAATGCAATGATCCAACCACCTCATGCACCCATGAGCCTCACTACGAAACGTATAGGTACCAGACAATAACCCCAACATATGTACATCCGCACAACACCATGCGTTATCATCACAAAAAGCAACTAATTCATTAAAGAATAATTCATTCGGATGTGCATTAAAGTCTCCAAGCACATAAAATGCCTCAGTTCCACATCTTTGTTCCATTTCAATCACAGACTGTATCGTACTAAGACAGTTTGTAAATACTGATAAATTATCACTACTGTTTGTTGGCATATAAACACTAAGAATGACTATGTTTCTATTACTCACTGTTAACTTTATACCCGTCACACGAACGTTGTCACAGCTAACCACAGACACAGAATGGAACGCACTTTTTCGCCACAATATCGCGACACCACCGTACGGGCGACCGGTAAGTAAGCCCGCTGACGTGTCCACGGCAGAGGTTCCCGTCGCACTGAAATCCTCGTGGATAGTACTCAGCATCGGTAACTCGTACGGCAGGAGCCACGTCTCCTGTAGTGCCACCACATCAGCAGTCTGGCACAGGGCTCTAACCCCTTCCCAGGATCTTTTGACTGACTTACAGTTGTAACTAATAATTCTACTGGAACATTTAGTTGCTTCTTTGTCCATTTAAATTTTCATTTATGTTAGCCTCACTTTCAGAATCTGTTTTCACATTTCTCTTTTCCCCAAAGTTTATAAAGCGCCTAAAGGAAATGCCTGATGGCCACAGCTTCTCATCCAGAAATATATCCAATTTATGCTTCACAACGTAAGCTTTATAAGCATTATAGCTTTTTTGTTTTTTAATTTTTAGCTTTACTAACGTAATAGTTTCACCCGTTTTATTGTGAACATAATCAATAATGTCCTTTTCACATACATCTGTATGGACGTTAGAAATAAACAATGGTACTTTAGTATCCGCCGCTTTAAATTTCACATTGTCCTGTGACTCGACAACTGCATTACCTTTTTTTGTAGCTAACCTATTTCTTAATCGTTTTTTCTGAACCAAAATCCATCGATCGTCCGCACCATTTACCTTCCATTCTGAGCCATTACCTGCCATCTTATGACAGTCACAACCCATCTAGGTGTAAAGTTCTTATCAATACAAATTAATCAAGCCCAAACACAAGGTAGCTGCTGTGAATTGTTGAGGAGTTCCTTCGACTGTCTTCCGGCTCCATCATCAGATCTACTCCAGACCTTTATCAAATTGTAGTGCTTTAAATACTTAATGAAAATACTAAGAAATGCACTAATCGCCCCTACGATTTTTGAAAGTTCCCCTTGATTTCTCTGGTCTTCCATCATCAGACCCTGATGTCCTTATCATGGGACCACCTTGGGAATGTCTTCTTTCCAACAAAAAAAGAATTATCAAAATCGGTTCATAAACGACGAAGTTACGCGCGAACAAACATAAAAAAAAAAAAAAGCATATATACGGTCGAATTGAGTAACCTCCTCCTTTTTGAAGTCGGTTAAAAAAATACCGATTTTAAAATTTCTAAAAAACTCGTCAGCAGTAGTCTCGAACGTCAAAGAGCGAGGCCGATAGAGTAAATATCGGTAAATTACTACCTAAAATCGGTATTTCTAAATAGCTTCTCGTCAGATGACATTTTGTAGGCACTCTTTAGAAAAGTCACTGTTAGGGTGTTTTCCAAAACATTTTGCATTAAGTCCGTCTATAAAGCCGTAATATTTAACAGAATTCAGAAATAAAAAATCCGTAGAAAAATCGTGCATTTCGGTATTTCGGCAGAACAGAGCGCATGTCGGTAGATGTACCGAAAAATGGGTAGGTTCAAAACCACTGCTCACGATCTGTTCCTTCACCGAGAGCAGTGGTGATGAAATTATTTAGACAACTTGTAAGTCGCGGCCGACACCACTAGACCACCACTGCTCTCTGGACCAACATCATCGGAAACCGTAAAAAACACTCATGATAAAAGAAAAATAAAGCCACAGACACACTAGGGGACAAATGTCGTGCGACACGGGTCGCCAGCGACATCAGATGAGGTAGCGCGATGATGCGCCGGTCTTCGCTCGACATGTCTGGTAACATAGCGCGACACGTGTCGCCAACTATATTTACTACTACGTTGCTTCGGACATAAGTCGCGCGATATCCCCAGATATGTCAGGCGAAGTTTCGCGAAGTCGCACAACTTCATCTCACGTCGCTGCGGACATAAGTTGCGCGTTGTCGCCATATTTGTCGCCGATACTTGTCGTAGCAAATTTATCCCCTAGTGTGTCTGTGGCTTTAAACAGCTTTCAACCGCTTCCTGTAATCATTTGAGTATGACATTAAATCAATAAATACCGTGAAAGGCGTACTAAATCTTATTACAGAACAAAGCAATAACGTTAAAAACGCTACTGCTTTGTTCTGTAATAAGTTTTTAGATAGGCTTAAAAGCATCATTAACTTGGCATACGAGACGAATGGTTTGGGAAATCTTAACAAATTGACAATGAGTTACCGTCTTACACAGTGTGTGCTCTCTCCCGATTTAATTGTTTGGTTTGGGCGTAGGCACCTAAAAATAGATTAGGTTAGGTTACTTTGTTGGAGTGTGTACTACAATAAAATTCGGCTTTAGACACGAATATACAGCATCAAATTAAATTAATTAGCTACAATCTATTCTCTGGGTATATTTATACCTAAACTTGACAAAATAAAAAAACAGTTTCCACTCCGGTGTGCCAGCAGAAGTGTAAACTTGGACATTTTTGTTGTGAATTTTGGATTGGTTATGGAATAATTTTGCAGGAAGTGCTTTAATTCTCAGTATTATTTAGTCGCGCGATAGAAAGATATATTACTTACTCTCCTACGCCGCGCCGGCGGTGTACTCTTCCTCCGTCTTACGAATTTTCGATCAGGTCACGTGTCCTGACGCGAGTTTAACATTTTATTTTGAAGTTATTTTTTTTGTCTGGTCGACTATCGCTTGTAGTGTTGTAACTTAAAGTATGAGATCGATTAATGAAAATCACTTCTGTGAAGACTACGCCTTTTAAAACGGATATTTCAACATTTTCAACTGACTACAAAAACTGGAATCGGTGACAGATTAGTTTGGATGACCTGACTAAAGATTGGAATAATTTGTACGTCGTATCCAGCAAATTTATTATGACGTATATGAATTTCATAGGAGTTGTGTTCGATGTTAAAAGTTCTTGGTTCACAGTAAACGAAGACATGAGGTTCCACTGCTACCAACTGTGAGTAAAAATAGGAGGTACAGCAGTGCGATCCAGTAACCATCTCACCGTGAAAATTTAAGTGAAGTGAGTGTGAAGTGAGTTGTCATTCCAGCTAATACTTAGGGTTTTAATCTATTGGCCGCTCATTCTAAGCTCACCAAACTTTTCTCGGTGATATTTTTGGCGAATCTATCGACTGCACCCTAATTGTGTAAAACTCCACAATCTAAAAATTTTCGAAGAAAATTGCCTTTGATCCATCCATATTTGTATCTATCTAGACAACATTATTTTTTTCATCCCACCATCTCGGAAAGAGTATTTTTAATCTTCAATATCTGACTGGAAAAGCCGTTTTTATTCTCTAGAGGATAAAGTAAATTGAATTTAGAACATCGTGTGCACTAAGTTTGTAAATTAAAAAAAAACATTTAACCTATTTACTGTTACCTCTATGGTGCCGAATATATCATACAACTTTTTTTTAATTTGTTAAAAACTCAGACTCGGAACCTTCTTGGTGTTCTTTTTTCAATTTTCTTTGTACGCGGTTCTTTACGCGGCATTTTTTCACGTCATTGTTAAACCTTATATTAAAAAAAAGAAACTTGAAAACAAGTGAAAAACTAAAATGAGTGATTCTAGCGACGAGGAAGTTTGTTTGACGCCAACAGAATTGACTGAAACTGTTAATAATGCGCAAATGAGCTTTCTACCTCAACAATCACGCGAGAAGTATTTAAAACAGTACGATATGTTCAACACGTGGCGACTAGCAAAAGGAGCCAAAACTTTCTCAGAAAACGTTTTGCTGGCATATTTTATAGAATTAGCCGAGAACAAGAAAGCAAGCACTCTATGGAGTACGTATTCGATGCTAAAAGCAACAATAAAGATGAAAAAAGACAAACATATCGATACCTATCCTAAATTAGTAGCATTTTTAAAAAGAGCCTCATCTGGTCATCATCCAAAAAAATCGAAGGTTTTCACAGTATCTGATATTGAAAAGTTTCTTAACGAAGCACCCGATTCCGTATATTTGGCGGCAAAAGTAAGTCAGTTGCACATTCAGTATCTACTTAAGTACATATATTAATCTCAATTAAATAGTATACTTAGTAAATGTTGATAGGCATAATTATGCGTTCATATAAATTTTATTCATTTATCTACTACAATACTCTTTACATTGCAGGTTGTTCTTATTATTGGAATAAACGGAGCATGTCGAACTAATGAACTAACACAACTTAATGTCAAAAACATTGAGAAACATTCAGATGACTTACTATTAATTAATTTACCTAATACAAAGACAAAAAGAGACCGCAACTTTGTCATTCGCAAGGAATACGTAACGATTGTTGAGAAATATCAAGCCTTACGGCAGCCTAACACTCCAATCAATCGTTTTTTTCTACAGTATCGCAATGGAAAGTGTGTTAGACAGCCTATGGGTACTAATAAAATTGGCAGTATCCCACGAGAAATAGCAACATTTCTTGAACTTCCAGAACTCCTGTTGTACACGGGTCATTGTTTCCGACGAACTTCAGCCACACTTTTGGCTGATTCCAGAGCTGATCTCCTGTCCATTAAGCGCCACGGAGGCTGGAAGACCAATGCAGTTGTAGAGGGATACATAGAGGATTCCATCCAAAATAAGTCTAAAATATGTGAAGGCATCGTAGGAGCCATTACACTGAAAGAGCCTCAATCGGAAACTTGGACTGGCCCTTCTACATCAAAAATAAGCCGTTATGAAACACCTAACCATCTCCCTCTCTCTCCAACATTCACGCCAAGGGAATCCGATGAATCGGTACAACTATTAAGTATGACAGACAGTTTACCGAAAAACAGTACACAAGTGACTAACACCAATATTACAGTACCAAACAAAAATATTACACTCAATTTAAATAACTGTTGCAACGTTACTTTAAAATTTTCTTAATTATACTTTAGTATTATTTTATTATAATTTAAAGATTATTCTGTAATACTTACCTATCATAATGTAGTAATTAATACCTAAACTGAAATAAAAGTGTACCTATCTTGTGATTGTAAACATTTTTTTATTGCATTTAGTCATTTCATCGCTGAGGTGGAATAAAAAGTTACGTGTTGCACTCGAGTGCAAAGATTTTTCACCTCGTGTCCTTTTGATTCCCTCGCTAACGCTCAGGATTCTAATTTTGAATCACTCGCTGCGCTCGTGATTCAATTTTAGAATCCTTCGCTTGCTCGGTCATCAAAATTGAACACGCGGTTAAAAAGCAACTTTGCACTCTTGTATAACAAATAACTATTGTTTATGCGAAACCTGAAACACTTGTCTAGTATTTGTAAGTAAACAATCTATGTACAAAATTTCAAAAAGATATCATGAAAAATCACAAAGTTATGAGCTTGTTATCCTACTTGGTTGTCCCAACAAAAAAATGGTCCACGCTTCGTTCAGGCGGGCGAGCCGGGTGTACCTACTGACCTGTGGCGTCAGCTGAGCGTGGGCATGATCCCGCGTAAAGTGCGTAGCGCGCTCAGAAACCACACCGCAACAATTTAAATATAACATGGTGTAGAAATGATTTGAATCGATTCAGTTGCTTATTCTGAACAAACTGTATTCAGCTTTGGAATAAACAAAAAATGACGTTGTATATATATTTCATTAGAAACTCAACATTCCATAAGATGTGTGCCTTATCTTTATTCTTGGTAAATTGAAAAATGATAGCAGCTTAAATAAATTTCACAGTCACGAAAAATGATGACAGAGATTAACTTACGTGCTATAGTCTACGCGGAAGCGCTAGTCACCGCCATAGGTATGTGAGCAGGGCGGGGGAGGTAGGCGAGAGGAGGCATAAGAAATCTCACTACGACGGACAGAGCTCCGGCGAGATCTCGTGGCGACATGGAGAGTGCGATTGTCGCAACCCAGTGCCTGGACACGCCACAATTGCGGAGGTTTGAGGAGTGGCGCAGGTCCTCACCGGACACAGCGGTTTCGAGAGGTTCCTGTTCTGGATAAGGCGGGAGGAACACGCCAGGGTGTCACCACGGTGGGGATTGCCCTGAGGACACGGTGGAGCATACGGTGGGGACTGGGATGACGCCGTTGTGTTTCACGCTCGCCTTAAAGAGATGTCAGCACATCGTGACGGAGTCCAAGAAGAACTATGCCTCCTGGGTCAAGGTTGCGGGTTGGTTAAAGAAGAAACCGTAGCCCTGGCGCACAGCCAAGTGAAGGAAAACTGGTGGGTTTTAGTCAGTAAAAGTCTGACACGCCCTTCCGCTCCGCCCAGTGCGGGAGTCGTACGATGAATTCCCACTCGCAAAAAAAATGACAGGGGAGGTGGACGAACGTTACCATGGTTACTCGATTCAGTTATTTAAGCTAGGTACATCCTAAGGTGGGTCCGCCAATTATACGATCTGTGAAAAATGTAATTTAGGTACGAGCACAGTTCTTTTTTCTCCGACGAAAAGTTGACAAGGAAAATTTGGAATACGACATGAACATTAATAAATTAGTAGAAGAGGCTACAGGAGTGTCAGCTCGCAGCGTACTGAGAATTGTAGCTGAAGGAAATTTGAAACCAAAACTTTCTTCTCCACAAAATCCTAAACAAATAAAAAACGGATTCCACATTGATGATCGACATGGGAGTAATACGCAGAAAAATTCATTAGTTTTATACTGTTGATAAAAAATCCCAAGCATTCGTAAGCTATTTGCAGTTTTAAAAGAAAGATGGGATATTTCTTTAAGAAATGTAAATCTAAGAGATATGTTATAATTGAGAGACCCAATATTGCTGAATGGCGAGTAAGGTAAATAAGAGCTATACGTATATATAGAAATGAAAATATATACTTTCTGGACGTAACCCACGTTAACACTAGCCACAACTCCAATAAGTGTTGGCAATTCAATTCTGAGCACGAATTTTATACTGTTATTGGCAAAGGGTGTCGTTCAGTGATTGTTTATGGGGAGAGCCGTGATGGATTAGGGTGCTAATTTGAAAATTGTTAAGACCCAGTGAACTCACTGGGTCTTAACAATTTTCAAATTAGCACCCTAATTACGGAACACTATCAGTTGGAATCATTTCGAAGCATATTGCTAATCCATTGCTCCATGGTTCGAAAATGTGTCTGCTCTACAACGTAAATAACGCAATGAATGTTGTTGAACTGTCAAAATTAAACCCATTACTACTGATAGTATATCACGCAATTACCCTGCAGATTCAAAATGCGGGGATTACCATGGCGACATGAATGCCACAAATTTTTACAGTTGGTTCAAAGATAAATTATTAAATAATCTAGCCACAAATTCGTCAAGGACATTGCCATTGGTCGTAAAGGACATTGCTTCCTATCATTGTGTACATGTTGAGAAAATACCTACATTGTCAAGTTTAAGAAGAGTCTTGGAAGATTGGTTACGTAATCATAATGTTGATTTTACATCCATACAAACCCGAACTCCTTTCTCCAATAAAATGAACTGAGTTGGAAAAAATGTACACAATTGATGAAATTTTCAGAGCTGCAGGTCATATCGTTATACGCCTTGCGCCGTATCATCCCCATCTCAACCCTATTGAGCGTGTGTGTGCCGATGTAAAGAACAATTTAGCTACAAATTATAAAAAATTCTTCATTATGCGATAAAATTCCAATCATCACAAGATTGTTTTCAATTCACTCCGAAAAAATGGCAAAAGTGCGACGACCATGTTCAGCAAATTGAGGACCAATATTGGAATCACGACATAATATGTGACATTGAAATAAACGAGTTGATCACATAAATATAGGAAACGAGTCAAATGCACACTTTTCACCTGGGGGTGAACAGTGTGAATTTGACTCGTATCCTATATTAAAAAAAAAAGATACGCGGTGTGTGAGGGGCGACCCATCCCCCCTCACACCCCGCATATCTTTTTTTTTTTTTTGATGGGATAGGAAATCATCAAATGACGTCTGCCGCTCTAGGCAGAGCAGAAGGGCGTGTCAGACTTTTACTGACTAAAACCCACCCGTGTTTCTTCACTTGCCTGTGCAACGGCCAGGGCCACGGTTTCTTGTTTAATCAACCACCCCGCATACCTAGGGCACGCAGCACCTGTGACGTGGTCGCGTCGCTATTCGCTTATAATAATAGACCGGTCTACCGGTGTTGACACTTTTTTAAAAATTACCAAATTTCGGGGAAATTGGAATTAATTCCCGGGAAGAAAGGATTATTTCAAAATTCATTAGTATTGTTACTATGATGATTATGTAAAATTTAATATTATATTTGGTCAAGTGTTTACCTAACCTTTATTATCCTTATGGGTCGGACAGGGTTTTCTTTACATATTGTATACATAGGTACATATACAGCCTACAATGTTCCCACTACTGGGACACAGGCCTCCTCTCGGTGTGAAGCAGTGGGCCGTAATCTACCACGTGGGTTAGTGCGGGTTGGTAGATGTCACATGTCTTCGAAGTTTTTGCCTCTAGGACATGCCGGTTTCCTCACGATGTTTTCCTTGAGCTTGTGTGTATGTCAAGAAATAATTTACAAAAAGTAAAGCGCCTGACGGGGTTCGAACCTACCACCTACAACTAGTAAGTCGCGGCCGATACCACTGGGCCACCGCTGTTCTAAATTAGTTTAGTTTTTGAACAAGAGATTTGGCACCATTGTCATAATGAACACGGAGTAATCCTTGTATTTCAACGCTATAAAGAGCCGAGCGCGGCGGACTATATACTACCTAGGTAGTTACGGATAATTTGCAACATGTGTATCATCATATTATACCTATATTACTAGCGACCCGCCCCGGCTTCGCACGTGTGTAATGCTGATACTAAATACACTACAGAAAAACTGTGAACGTTGTATAAAAAAACATGGCGGCCCGCCGTTGCCGACGCCCGGCCGGTCGGTACCGCCGCAAACCCGACGACGCGCAATTTTTGAATCTGTATTTTCTTCGAATATATGTACTGAAATCATATCTTTAAATGGCGATTTAGATCTATATTAAATCAACAATGTATTTAAGGTATTAAATTGGATAAGGATGAATGCTGTAGGTATTGGTTAAAAACCCCTTTTCTCCAGTATTTAATGGATGTTTTTATACATCTAAACCTTCCTGTTTAATCACTCTATCTATTAAAATAACCGCATCAAAATCCGTAGCGTAGTTTTAAAGATTTAATCATACATAGGGACATAGTAAAGAGAAAGCGACTTTGTTTTGTAATGTAGTCTCAAGGAATTTTTTTGTCGGTACGTCATAACTTCCTTCATACTTTATCAATATATAGAAATGACACCCTTTTAAAGCTTTTCTGGACCGCTGCACCTGAAAAATATACAAATTACTCACATTTCAATGGCTATTCGACAATTTACGATTGAAAATCAATGTGCGAATTGTACTTACTTCGCGCGGGTTACCTAGTTTTGAAGTTATCTTAGCTATGTTTGATATTGGAATAGGTATGACGTCTATAATGAAGCCAGCTAAACACTGTTATCAAAAGTGAAACGTGAAATGGAAGGATAATCATGCACGAGAAATATAAAGAGTCCCCTTCGGGGTGCTGTATTTGGTGTTGTCCCGTTTAAAAGTCACAGTTTTAATTAACGTAAGCGTACATAACTTGCCCATAGGTGTTCAGTTACGATTAACACTGCTGATATAATATTTATAGCAGACTTAACAGAATTAACTTCTAATCCGCGAGCTAACTGGTAAACATCATTGGGTTTACATTTTCAATTCTAGTGTTTCTCGATTAAAATATTTGTTAGTAAAAAGCTTATTTTATGAAATAGTTATTGTTTGAATGTTTTTACTTTGTATTAGTCGATCTCGTTACTTCGTTTCCTATGTTATAGGTAGTTTAAACTGACCTTTTTTGTTTAACGTGTTTAACAGTATATGTAATCTCGTAAATGGCATGCGAATGCAATAGTCAAAGGACCCTGGTCGGAAGACAACATCGAAATTTCGACCACCGTAAACGCGGGCACGCGGGCGGTGAGCCGTGGGCAGCTCCAGCTGAGGACCAAGGAGCAAGTAAGAATTACAAGCGCTGCTAGGCACTATGGTTAATAAACTACAATATGATATAGAGAGCAATGCTTGTCATCCTACAACATACACCTCGCAACTGATACCGCATTGGAGAAATGTAGCTATAAGAGTATACGTAGGCGCTTCAAGGAATTGATTTTCAGAGAAACTAAGGTGCGTATTACAGAACGTCACTCAAACTCAAGCTCTACTTAAGTCTCGTTTCAAGCCAAAAGGCTGATAGCTGAGCATAAAACTACTTTCAACCAATCAAAAGATTGGTTGAAACTAGTTTTATGTAATGCTTAAGCAGAGATCAATGCTTGAGTGACGTTCTGTAATACGGACCTTAATGAAAGAATATACAGTTGACTATCGTCTGTATACTTTAAAATAGAGCCGAAAATATATTTAGGGTTATTTTCTTTACCATTTCATTTCTATGACAATGCTACCAGGATAAGGAAAATGAGTAGAAATCTCGAGTTATTTATGCTATAACTATGTAAGTTAAATGAGCTCCCTGCGCCAAAGATGGCCCTGTTCCTAAGATGGTCCGCATTCGTAAATTCATATTACTTGAAGTTATAATGAGCCAAAATTTCACGCCTACGTTTGGTTTGCACCATAGACAAAACTGCAACTTCATGTCATAGGAAGGGTGCCGCCATTTTCGCAGTAGTTAACATTTTGTCAGTGACATTGTAACTGACTATACATCTTCAAATATATTATGAAGTGCAATTTGGAAGGAGTTTTTGGCGGGAAGCCAAGATGAGTGCCACGCTCGTTTTTCATTGGACTTTTAAATTATTTATAGTGTCATTTACTAAATAAAAACGTGTGATTTATGTAGTAAAAAGTGCATTCAGTGATTAATTCATAAAGAACAGTGAAATATGTAGCATAGTGGCCACATCATGGCTTAGTACCAAATCTTCCTCTGTGTTCGGTTCGCACGGCCGTCTTTTTCGACATGATTAATTCATTACGTGATGTTGGCTAAATGCACAAACCGTGCGAAGCCATAAGAGAAAGAAAGAAAGAAAGAAGTGCAATTTGACGTTTCATACTTTTCATGACGACACAACTTTGTAGGTACATGCGTAACTCAAAAACTGACATTTATTTCTTCCGAAATCTAAACTGTACAATTCTTAATCACTTAATTTTTTCAAACAAAGCAATATAACCCATATAGACAATAAATAGTATTTTTTCTTGACGTCGTGTCAAAGTCAAGTAGTAAGGTACTATACCGTAGTGTTCTGACTCTTCAAATTACCAATAATCGTTAAAAATTACCGAATAATCGAACTTACTAATAACGATCGTTTTCAATGCAAGCGCCCTTTATTATTTAATTATATTTTTGCTGATTTCTAAATGTCAACGAAAACGGATATTTAAAATTAAAGATACAGTTATTATAATTTTAATAAGTTTTTGTAAGCAAAATCGCTCGTGTTCAAGTCTTGACAAAAAAGTATTTTTTTATTTTGACTACACTCATCATCATCTCAGCGTTTATCCCGGTTGCATCCGCGGCTTTCGCGTTGGAGCCCGGGGTCCGCTTTCTTGCTCAATTTCCTCCATTTCGCGCGATCTTTAGCATCCTGTGTCCAACTAAGGAATAGGAAGGATGACGGTAGTTGAGCGAGGTGATGCAATGTTAAACCCAAGACCAACACGACCAAACGATGCTGCGCTAGAGGGAGTTTGATCTGGAGACTCTCCACGACCAAACTCCCGACACAACAACATTTGGCACATCGTACCCGCCACACATCGCAACACAACTGCTGGGCCCAAATCAAAGGTAAGCTACTTTATGATATTACTTAGGTACACTAATACTTTATGTATTTCATTGCTTTTGTGTTTTATAATAATAACAATAAAAAACATAATAACAAAATTATTACTAAACATCTTATGAATATAACTTTTGTAATTTAAACGTTCGACAGTATGTTAACAGTTATATATTATTATATTTTTACAGGATATGCAGCAAAACATAACTCGAAACCGCCTTTCAGTGTTAACAAAATGGAGGATTTATTGAAAGAAGCATGTGCCCGGGTTACTAAAGACGATTGCATCCGCGTGTGTGTGTGTGTGTGTTGAAAAAACCAAGAAAATAATGACGGACGACTTCGACAGAGATGTCCATTATGACAATTATATCGAAAATCTCATAGTGATTAATTTAAATGACGACGATGACGATTCCTGCAGTAGCAGTAGTAGTTATTAATAAACAATTTTTATTAATAATGTCATCAATTAATATTGTCATCTGTGTTAAAATTACGAAACTCAAAATTAATAATGTCTAAAGCAAAATTGATAATATTTAACTTTGTATGTAATACAATGGTGCTTAGATTAGGATGGAACTAAAGATTTTGAGAATTTCTTTTATCTAAAATTCAGACATTTATCTAGTATAAATCGGATATTGTGGTAATCGTTTTTTTTTTAACCCAATCCCTATTCTTCAGTAAGTTGAAAGTGACAAATTGCACTTCTTATATTTGTAGGAGTATAGCGTTTTGTAACCCCATCATCATCATCATCATCACAGCGTTAACCCCAGTCGTATCCGAAGCCTTTTCAGCTTTGGAGTCTGAGGTCCGCTTTACCAGTCCAACTGCTGATATGGCTTAACTTGGACATTTTCCGTGAAGCGACTGCCGTCTGACCTCCACAACCCGAAGGCGACATCGAAGTATTGCAGTTAGACCAATTGTTGGACTTTTGAGGGCTCCAACGACCAGTAAAGACTGCCACTAGATGTTCGTATGGCAACCGGGACCAACGGCTTAACATGCTTTCCGAGGCACGACCAGACCAGTGCAAGTATTCATATTCATGCATACAAATACTTGCACTGTGCGGGGATCGAACCCGCGCCACCTTGCGCAGCGGCCGCGTCCGCTACCGCTACGCCACGGAGGCTGTCCGTTTTGTAACCCCATACATAGACATATACTAATGGACCTGTCGTACACGTATAATCTGCAGTAATTTTTTGGTTTGAAAAGAGTGAGAGAGATGGCCTATGCTTTCGGTCTAACACTATCGTTTTCTTCATAGAAAATTGATGATTTTGAGAGAGATGGACGAAACTTCGTTTCCTCTCTTTCTCGCCTATAAGGCCTCAATTCTCATCTCTAAGGCATGACCATTAGTAGGTATATGTCGATGACCCCATATGCTTAAACTGTGTACTATTTCTAAGAAAAAACAAATAATTTCGGCGTTTTTTTAGAAATCAAAGGTTCCTTAGTTTAATTGGCAGTTCGGAGAACGAAGTAAATATTGCTTGTATTTTTTGGTATTTTTAATTTAAAAGAAGTTGATCTTATTTCCGGGTAAGTCCCTATTAAGGCCCCCTACACGGGTTACGAAGATGGCCCGGGTCTTATCAGGACTATAGTATATCTTACTTTTTGTTTATTTATATATTAGAATTAGTATTTTTATTACAGTTTTATAAAATAATATTAGTGTTCTATCGAAGTAAAAGATTGGAACGTATTTTATACGTTGATACCTACTTAAATTTGCATTTATAAATTCTAACCTCATGCAGAGAATTAACTAAACCTTTTTAGTTTAATTTATTTTGAGATTTAACAAAATGGAAAGACCCAAGCAGCGACGTGGAGAATGGAGTGAACAAATATCAAAAGTGAACCAAAGAAACACAGAAAATCAAAGAAAAAGAAAAGAAAAAAAAAAAAATGATAAACGGGAGAGAACATCGGTGTACAGAAAACTAAACGAAAAAAAAACCGGCCAAATGCGAGTCGGACTCGCACACCGAGGGTTCCGCCGTACAAACGTAGCGGTTTACAATTTATGACGTACTAGCTTTCCGCCAGCGGCTTCGCCCGCGTGGAGTTCGGTTATATCGCGCTGTTTATATTCCCCTCGGGAGCATCAAATTTTTCCGGGTAGGGTATGTTAAAAGGTAGCCTATGTTCTTTTTCAGGGTCTAAAGATTGTCTGTGCCAAACTTCATCAAAATCGGTTGAGAGGTTTAGGCGGGAAAGCGTAACAGACAGACAGAGTTGCTTTCGCATTTATAATACTAGCATTGATTTAGAATTTTTCACAGTTTAGAGGCAATTAGATTTAAGAAGTGTTTGATATGAATTTCAACTTTAATATCTCTACGCGTTCATGTGAAAAAGGGTAGGTAGTAAGTTTATAATTATTAAAAAAATATTTTATGTCATGTGAGCAAAAATAATATTTTAATATTTTATGTAACTTCAAATTTATCATTTTCACAAGTTTTCCTTTATCTGTCTGTACTATAATATAACGTTGCTTCGTGCCGAATTTCAAGATTCTGAGTTCACGGGAAGTACCTTGTAGGTTTTGATTCCCTAGCGTGTGACGAAAATTCGTTTAAGGTGTCGGTATAAACTGCTGTATCTTTTGATGGCTTTAACTTAGAAGTTTGATTTTTTCACTGCTTAAAGGGACAATAGATCTAGGTATTTGGTATAAATTTCAATTTGATACCTTTATTAGTTCGTGAGAAATAAGGTAGTAAGTTTCATTTTATTAAAATATTTTTATTATATTATATAACTAAAAAAATGTGATTTTCGCAATTTTTCCTATATTTGCATTATATGACAATCCTTCATGCCAAATTTCAAGATTCTGAGTTTACAGGAAGTATCCTGTAGGTTTTGATTCCTTTGCGAGTGTCGAAAATTTGTTGAAAATATCGACATATCGGCTGTATCTTTTGATTGGCTTGGCTTAGGAGTTTGATATTTTCATAGCTTAAAGGGACAATTATAGACCTAGGTATTTGGTATAAATTTCAATTTGATAACTTTATTCGTTCGTGAGAAATAAGGTAGTAAGTTCCATTTTATTAAAATATGTTTATTATATTATATAACTAAAAAAATGTAATTTTCGCAATTTTTCCTATATTTGCATTATATGACAATCCTTCATGCCAAATTTCAAGATTCTGAGTTTACGGGAAGTATCCTGTAGGTTTTGATTCCTTTGCGACTGTCGAGAATTTGTTGAAAATATCGACATATCGGTTGTATCTTTTGATTGGCTTGGCTTAGAAGTTTGATATTTTCACAGCTTAAAGGGACAATAGACGTAGGTATTTGGTATAAATCTCAATTTGATAACTTTATTCGTTCGTGAGAAATAAGGTAGTAAGTTCCATTTTATTAAAATATGTTTATTATATTATATAACTAAAAAAATGTGATTTTCGCAATTTTTCATATATTTGCGTTATATGACAATGCTTCATGCCAATTTTCAAGATTCTGAGTTTACGGGAAGTATCCTGTAGGTTTTGATTCCTTTGCGAGTGTCGAAAATTTGTTGAAAATATCGACATAATCAGCTGTATCTTTTGATTGGCTTGGCTTAGAAGTTTGATATTTTCACAGCTTAAAGGGACAATAGACCCGAGTATTTCATGTGAATTTCAGCTTGATACGTCCACACGTTCTTGTGATAAAGGGTCTTGACAGACAGACAGACAGACGGACAACAAAGTGATCCTATAAGGGTTCCTTTTTTTCCTTTTGAGGTACGGAACCCTAAAAAGGGTAAATATAAAAACCAAAGTAAAAAACACAAAAGAAAACCAGATTTAAACCTGGCATTGGCAAGCTTGTAAAGCAGAAACAGACAATGTATTATTTGTAAGTAATGTTTGGTACCAGGAAGAGTGGCTTAATTATGGACGACGGAGAAAATTTGTTATATTCAGAATGTGACTAGAAATTTTCCGTTAGTCCAGAAAAAAGAAACTTTAGTGGCAATATGCGTGCAGCTCCCGACGGTTCGGCGGCCGTGTATGCATGAGCAGTAATAATCTTCAACACATTGTCTGCCTTGTCTTGCTAGGTTTATTAAAATATATGTGTAGTATTGTCGTACTCTGACATGTAGTTACTGATTTTCTCTTTCTTATTAATATTTTGATGTTTATTAACCCATGGCGCCTATTAAGCTTGTGTTTATTAGCTCTATTATGTAGACAGCATTTAGTCTCATGCGTTCATAGCAGTATGACTGGGCCAGTCTTAAATGATAGCTGCTCAATGTGAACAATATCAGCTCATAATAGGTTAACAGTGGGAAGTCTCTAAAATCAGAATTGTTTCCATCTAATGACATGAAAGCAATCCTTTGTCTATTCATGTTATTTTCAATTACTTACTATACACATTTTTTTTTTTATTTAGGCTCTTATTAAACTAGCGCGGTTTACCATCATCGACTGCATCCCTGCTTAGCATCACGTGGGATTGCGGTCAAGGAAGTAAAATTTTGTTAAGCCTAAGATGGCCCACCGCTCACTAATGACCATGAAAACTATTGTAGCAGACTGATTACTTAGAAAGCTTTTATAATATTAGGTTAAGTTTAACGTATTTATATATTTTTGGTTTTGATAGCGTTTGTAAATTATGTGTTGCTTGCTGGGCCATCATAAGTACCTCTGGAGGCATGAGGAACAGGGAGTAAAGTTCACTCGTCCTCCATAGAAAAGGGAGGATCCTCCGACCAGACGGGTGTTATGTCTGGCGGGCACTTGCCCAATGCTTGAAATTGGGATGTTGTGTTGTACTAATTGCACGATAAACTCTGATTGCGAGATGTACAATTCACGTGACGTCAGTATGACGCGTTATTGATTTGTGACGTTTGTAGATACCGCCACATCCCTATGTTGTTAAAAAGGCCCACATTAGAGGTTTTTTTTTTTTTAAATATAAAACATGTTTTGTATTTTTTTTTTAATTATATGTTGATTTTTGTCACAAATAAATGATTTATATTGTGAGAAGGCAAACATGCCAGTGATGACTTAGGTATTTAACTGAAACGTGGTCGCTCACAATGGGCCTCATACGAAGGCCCAGAGTCACAGAAAAGGCGATGGAAAGAGCTATGCTCGGAGTTTCTCTGCGTGATCGGATCAGAAATGAGGAGATCCGCAGAAGAACTAAAGTCATTGACATAGCTCTTTGAGTCGCTAAAATGAAGTGGCAGTGGGCGAGGCACATTGCTCGTAGAACCGATGGCCGATGGGGCAGTAAGGTTCTGGAGTGGCAGCCACATACTGGAAGACGCAGCGTAGGGAGGCCCCCAACAAGGTGAAGGTCGTGGAAAGCCTTGGGGGAGGCCTTTTCCAGCAGTGGACCTCTATAGGCTGAAGAAAAAGAAGAAGATTGTGAGAAGGTATACTTATTTATATTAATAATTTAATTAATTTGATCTATTTCAATATTGCAATAAATAGACTTTACAAGGCGCAAGTACCTACTTGGTGTAATAGTGGAGCATATTAACACCTAGTAAAAAAGATCAACTAAATACTCAGGTCTGATGGAAGATATTTCTTAAGAAATAAGCAGCACTTTTGTACTCAGATGTTATTTTTTTCATATCTATTTGTATTTCATTGTAAGTACATAAATAATCCTTGTTAATTAATATTATAAATGTGTAAGTGAACGGTGTCTTTCAGAATGGTGTCACAATTCAGCCAGGCATGATATGTGTGGGTCGTTCCCGAGAAGAGGACAGAATGGCCTCTTGTCTAGCAGCACCGGGCGCCCCTATGGTGGTGAATGGCCACCTGGCTGGCCTTCAGTCCTGGGGATACGGCTGCGGCTACAAAAACGACCTGCCTCTAGTGTATACCAGTATGCAGTTTTATCAACCGTGAGTTGACTGTATGTACGACCACCCCTAATAAAGGTAGCGGTAGTACATGCACCTATATGGCAAATTAACAGAACCTAAACTACACACAAAGGGCAATGGAAAGAGCTATGCTAGAAGTTTCTCTGCGTGATCGAATCAGAAATGAGGACATCCGCAGAAGAACCAAAGTCACCGACATAGGTCTGCGAGTCGCTAAACTAAGTGGCAGTGGGCAGGGCACATTGCTCGTAGAACCGATGGCCGATGGGGCAGTAAGGTTCTGGAGTGGCGGTCACGTACTGGAAGACGCAGCGTAGGGAGGCCCCCAACAAGGTGGACCGATGACCTGGTGAAGGTCGCGGGAAGCCGATGGATGCGGGCAGCACAACCGCATCCATCGGCTTCCAGCGACCTTCACCAGGTCATCGGTCCACCTTGTTGGGGGCCTCCCTACGCTGCGTCATCGTGGAAAGCCTTGGGGGAGGCCTTTGTCCAGCAGTGGACGTCTATAGGCTGAGGAAGAATAAGAAACTAAGACCTATAAGTCCTACAGTCGCTACGACCCTAAGTCCTATAATCCCTACAGCCCTGACCTACCATATAGTTTGTAATAAATAAATATATAAATAAGTGCGGGATGTCTGCACCAAGAGACCTAAGGTAACAGACGGATAATTGGTAGGATTTCCAGGTAAGGGATGGTAAATCTTATGATGTCAGTATGACAACAATTACTCTATATATTTTATAAATGTAGGTATATACAACGTTATTTTTACTTTATACGGAACTTGAATATAATTTGTTACGAATAAGCAACTGAATCGACTCCAATCATTTCTACCCCATGTTATATGTTTTTCAAAAATACATTTAGAAATTTCTCGGTGGTAGGCAACAACATCAGCCGCCGGCATAAGTTACCACCCACCAGACAAAGTCTTGTCATGTCATGCCAGTCTGGCATGATGTCTGGTGAAGCCGTACGGGGGACGGGTCTGAGCAGTTGTGTTGCGATGTTTACCGGGTACGATGTGCCTAATGTTGTTGTGTCGGGAGTTTGGTCGTGGAGGGTCTCCAGATCATCCTCTGGCGCAGCATCGTTGGTCGTGTTGTTGGATTAAACATTGCATCACTTCGCTCAACTGCCGTTCTCCTTCCTATTCTCTCAGTTTTTTTGAGTGAATAGGCTTAATAAGCTAGTGCGTTCTACCATCAACGATTGCATCACTGCTTACGATCAGGCGGGATTGCAGTCAAGCACTAGTTTATAAATAAAAAATAAAAAAAATTGCATTGTGGTTACCGAGGGCACACAGCTGACGGTAGATAGCTTCAGGGCGAGCGGTCCGTTGACCATATTTTTGTTGCAACAACCAAGTAAGATAACAAGCTCATAACTTTGTGGTTTTTCATGATATCTGATTGAAATTTTGTAGATTATTTACAAGTCAAATACTGGACACGTGTTTCGGGTTTCGCATAATCAATGTATATAAACTTTCCATCGCAATTTTTGCCTGAAAATAAATAATGTACCGAAAATAACAATGAAAAGTTAAACATTACAAAAACCTATAGGTTTAAAAGTATTGTGTTCATAGAAACATAAGACATCAGTAAAAAAAAACGAAAAGAGTGAATCGCTTCTTAATAAAGCCAGTTATATACTAACTCTCGTGAATATGACATGTACCTAACCCAGAAAGGAAAAATTTTTGCCGTAATCTGTAAATATACCACCGTTACTACGTTTTTTGCTTTTTTCTCATCTTGACGCTTGTAGTTGTAGTTGAATGTTTTAGCCCTACAACTAACCGAGTTTAAATCTCTAATCATAACTAGGCTAGGCTTTCAAATAACAATTAAATAATTTACTTATGTAAGTAAATTATTAAGAAAAAACGTTGTATTAACGTTGTAAATAACGTTGTATTTATGTAAATACAACTTTATGTACAACGTTAATACAACGTTTTTTTCTTTATACGAAACCTGAATATAGTTTGTTCAGAATTAGCAACTGAATCGATTCCAATAATTTTTACACCAGGTTACATTTTTTCCCAAATAGATTTTGAAAATTTTGCAGTGTGGTTACCGAGCGCACCACGCAGATTACGGTAGATACGCGCAACAACTGACGCCACAGATCAACGCACCACTCGCCCTTCATTTTTTGTTTATGCAAAACCCGAAACACGTGTCCAGTATTTTTAAGCAAAGAATCTACGTGCAAAATATCAAAAAGAAATCACGAAAAACCACAAATAGCTTGTTATCTTACTTGCTTGTCCCAACAAAAATATATCAACGCTCCGCTTGCGCTCGGGCGAGTGAGCGGTGCTGTGACCTGTGGCGTCAGCTGTTGCGCGGGCGTACGCACGCGCCAAGTACCGTAAGCTGCGTGGGTTGGTAACCACACTGCAACAATTTCACTATCTAACTGCAAAAATATAACATGGTGTAAAAACTTTTGGAATCTATTCAGTTACATATTCTGAACAAAAAACTTTTTTTTACAAAAAAACGACCGACTTCCAAAAAGCACTACAAAGTGAAAAATAACTAATTTCGGAAGTCGGTGTCTTTGGTTTTGCATATTCGTTTTTGACACCGACTTCCGAAATTAGTTATTTTTCACTTTGTAGTGCTTTTTGGAAGTCGGTTGTTTTTTTGTAAAAAAGTTTTTATTTTACACTTTTTAGTTGTTAAAAGTAGGTACTATGTATTCAGTTGCATCCGGTCAGACTGGAAGCTGACGCAAATATAGTTGGGAAACAACGTAATTTTCTTTACTTTAATTTTTCACCCGTAAGTATTCTCTCAACTGCCTATGGTCTTCATCATCAAATTTACCGCAGACCATTATTTTAACCCAATGGGTGCAAAGGTCTCATCAATATAAATGAATTAAGTCCAACCACAAAGTAGCTACTGTAAACCGTTGAGGAGTTCCCGGAACTGGCCTCTGTCTTCATCATCAGAGCTCTTATGACAGTCACAACTCATCTAGGTGTAAAGTTCTTATCAATACAAATTAATCGAGCCCAAACACAAGGTAGCCGCTGTGAATTGTTGAGGAGTTCCTTCGACTGTCTCCCGGCTTCATCATCAGATCTACTCCAGACCTTTATTGAATTGTAGTGCTTTAAATTACTTAATGAAAATGCTAAGAAATGCACTAGTCGCCTGCAATTTTTGTAAGTTTCCCTTGGTTTCTCTGGTCTTCCACCATCAAACCCTGATATCCTGATATCCATCATGGGACCACCTTGGGATCGTCTTCTTTCCAACAGTAAAAGAATTATTAAAATCGGTTCATAAACGACGAAGTTATGCGCGAACAAACATAAAAAAAAAGCGTATATACGGTCGAATTGAGTAACCTCCTCCTTTTTGAAGTCGGTTAAAAATATATTCAGGTTTAGTATAAAGAAAAAATAAAGATGTATAAAAACATAGCGGGCCGCCGCTCCCGCCGCCACGCCGCCCTGGCCGGTCGGTACCGCCGCATGTCGGTTGGTACCGGCATGGTGCAGGAAATTGTTGTCCAAGGAGTTCAGTATGGCGCTTCTGATGAACGTCTAATCTGGTTCTCCGTCAAGAGAAGCAAGTGGGGCTTATCAGACTCAAGGTGGTGATGGACTGCATCGAGATTTGAGTACAGACCTCGAATGTTAGAGAGGTGCTGGGTGCACTTGGAATGAGAGGACGTGCGTCTGTGCACACGTACTTTTATTTTTAAGACTGTTCATTTTAAAAAACAAAACTGAGTAAATAGGAAGGAAAACGGCAGTTAAGCGAGGTGATGCAATGTTAAGCCCAAAAACACGACCAACGTTGCTGCGCTAGAGGGAGATTGGTCTGGAGACTTAGGGGACGCCCGAACCCTCCTAGGGATCGCCATCGGCTCCGCACGTAAGGTCCGGTCCCAACCAGCACGATGGGGCCACCCTGGGATTTTTCGCAGTTGGCGGGGCAGCCTTTCTTGTGTGGCTGGCACACTACTTGGGCCCCCACCTACCTGCAGCCGGCCAGCGGAACATCGTGCTTCGGATTACGCTACCCTCCACGACTAAACTCCCGACACAACAACATTTAGCGCATCACATACATCGCAACACAATTGCTCAGACCCGGCCCCCGTTCGGCTTCACGAATATATCAAGCAGGATCACGACGAATCGCTTGGCACAAGACTTTGTCTGGTGGGTGGTAATTTCAGCCGGCAGCCGATGTTATGGTATACTACCGAGAAAAGAGATTTTAATTTCATCATCATCATCATCAACAACCTTTTTTTATAGTCCCACTGCTGGATACAGGTCTCCTCTCATACAGAGAAGGATTGAGCGTAATCACCACGCTTGCTCAATGCGGGTTGGCTATTTCAGACTGAAAGTCCAGGTTTCCTCAAGATGTTTTCCTTCACCTTCAGTCATTGGTGTCCAAGATATACTTAGAAAATACATATAACTTTAGAAAAGTTACATTGGTACTTGCCTGACCTGGAATCGAACCCGCGCACTCATACTTGAGAGGCTGGTGTTTCAACCACTAGGCCACCACGACCACAAGATTTTAATTTATAAATTCATAAATAAGCTATTATTATAATATCTCTAGATTCTGTTGATAAGTCATAAGTGTATTGTATATGGTGCATTATCATCAATTGCCTATCATTTTCCCTACTATAATGGCATTGACTTTCAATCTAATTGTATGCAGCTAGCTGCCTTTGCGTATTATATGTGTAGGGATTACAATATTCGATCAACCATTTATCTCCTCTAATATCCCAGTTGGACATACATATTCCAATCGTAATCCTTCCATTCGGTGAAATGGGCTCTGTGGATATGCTAAAATATATATTGAGAAATGTAGAATTTCAATAAGCAAAGCAGAAGTTAATTGTTAGAATTTTTTGTGTGAGTTGTACTTGTCCGTTGGGGTCTGCGTATGAGTATGGTAAACTTTTAAAATATGTGTCAAAGATCTGTCAAAATGAAAAGCTTGGTATTTTAGGAGATAATTCGTAAAATAAATAAGTTCCTCTATATCGCAATTCAAAGCATATATTTAACTATTTTCTTTTTAATTGAATGCATAAAAGCTCTGTAATCTGTGATAAAAGCTTTACTAGTATGTAATATGTTGACTGTAATGTGTATGAAATATTCAATACTAGCTTTCCGCCCGCGGCTTTGCCCGCGTGGAGTTCGGTTATATCGCGCTTTTTAGATTTCCCTCGGGAACATCAAATTTTTCCGGGATAAAAGGTAGCCTATGTTCTTTCTCAGGGTCTAAAGATTGTATGTGCCAAATTTCATCAAAATCGGTTGAGAGGTTTAAGCGGGAAAGCGTAACAAACAGACAGACAGAGTTACTTTCGCATTTATAATATTAGTATGGATTGACGGACTAGAACACATTCTTCCAACACATCCATCACATTCCCAATCTCATCCGTCCGTCAAAATTAGTGACAATGATGAAAGAAAATTTTAATAACCACACACATCTTTACAGGTGGCTAATCCATAACATTCCGCTATTACGACGCATCAACAAAAATAACTTGACGAAGCTTTTTGAAGCTAAACGGGCTTACATACTGACGAAGTGGCTCAACCTGACTAGAGTGGTATCACCCAAGCCATTCATTCTTAGTGCAAGACATATGAAGACCATGAAATTGGACAAAGAACTGGCAAAGTTGATGGGAAACGTTTATGACATAAGAGACTTCTTATATGATGGGTATCATCACAATGACAAAACGAAGCTATATCAGAAACTAAGAAAAAAGTTATCTGACAGGGGATTTTGGGAAAAGGCGCTTCAGAGTTATGCAAACTTATCATTAATTCCATTCCTAAACCGGAATGAAACCGACTTGGATGAGAAAGTAAAGGTTACCCCGGATATTTTCGACGAGGATAGTAAATCTTATGACGAATATAACATATAGTTTTTTTTTAGTTTAAATATAATTTTTTGATGTCATTTCCTTAGTTGCGACTAATTTTGTGTAATATGGTAGATATAAAGTTTTATTAATAAAGATATACATATGACTTTTATAAACATTTCAATTAATAGGTACTTTAAATCTCAAGCAAAATTTATTTTCATTTATGTAAATATAAATAGCTTTGTTGAGGAAGGAAAGCATTATTTTATCATCATTAGAAAATAATAAGTAAGTTGGGCGTAAAATGCAACGAGAAATTTGTGAAATTAATTGTAAACTTGCGAGTTGCGAGCGCCGCCGTACCGCGCCATCCCGCTGGCCACCTGTCTATTTCCCTCGCCCCGGCGTGTAAAAATAAATAAATTCGACCTTGTAAATGGTTAACCACTTTTGACAACACTTCAGCACGTGCCTGTTCCCAAATATTTTCCAATATATGGAAAGACTGCTCCACAACTCGGGGTGATAACGTACTCCTTGGCAAAAATGGCAGTCAGACTAACGGGTTCTAAACGACCTATAACATTATTTATTGTTTATGCGAAATCTGAATATCTTATTCAGAGTTTGCATAAAAATCGTTTATTCAGAATATGCAACTGAATCGATTCCAATGATTTTTACACCTTAATATACTTTTCCCAAATACATTTAGAAATTGTTGCAGTGTGGTAACCGAGCGCGCCACGCAGCTTACGGTAGATCATACTACAGCGCACGCCCGCGCAACAGCTGATGCCACAGGTCAACGAACTGCTCGCCCGCCCCAGCAGAGCGTTGACCATTTTTTTGTTGGGACAGTCAAGTAGGATAACAAGCTCATAACTTTGTGGTTTTCATCATATCTTTTTGAATTTTGTACGTAGATTTTTTACTTAAAAATACTGGACATGTGTTTCGGGTTTCGCATAAACATTGTTGTAAGTATATAACCACTATCAAAGAACTAGGAATGACACGTCTTAAATTCCTTTCCCTGCTTTCCGAAGCAGTGAACGGTTAGGTTGTCGGTACGAAATGAACAATCACCCATCCACGGAGCATCCTTGGAAGGCATTACTAATATACCACACAATTATAACTTCATCAAGGCTGAAAGTTTTGGGTGATAAAACAGTTATGAGGTCGACTATCCTAAAAACAAAATGATCCATCTTCAATAAGATGAAATTGAAAAATAAATGTTAAAAATACATGTTTTCTGATATAGGTATCTGGTGTATCGTGTGTCTTTTAGTCTGCACTAAATAAATGTATTTCCTTTTTCATCTTCGGACCATAACTTTCCAGAATGGGTAGCGTTATTAAGTTTTTCAATAGAATCATTTTTGTAGCAATTTTGATTCGCATTTTACGGTGCCCGTTTCGACTGCGCGGCCACCGAGACTACGTCGGTACTACGAAAGAACTTCTGAAGCATTAAAAATGATATTCTTTTAAGGATTCACGTCTGCCTCGCTCTTCAATAGAGGCAGACGTGATATTACGTTTTATTTTGATAAAATCATAGACTTGTCTACAGTTTTCTATTTTTTGTGTAAGTATCCCAACTTTTATTTCTCATGGAACTTAAGTCAACATCCTTATGTCTGTATGTAATATAATATGTCCGTGTTCGTGTGTATGTGAGAGAGTGTGTGTGTGTGTGTGAGGGTGTGTGTGTGTGCGAGGGTGGGTGAGGGCGTGTGTGTTTATGTTTGTGTGTCAAAACGAAAATGATACGTATCGATTTTGAGTTTATAAGGTTTAGTATAGGTATTCAAGCTCAAAATAGTGTCAAACCTCCCAATTATTCTTAATTGCTCGGATTTTCTAGAAAATTTAAAATCAACCTTATCTTACCTTTCACCTCAAAATCTATATGGTCGAAAGTGCCGCATTTTGTTTTTAAAGGGTAATAGCTTTTCATAGATGATTGAAAATAATATAGAAAAAATCCTTAAACGATTTAGAAAATCCAATTTTGCAATTTTATTGTAAGTAGAAAATTAATAACATTTTAGTAAAATTAAATTGTTAATTAATTACAACATTTCAAACAAAAAAAAAAAACTATCCTTAACAAAAAATGAAATAAAAAAATGTTTAATGACCGTCGATACTTAGATTTCAAAATCTATTGACATAGTTTTTTCTGTGTAGGTCGACGGACGATAGCAGGTCAAGCTACACTAAAGTGTCAGATATTACCAATTAACCTTGAGCCTTAATACTTTAGGGATAAAGTTTTAACTTTACTTAGATTTTTAATCTAATAAGGAAATCTAACAGATTGTAGTAGCTTGATGTGTTGTCTGTACTTGAAGTAATTTTTTATCATCTGCAACCTGTCGACCCTTAAAAACCATCCCTTTGCCAAAAACAAAATAAAAGTATATTTTTTAATGACTGCCGACGTTAAGATTCTGAAATCTTTCGGCATTAAGAGGGAACTGTAGTGGTGCTTTCTCTATACAAACGTATTCCGCTGTTGACTTCGTGGATAATGCTTTTAGAGCAATTTTTTTTCTGCAATTTTACACCGTGATTATACGTGCCATTTGATTTTTCCGAAACTTAATTAATAAAAGAAATAAGTACGATACTTCAAAATCGCAAAAAATAACCCATTATTACCGTGATGTTCATATAACCATTAGAATTTAGATAAACGTGAAGTTTTTGACAATAAAGAAAATAATAGCAGCATAGATATACTTTTTCTCTAAATTTTAATATATAAATAATTGAGATCTCTCGTGTTTTGAAAAAGAAAACAGCGGAATAAAATCAGCCTGAGCTGCAACTGTCCTTTTCGCACTTTACCAGGAGAGGTTGGAGCAGCGCGACGGCAATAGTTTCTTCAAATACCTCGACACTAGAATCCCCTCTTAACGTCTATTCTCTGAACACGAAGCAATTTTAATTGTTTTCACCCTGTCAAATCTTAACAACCCTTTGCCAAAAATAAACTACAAAATGTTCTTCAGTGACATTTGATGTTTTGATTGTACATTCTTCGTGAATAAAAATCCATTATTTGCTGTAGAATAACAATGTTTTTATTAATACAAACATTTACACGTAATTTATGAAAAACACATCGACGCTTGAAAGGCAATCTTAACTAAGCAACAAAAATTCGTAAATTGAGTTATATACACCAAACGACGCAGAATAATCTGGCGGTTCGAATGGTGTATATAACTCAATTTACGAATTTTTGTCGCTTAGATATGATTGCCTTTCAAGCGTCGACATGTTTAAAAATGTTATTATAGCATTACTCTTCATCTGAGTTATTGTTGTCGCAGTCCAATTCTTCATCTTCTACGCATGGTGGACAATTTTGACAGTTGTCCCCAGAACATGTTTCACATGCAGCATTACATTAAGCTGGGTTTACCAGCTTCTTGCAGCTGCATTAATACAATTTACGATTGTAATCTTCAATATTTGTACACCACGTGTATTTTCTGTTTCACACCAAAATATTCTTATGACTGTAACGAAGACTGCAAAAGCAACGTTCACTCAGAAACTGATAAATGTGCACTTACAAATGTTCATACACGAAAAGAAGGTTAGCAGATGTTCTTCGAGATCCCTTCTTTTAAAATTCTACTATTATACATAACCATAAACCTATCTCTTATTATATAACATTCGTTAAACTTGAGAGTAGCTTTTTATCTATTTTTATATTCATACTAGCTTTCCGCCCGCGGCTTCGCCCGCGTGGAATTAGGTTATATTGCGCTTTAAATTTCCCTCGGGAATATCAGGATCATAAACGTCCTACGTCCTTTCTCAGGGTCTAAAGATAGTCTTTGCCAAATTTCATCAAAATCGGTTGAGAGGTTTAAGCGGCAAAGCGTAACAGACTGACAGAATTACTTTCGCATTTATAATATTAGTATGGATAAGTATTAGTCCGGGAAATAAAGACAGCTTTTCTTGCCAAAATATTTATATGAAAGAAGGTTTACAAGTGAACTGTATACAAAGAGAATCGGGCGCGTCTGTCGTCTGGTAGGCTTCTTGATCGAATGTACGAGGCGCCCGCGCGGCTCGGCGCGGCGGGCGCTCGACGATTGTCGGGAGCGGTCGTGAAGGCAACCGTGTATAGGTGGTATAATAAATTTAATCGCGGTCGACTAACTTTGGGTAAGAAGAAAGAAGTACTAGCAGTGAAAAGTTTGATCCAAGACAATAGACGAATTACATACCAAGAAGTTGAGCATAAACTGCAGATTAGATCAGGAAGCCTTCACGAGATTCTACACTTGCATCGACTTGCATTTCGCTTGCGGAGGATAGTTTCACGCTGGGTGCCGCAAAATCTCACCGATGTTCAGAAGCAGGCATGGGTGAAATGGTGCCATGATATGATAGACAAATTTGAAGCAGGCTTGTCTCGGCGTGTTTACGACATCGTTACACGTGATGAATCTTGGATTTATCAATACGATCCAGAAACGAAGTGCCAGTCGACGTTTTGTGTGTTTCAAAACGAATCAACGCCTACCAAAATGAAGCGATCTAGAATCTAGATCGATCTAGGATCTTTTTCAGTTTGACTGGCTACTTTGTGTCAATTGCTTTACCACACCGCAAGCAAAACGATTTACCGTGCTCCTTCACTTGCCTGTGCACCAGGGCCACGGCACAGCCACGGTTTCTTTTTTAACCAACCGGCAACCATTTTTGTTTTGTTCCGGGGTAGAAAATGTTAATGCATGTCCGCCGCCCTGGGGCCTGGGGTCAGTAGGAGTCTGACAGATCCCGTCGCCCACGACGGGATCTGTCAAACTCCTACTGACTAAAAACCACCCTGGTGTCTCTTCTGTCACGTGCGCGCAGGGCAGCGGGAGTCCATGATTCTGCCGCGGCCCCACACTCTCGTGCCAGCCCGGTCTGTTCCGGGCCGCACCTCCTGCACGGGGTAGTGAGGTGTTCAACCACCCCGTGCAGCATCTCAGGGGCGCGCGCTGCAACTCGCGCGCGCCTCCGCCTCGGGGTCCACCGAATAGGGGGCGGGTACTTCCGCATATCCCTCGTCCCTGGACCATTCATGGGGGCTGGAAAAGGGCGTTGTCCGCCCTTTCCTTGCGCCCGGTGCGTCTTCTGCGGCCCGGAAAGGAAGTTGAGATATCCCTCTACCGTTCCGCAACCGTACTGCCGGCAGCGTCAGGTCGCCTCCTACTTCATTTGTGAGGATAAAGCGCTGCTCTTCCCAAGCTACACACTCGGAGAGCGTCTGCTGCGCCGTGTCCTCCCCACATTGGACGCAGTGGTGGCACCGAGCGTCTCGCTCCCTGTCTATGCGACGCAGGTACTTGCCGAAGCAGCCGTGCCCCGACAGTACCTGCGTCACCCTGAACTACAGGGAGCCTTGCCTTCTCCCGAGCCAGTCGTTGAGTATTGGCCGGATTGCCTCGACGGTAGCGAGGCCGGCGGAAGGGCACAGAAGCCTTTGCCGCCAGTCCGCCACCAGGACCTGACGGAGTTCCTGTCGACGCAGCTCGATCTGCCGCTGCACCGGACTGGAGCCCCGTGTTCGCTCTTCCTCGCGCTATCGGTACAATGACACGAGTACTTTCGCCTCTAGGTCCTAGGGAGGGGAGCCGGCCAGGACGCAAGCCGCCTCGTAGGAAATCGTGCGATACCCGCGGACAGCCCTGACGGCTATCGCCCTCTGCGGTTTACGCAGAATGGCAAGAGTTCCGGCCGTCACAGGGGCCCCATACAAGTCCATTCCCACGCACAACCGCCTACAAGCGGCAATCGGGCTCCCCATGTTGGGACGCAACGTTGATAGCGCGTCCGTTGCACCCATCAGCTTGGGCGCCAGCCACCGGATGTGAGGCCCGAATTCCCAACGGCAGTCGAGCATCAGTCCCAGATACAACCATCCCGCAACGCTGGCATAACTATATTAGGGTTGTAACGGAGCTTCGCCTCCGCTACCGTTACAGCGGAAGTTCCGCAAGAAATCGTATCTTCGCTTCCGCCTCCGCATCCGCACAATTTTGCGGAGTTATAACAGAGGTTTATTTACGTATTTATAAAATAAACTAGCTTTCCGCCCGCGGCTTCGCCCGCGTAAATTTCGGTTATATCGCGCTTTTTAGATTTCCCTCGGGAACATCAAATTTTTACGGGATAAAAGGTAGCCTATGTCCTTTCTCGGGGTCTAAAGATTGTGTGCTTTCCGCCCGCGTCTTCGTCCGCGTGGTGTTCGGTTATATCGCGCTTTTTAGATTTCCCTCGGGAATATCAAATTTTTCCGGGATAACAGGTAGCCTATGTTTTTCTCAGGGTCCAAAGATTGTCTGTGCCAAATTTCATCAAAATCGGTTGAGAGGTTTAGGCGGGAAAGCGTAACAGACAGACAGACAGACAGACAGACAGAGTTACTTTCGCATTTATAATATTAGTATGGATAACGCGTAAGCTGCGCCGTTCAACAACCGTCCGGCCGCAATGGTCAAGAATCTACTAGTGCGAGACGGGAATGCGGTAAACACAATTTGTTTCTCCTTAATTTTCATTACAAGAAGGTAATATTTTTTTACCAAGTATAATACTAATAATGTACGTACATATTTAAAATAAAAAATTGTTTTAATTAACCATACATTTCAATTTTTTCTATATGTACTTTCAACTCCGCCTCCGTTAACCTCCGCATCCGCGGAGGTGAGACTCGTCGCCTCCGCATCCGCCTCCGCTAACAAGCCTCCGTGACAACTCTAAACTATATCTATATCTATAGGTACCTTAATTCGCAAATCGGATAAGTCCAAATACAGCAATTTTTACATTAGAACTGTAAGTATATTTTATATTTTTTATACATCACTTAGGAAAAATATAAAATACCGTTGTTAGATAATGGCGCCGATTCTGTTGTTCACAAACTAAACTAATTTTAAGTTATGTGCATCTTTTTCTTTCCATTTCGTTAAGAAAAGGATAGAAGATAACATTTTAATTTAATCCTGTCAAATTGAGATACTCCATAGACAGTTTAGACGCGATTATAAACATGGCGTCTAAAATACGCCAGTTTACGTCAGGAGCGCACTAATTTGACAGGTCTAAACTGACATTTTATCTTCTATCCTTTTCTTAACGAAATGGAAAGAAAAAGATGGACATAACTTAAAATTAGTTTAGTTTGTGAACAACAGAATCGGCGCCAATATCGTAAGCTAGTATTTGAGGTAATGTAGACACTTTTTACCCGACTACGGCAAAGCAAAAGGAGGGTTATGATTTTGACAGGCTATGTATGTATGTATGTATGTATGTTCATCTGTTCCCTCGTAACATCTAAACTACTTATTCGAATTCGATAAATGACATATCATTAGAAGCGTCTTAATTGTCCGCTGGTTATAGGCTATATGGAGTTTCACAAAATCTAATGTGGCGCCCTCTAGCGGACAAAATATACAGAGTAGAAAAATAAATTTAAGATAAATATGCCGTGTTTGGTATCATTTGAAAGGGCTTAACTTGTACATTTTGAATACATATATATATTACTAGCATTTGCTTGTGACTTTACCTGTATTCATGGGCTGATTGCATATAATTCACATCTTTTCGTTCATAGATAGCTTCTTTACTACTTATCAGAATAAGACCACTGCAGAACCATTAGAAGGGCCTTGATATTCTGTTGGTTATGAGCTATAAAGCTTGTCACCAAATTTAGTATTACGCCCTCTAGCGGACAAAAAGTTCTATGTTAATATAAAATTAAAATAAATATACCGTATTTGGTATCATCTGAAAGAGCTTCACGAGTAGGTACTTTATGTTTGTACATAATCCCTAGTAATGCTTCGTAGAAATTTGAATGTAAACCAGGGTTTGGTAAACGGAGCGATGGGAGTGGTGAAGGCCTTCGAGTGGCCTGCTCTTCGGCGTGATCAGTTGGAACAGGAGAACAGCCAAGCGCTGTTCTCATACAATTTGACGACGCATCCATAAAAGCAGATACTAACGGACTTACCAAAATCGAGCCTTGCCTTACTGAATTTGACGGCTTGAGGGGTTCTGGGCAAATTCAGCGTAAAATGCTCCCGCTGATTCTTTCTTGGGGTTGTACTGTACATAAATTACAAGGTTGTACTCTAGATAAAAAAGTTACAGATCTAGGAAAGTCATTGTTTGCTAAAGGACAGGCCCATGTCGCTCTCAGTAGAGTTAAAACCATAGAGGGATTATTTATAAGTGCCTTGGATCATAATAAATTACTTAAAAATCCACATGACGGTCTATCGTTAGCAGAATTAGATAGATTAAGAAATCTTCCCAGGTCCTCTTAATATAAGTTTTTTTTTTAATAATTTAAACTAGCGCTTGACTGCAATCCCGCCTGATGGTAAGCAGTGACGCAACCCTTGATGCCTGCGCACTAGTTTATTAAGCCTATTCACTTAAAAAACTTAGGAATAGCAAGGATGACGGCAGTTGAGCCAGGTGATGCAATGTTAAATCCAAGACCAACACGACCAACCATGCTGCGCCAGAGGAAGATTGATCTGGAGACTCTCCATGACCAAACTCCCGACACAACAACATTTGGCGCATCGTACTCGCCACACAACGCAACACAAAGTGCTCAGACGCGACCTCCGTACGGCTTCACCAGACATCATGCTGGAACACGACGAATCGCTTGGCGGCAAGACTGTGTCTGGTGGGTGGTAACTTCTGCCGGCAGCCGATGTTATGGCCTACCACTGTTAGAAAAACATCCAATCTATTTATACTAACGGCCTCATCCACTAATTCATGACCCATTCGGTGCCATCGACGCAAATGTGCGTCGCTACTACGAAAAACCGGGAGCTTCATACGGGGAAACCGTTGCTATACGCGCTACGCTCCAAGCGCTACGAAATAGTAAAATAGGACATTCTACATATTAATATACGCCGATACATAAGTCAAAAAAGGTGTCGTATGTTAACTACCTAGTTTTTAGTTCGTCAATTTAACTTTTATTAATATTATGCGCCACAAATACACTTTTACACCAAAATAGTATAAATAATAAAAAGTAAAAAAACTAAAACCCAACTACGACAAAAAACGACGCTGAAAAAGTATAAAACAAGATTTTCAGAATACTGAACTGAACAAAGTTGCTAATATAGTTGCAAGTAGGTAGTATTTAGAGATAAATTTTCATGTTTGGAAAGGCGTAGTCACACGTTACATATACCTACCGTAGCACTTTCATAACGTGTGACTGCGGTTTTCCAAACATGAAAATTTATCTCTAAATAGTGAATATTGCATACTTCAGAATAGTATCGTAAGACATTATTGTCAATTTACAACGAAGGCATCTTGGTAGAGTCTACTGTGTCCATTTACTTGCAACTATATTAGCAACTTTGTTCAGTTCAGTATTCTGAAAATCTTGTTTTATACTTTTTCAGCGTCGTTTTTTGTCGTAGTTGGGTTTTAGTTTTTTTACTTTTTATTATATACCTATTAATTAAAATACTATCGTGTTTTTAAACATAAAACAAACCATTTTTTTTACTAAGCTAGCCAATTATTGAATTAAGGTATATAGTCTGACACGCCCTTCCGCTCCGCTCAGAGCGGGAGAGGTCATTTGATGACATTTATTAAATATTCTTATTAATATTTCAACAATTATTACTGTAATATTTGCTAAATTTGAAATTTATAGTATAATTTCATTAGGTATTATTTTATTTTTGTCATTATTATCGCATGCATCAGACTATAAATTGAATAGTGTAAATTATTTTCAATGTTTAATGTTTGTGATGTGGCAGTACTTTTTAAATAAATAAATAAATGATTTCCCATCCAAAACAAACAAAGGCATCGATAGCTTGCTTATTGGCGTAAAATAACAAAACAAAACAAAAATAAACATTTCTATTAAAGAATTAAGTTAAACGAAATCTCTCCAGGAATGAATTGCATGTCAGCTTAAATATGTACACTTTTATATAAAGCGTTTAGGGCGCTGTTGCGACTCCCACAACTTTGTAGTGCATCCGTAATGTTTGCGCACCCCAGAGTAGACAGCTTCTCAGCTGTCGTACGAATATAAAAGACGTCTTTTATCGCCAGATTGTGGCGGAATACTAACAGCCGTTTGAGTGTTATGGCTGATAACACGACCAAAGTTCCATTATGAGGCATATTATAAATAACAATCCGAGTGTTTAGTTCTTTAGTAGATTATTAGTACTAACACCCCTACGAATATGAGATATAAATCGGAAAATGAGTCTGTTTGTTTGTTTGTTCCGTTTTCATGCCGTAACTACTGAACCGATTGCTTTGAAATTTGCAGACGTAAAGTCGAAGAACGAAGACGAGAAGTCCGGATTAAATAATAAGGTACTTTTTATCCAGAAAAAAATATGATATTCTCGAGGGAAAACAAAAATATTGTTAGCTTCATACCAGTTCGGTGATAGAAGGCGTTGTGTGTTGTTTAAAACAAGGTAATATATTGCAAACGAATATGCACATTTAGGGTCGGCCGTATTTACGGCCGACGCTAAATGATACGATAATGAATCCCAGAAAATGAGGAATCTAAAAAGCGCGATATAACCGAAAGCTAGATAAATTATTAGTAAAATTGCCATATTATAAGTAAAATTGCATATGCGATAATAACTTTGATTTTTTTACTTTTTTAAGTATACCTACTAGCAGCCCGGTACGTGCTTCGCTACGTATAAAGTATACTAATTTAAAAAAAAATTGGACCGCCTTCAAAGATTGCATCACTGCTTACCATCGGTCGAGATTGCAGTCAAGTACTAGTTTATAATTACTGAGTACCTGATCTCCACAACCCAGGAACTGGTCCTCAGACCCGTAATGACTATCAAGGACCCTAGAGTGACAGGATCAACGACTGAACATGCCTTCCGAGGTATGCCTCGAATAAGATCTTTACACACTAAGACCCTTCTATGGAAGGGTCTTAGTGTGTAAAGATCTTATTCGTTAAACCCGCATTTAGTTATTATTTTGTAAATTAAACTATGTACGTCTTCTTGTGTGTGTGTGTGTATGTGTATGTTATGGATTGCAAAGTACTTAATTGTTATATAAGCACTGCTTAGATTTTAGATTATATTAGCTTAGAATGACATGATACAACGATTTAACTTGCCTTCCAAGGCACAGAAGGATCTTAGTGTGTAAAGATTATGTTTGTTAAACCCTCAATAAGTTATTATTTTGTAAATTAAACTATATCTGCCTGTGTGAGGGTATGTTATGGATTACAAAATACTTAGTTGTTATGTAAGCATTGCTTAGATTTTAGGTGCTCACTAGCAATATTTTAATGATTTTAATGACTTAGTGATAAGAGATACAGTTATTATTTTTTATATAATTCAGACACAGATGCCTTCAGTATAAGTACGTAGAATTAAGAATATATGAACATGTCCTATATACTACATCTGTTCAAATGTAACATAATTATGTTTTGTGTCAAATAAATTATTATCGGTTATAAATAATTCAGTACCCACTTAGGAACGTATGCGATTATTACATATTTTATAAGTTTATTTCATATCAATTTGGCTTTCATTAGGTACATGTCAAGGAGTCTCCATTTAGGCATAGAAATGCCTGTAAGTATGTGTTTGTGTGTGTACGTGGGTGTTTGTGTGTGTTACAAACGAATGTTATTTGTTCAATTTAATGACGCTCTATTAGGTCACTCGTTGCAAGTCCTCTGTATCATCATAATTTAAATTAAGTAGCCAGATTATTAATTCTTTTTTGCATTGCATTAATTTTTTATCATATGTCTATGATAAAAAAATTAAAATAAAGACATATCTATACTAACATAAAAAGCTGTAGAGTTCGTTTGTATGTATGTTTGAACGCGCTATAATACTAAGGAACTACGGGTCGGATTTGAAAAATTTGCGTTGGATAGGTAATCCATTAATCCGGGAAGGCTTTAGGCTATATAACATCACGCTGCGACCAATAGGAGCGGAGCATAACTAAATCCACGCGAACGAAGTCGCTGGAAGCCGCTAGTATTATATATTAAGACTTTATTAATTTTATTATATAAAAAGATTGAGCGTTTTTTTCTATTGTCTGCTCGTAAATTCCGTTTTAGGTGTGGGAACGTTTCCTATGCAGTCATAATTAACAACCTTTTTATCGTCCCACTGTTGGGCACAGGTCTCCTCTCATACAGAGAAGGATTGAGCGTAATCACCACGCTTGCTCAATGCGGGTTGGCGATTTCAGACTTAAAGTCCAGGTTTCCTCAAGATGTTTTCCTTCACCTTCAGTCATTGGTGTCCAAGATATACTTAGAAAGTATGTATAACTTTAGAAAAGTTACATTGGTACTTGCCTGACCTGGAATCGAACCCGCGCACTCCTACTTGAGAGGCTGGTGTTTTAACCACTAGGCCACCACGACCACTACTATTATTATGTAGTGTTTATTTCTTTTATCCAGTAGGTATCTTAGGATCGTATGGTGTCTCCATATGACGAGCATGATATGTAGAATGCACAACTTTCTCACTGATAGCAGATTACATAATTCGTAGTTTTTCAATGATGAATATTCTTTTTTGACATCACTTTAATTTATCTCTCGCTTTTTATTATATAGTACTAGCTTCCCGCCCGCGGCTTCGCCCGCGTGGAGTTCGGTTATATCGCGCTTTTTAGATTTCCCTAGGGAACATCAAATTTTTCCGGGATAAAAAGTAGCCTATGTTCTTTCTCGGGGTCTAAAGATTGTCTGTGGCAAATTTCATCAAAATCGGTTGAGAGGTTTAAGCGGGAAAGCGTAACAGACAGACAGACAGACAGAGTTACTTTCGCATTTATAATATTAGTATGGATATATCTAAGCATAATGATCATGCTTCATCGTATTAACTGTATCATTAGCATAACTACTGAAATATGCTGATTTATAATAATTCTTTAAAATGGGGAGTAAATTAAACAACACTTCTTTCTATATTTAAGGTTTTATTTGGTTTTCAAAATTGGTTAAACATTGTAAGTAGATCTGGAACAATTCAATTAGCTGGGTGTCTCGTTTATTTATTAGGTATATGAAGAGATTATGGATTAGATAGACATATGAATTACCTATTGATTATATATTAATTTTATTATTTTGATTATATGAGATTATATTGATTATATTGAAAAACACTAACTATTATCATACCAATTAAGCAAAAAACAAAAATAATTAAAAAAAATTAATGTTATTCAACGAAATTAAGTCACACTTTCCGCAGACATGGCAGTCTTTCCAATTACATAGAAATTTTAAAATATAATCTCATAAATATAATAAAATTAAATGGACAAATTATTTTGTAATAAATAATTTAATGTACCACCCCTCCCCCCTACCTTCATTGTTAGAAGTCATCGATCAAGTCTTGCAAAGCATTTTATGCTTCTTATGAATGATTCTTAAATCTATTCTTATGTATGTACACTCTCATGACTAAATCTGGCATGCATGCGTAACGAAATATGGCATCATTGCCTAATAAAATTATATTTACAAAGGATTTCCTCTCCCAAACAATTACAAAAAACGAATACATAAATAAACTTAGAAGTACCAAAAGTCTGCCCAAGCTAGTTCAAATGTTCTAGAATGAGTTTCTCACTGACTTTTCATCATTTCAAGTTCTTCAACATTCTAGTAAATACTCTACTGCAGCGTCACCTCAATCTAGAAACTTTCCATTTACATAAATAAGGCTTTATATTTAACCTTTTAGAATGAATAACAACCCAAATACGTTTTAAAAAACTAATGCGATATTAAAACATGGAATTTACTATATTCAACTAAAATTATCAAACTGAAATCAAATATTTCATAAGTTGAAACTATGCAACAAACATCTGAAAAAGTAATACTGTATATGCAACTAATCAATTTAATGAAATAAAAATACCCTCACTTAAATTGAAATCTTTGGTATGATTGAAAAGTGAATTAACATTAATATTATGAATCGTTATGATATTAACTACAATACATTAAGAAGCTTCGGTGTAAGCTTAATGCGTTTAAGCGCAGCCTGGTCGGCGGGACATACGCATCTCGCTGGTGGCGACGGCGATCCACTCGTTGCGTACGGAATCGAACCAAGTCAGGCCCAGCGTGTACTTTCCATTAATATTCACGTGCTGGCAGTGCGAGAACCACCACCCTCCTTCGTAGTTGCCGGCGCAGTGAGTGTTCGAGATGTCACGGTCGCGGTCTAGAGCCGAGAACTCCATATGGTTTTGATACTCGAAAGCATCGCTGGCGTTGCCCTTGAACCCAGCGACATCCAGAACGTATCCTCCATCACCGCTCCCGACATAAAAATGCTCATATTCAGCATACCAATACCCACCATAGATATCGCTCATGTCAATACGCATGGATGAGCAATTGTCAGCGGTCATTATGTGCATTGACTCTAAGCCAAGCCAGTATTCAGCGGATGGGTCACCGAAGCCGTGCACGTATTCGGAGAATTTCCTGTTGAACTCTACGGAGCCGTTGAATCGACGTTGAATGAGAGAGCTACCGTTGTTGCACCAGATTTCGAAGGGAGTCTGCCCAGCATGTATGAGATAGACGCCGGCAGGCCCGGAGATGCTTGAGCAATCTCTCGGGAGCTGGTTGACTAGATCTTCGTACTCACGTTGTACGGGCTGCAGCTCCTTTACTTCGCCCATTAGTTCCGGAAGAGGAATGTTTTCAGTCTGGTTGATTTCTCGATTGGCCTCGCTCTGCGCCAAAATAAGTTACACATTATTATCAATCTGGAATGACTCTCAACAAATGAAGTTGACACTAAGTCAGGATAAGAATGTAGTTTTAACACGGAAATAAATACTTCCTAGAAAGTATGTACATTTGAATTCAGATACGAATTTACTTGATCTAAGAATTGTTTAGTGTAATCAAAGATGAATTTGAATCTTCAATACACAACCTTGTGTGGCTGCGGTAAAAAAATTAACAACCTTAACATCAACCTCGTATAGTAATACATATTCAGATGCAGCTAGCAGATACCTAATGTTTTGTATGCTCTAACGTGGCATGATAACTACCTGGACTAACTTCAAGAAGGTCTTATTTCTGAGAAATTCATGCGCAAGCTTGCAAAACAAATTAAAATCTTTAAAACTAGTTCCGTACAGCAAAATACCTACTTGTGAAACAAATATACTCAATCAAGTTCAGTCTACCTTTACTCTAATTGAAATATGAAACAAATGTGGAGCAAGTTTGGATATATTTCTGGTCAGCTGCTGCGTTTTTATGTGATCTAGAATGGTCTGATAAACCTACCTTCAGAATGTGGTCGTTGAGCCGGTAGAAATGTTGGCGGGACCTGGCCTCAAGCTCGCTCACAGAATCGTTAATTTTCTTAATGATAGTACGGTCTATTTCTGCACGATCGATAGCATTGCTCACACTGACGGCAATTGCCTTTACCGATTGACGCAGATTTTCTTGGTCTTCCTTGAAGTATGATGATGCAGCGTTCAACTAAACAAAAGAAAAACATCCATGTATAAAATGAAATATTATTTTAAATACATCTGTAACTATTGTAACTAATTTGAGCTTCGCCGTTGGATATTTAAAATTGATGACTATTATAAGTACTCATATGAAGAAAAGGCTGAATTGCGAAGCGACCTCTTTTGTCATTGGGCTGAATGCATGATGTCTATTGCCAGTATGATTAATTTAGATATACGCGAACTTTTTGACAGAGTGAAGTTTTTTTTCTAAATTACTTTCCGACCTAGGGCTTTTCTAGCTGCATTATTACCTTAGGGCGCTAATTGGTCACTTACATGTCCCAGTTGGGGGAAATAAGGACCTACTTACCGAATACGAGAGATGTAAAATAATTTAATATTCACAAAACTCCAACAATCATCTCATAATCGGTAAAGTGGGTACTTGGGAAAGCTTGTGATATGATTGTTGGAGTTTTATATACTAACTAGCTTTCCGCCCGCGGCTTCGCCCGCGTGGAGTTCGGTTATATCGCGCTTTTTAGATTTCCCTCGGGAACATCAATTTTTTCCGAGATAAAAGGTAGCCTATGTCCTTTCTCAGGGTCTAAAGATTATCTGTGCCAAATGTCATCAAAATCGGTTCAGTAGTTTTGGCGTGAAAGCCGGACAGACAGACAGAGATACTTTCGCATTTATAATATTAGTATGGATGTTTCGGTAAGCATTATTGTTTCGCCTATTTTAACATGTAACATAGTAACTATAGTCTTACCTTTGCGAAACTAACATCCAACTTGGAAATCTCCTTCCTGAATTCGGGGATAGTTTTATCAGCTTTGTTTTCCATGCTCTCCACGTCTTCACGCAGTTCCAAAATAGAGGCATGGACCTTTTCGAAGTCAGACATCTTCTGGGTGGTATTCTCCAACTGGCTATTGAAGACTTTGTGTTCTAATTCCAAGAACTCTACTTTAGCGGAGAGTAGATTCCAGTTGGGTTCTTCGAAGCGGTCCATGCGGCGTTGGACGTCAAGGATCTGGGTCTGCAGACTCTGCTGAAGCTCGTCGAGCTGGTCCTGGCTGCGAGCTAGTCGCGAGATTTGGGCATGCACCATCTTATTGTGGCGGTACTTATGGTGGTGCTCGGGAATCAGGGGACCGGCTCGGTTCTCATGAGGCTCCAACAGGATATCGTTTTCCAGGTTCATATCAGCAACTTGCTTGATTTTTACCTGCATCAACGAGAAACGCAAGTTTAATAGGAATGGTGGAAAAATGTATCGTGTAATGTTCGTATCGTTCTAGAAATAAATCCAGGAGTTATTAATGTCAATACAGTTTACGCCCATTGCCTAACATTTTACACCTATTTAGAAGCCTGATTATAATTTATTCATATCTACTTAGATACACTGGCAACTAAGCTACCACCATTGGCTCATCTCCACTGGCAGGTAATCAGTTATTCATTAGTCGAATCTATTGTCTTAACAATCGGCTTAACTGCCGAAAATACAAGTGTTACTAAGTTAACGGTTTGATGATACCCTTTTGAAAGTCACTTTTTTATTACCTATGTTCTCTTCGAGATAAAGAGTAATATAGAGCTCAGAAGCTATTTTGTCGAGAGGAGAGGGAACACACACTGAGTATTTTTGAAGAAGTCGGTGGTTTGTTCAATAGAGTAAACACTATCGAGCACTTAAATACTAATTTCTCTTACATTAGACTCTTAAGTACGCGGCTACGTAAAATCTGGCTAATTGTGCCAAATATATTCACCTACGCAACAGAAATTGCATAAGTGAATGTAATTGGAACGTAAAACGCCCAAGATTGTCAGTAATTCAACATTTGTCCACGCGAAATACCTTAACAAATTCATCATCATCATCTCAACGTTAATCCCAGTCGCATCCGAAGCTTTTTCAGCATTGGAGTCTGGGGTCTGCTTTACCAGTCTAACTGCTGATATGGCTAAACTTCGACATTTTCCGTGAAGCGACTGCCGTCTGACCTCCACAACCCGAAGGCGACATCGAAGCATTGCAGCTAGACTAATTGTTGGACTTTTGAGGGCTCCAACAACCCGTAACGACTGCCATTAGATGTTCGTATAGCAACCGGGAGCAACGGCTTAACGTGCTTTCCGAGGCACGACCAGACCAGTGCAAATAATCATATTCATGCATACAAATATTTGCACTGTGCGGGGATCGAACCCGCGCCTCCTTGCGCAGCGGCCGCGTCCGCTACCGCTAGGCCACGGAGGCTGTCAAATATCTTAACAAATTGACATGAATTTATGTAGCTGTAGTATTTAGACACTCTTTTAAAAAAATCGTTCTCCGCAACTGGGAATTACTTCTATCGTGTGGATGCGTTTACAAACATTTAAACTCACATACACAAAGAGAGATTCAGAACAACTACCTGTGGGCCATACAGATACGTATACCGTACAGGAATCAAACTCGCGACAAGCAGCGCAACAGTCCATCGCTCAACTACCGCTCCAACCGTGTCGTCAAATTAAATTGGCTTTTATCATAATAGTCATTTTGTCGATAATTAGCTTTGGCAAAGTCATAATAATCTATTGATTGGATCAGTTGTGAACGTTACGTCGCATTTTATATAACATTTTAGGTTTCAAAGCTATAAATCAGAAGGTACAAAATCTCTAAATATTTTGTAATTTGTGAAACTATCATAAGCGATAAAATCTATGACACACGCAGTAGCTATATTTATTTTGGGGAACTTGTTTGGCGCCCCTGTGTAGCTTTGTGTGTGCTTACTTTGTGGCAGGTTACGGGGGTGGTAGGCTCACAAAGGCTGGAGCAAAACTCATTGGCTGAGGCAGTGTTTGTGGTTGAATAATACAAGTATTCAGATTTCTAAGGTACAGGTTAACCGATTGTGACGCTTTGCTGTGGCGACGGACTAAAGAACCTTTGGCTATAGTTTAAAACTAAAGCCCTATTAATATACATGCTTTATGTATGTAAGTTCTTGTTTTCTCTATAAGGAAACTCATGTTCATAAATATTGTACAGGTATTTCATCATTATATACCGATACACCTGGGAATTAATTAAGTTCACTCAATATTTACTCCAGGGTTTTCTTGTAAATGTTTATACAATTAATATTATAAATATACCATTACCTATTAGTAGATATAGGTAACGCTTATAAAATAAACGTCAGAAAAATATTGGTTTTTTTTTCGTTCAGAGAAATATTTATGTAGTGGCAACAAAATAATTCACAAAAATTTACGTACTTATCGTATTTAGAGCTTTTTTTAAAGGTTTACATAGGTATCATTTGAATGAAGTGATTTATTCATGCTTTAAATACCAACACTACTTTATCAACATCTACTTATAGTGTTTATTTAACTCCCCACGACCGAATCTAAGGGCGCCCGGTTCCACGCAGCCGTGAATGAAATCACTAAAAAGGGCTCGCACAAAAATAGCAATATTATCTATTCAGTGTATCAAGTGACTCGCAAATATTTATATTAGAATATTTCACCTTGTGATCCACTTTGCTCCCTTAACAAAAACATGCATGAAAAATTCAGCGAGAACAGGTAACATTGTAAAGAGACGGAATGGCAGACAAAAAGGGAGAGACAGAATGCTAATGGAGATTGTGACGGGTTGCGGTGCGGAAACAACGCGTCGCGGCGCCCAGAATACTCATACTGTTCGACCAAGGTTTCCTTCACTGATTTTCTCGTGACTCTTAATGTTCAACCCATAAAGCCTATATTGTAGTTTCTGCCATTTCTCACGAGCCGCTATTAGACTCCGCTCGTAACGAAAGATTTCGCATGCAAAACTTCTCGAGAATATTCAAAGTCGGCTTAGGCCGTATACAAATCCAGTACCCATTTAGCTTTTGCATGTACTAATGTTTACCATCGTGCAAAATGAATAAGGTCATGAGAAAATATTTGTGGGTTTGTATGTTGGTGTAAAACCCTAAAATTCTTTTTTAAACAGAACTACTCAGAGCTCTACAATTTATAAGAGTTTTAATTTAAAATGAGTGAAATTTAATCAGAAATTTAATTTTCTGCAAATTTAACTAGAATTAAAGACTTTTCATTGACCTAAATTCTTTTAACTAGAACTCAATTACACTGTTCTTAAAAACAGGTCACCTTCGAAATATCAGGAAACTTTTATTAGCCTCGTAAGTTTCGATATCGCTGAAATATCGATAAAAAAAGGCATCTTATAAGTCGTTCCTGGTTATCTGTGCCAAATTTTGTGCATTTTGTAGTTTTTGCGTGTAAGAGTTACAAATATTCATCCATACTTACAAACTTTCAAATATACAAATACTAGCTTTCCGCCCGCGGCGTTGCCCGCGTGGAGTTCGGTTATATCGCGCTTTTTAGATTTCCCTCGGGAACATCAAATTTTTCAGGGATAAAAGGTAGCTTATGTTCCTTCTCAGGGTCTAAAGATTGTCTGTGCCAAATTTCATCAAAATCGGTTGAGAGGTTTAAGCGGGAAAGCGTAACAGACAGACAGACAGAGTAACTTTCGCATTTATAATATTAGTATGGATTAGTAGGATACTGCTTGAGAACAGAAAAAATTTTGCTCAAATTGCAAGTGAAAACAATAAACTCTTTATGCTTAAGATGAGTAATGCAATATAAATTGTGTGGCTGTTAACATCTGCTCAGAATAATCAGCGGGTGTAATTAACGTGGACCGACTGAACTGGTTTCACCCAGGCGGCAGAAGCTTGTCTCAATCATGCCGCCTGTGCGCCTGTCCATTGCGTCGATATTGTACGGGTGATTGTATACACTATGTAACAAAAACCCTGTTGTTCCTTTCAGGGACATATATTATATTTATGTACAAGAAATTATAACTAAAAAAAATTAATTATTGTCTAGTCGAGGGGTCAACATCAAATAACTATTAAAATCGACACATTCGACAAAATGTTTAGAATATCTGATTTTATAAGTTAAAGAGATTGCCGGGAACGTTCTACTTATGTCTTCTTCATGCAGAATTGCAAAGGGAAGGAAATTAGTTAAAGATTACAAATATTAGTAATTAAATATTTATTTTAATTATAATTTTTGTTGAACAAATTTTTATAAATGATATGTTTTATAACATTCGTATACCGATTCTTAAAACGTAGGCAGAAGGAACAACAGGGTTTTTGTTACATATTGTATACAGGTACTATTTCGCTAAATTCTCAACTTTATAATTCATTTCGTAGGGAAATTCTAGACGGGCCAGATTTCTTGGAGGAGCTACCAAAGTTTTATTACCGTTTTGCTAGTCCACAGTTTGTTTGATGATCTGATTACGAATGCGTTGCGTTATTTGATTTGTTACATATAGGTATTATAACAAGCGTCCTGTCGTGTCGCAGCCATGTTAGCATTTATTTTTATTAAAAACAAAATGTGCTGTAGGTATGTTATTTTACATAACTTTCGAAGAGGTTTCGGGAGTTGTTCGATGTTACTACATTCATTATTCTGTTTTATTGTTTTCCTTGAGACGCAACTTCGCTGAGTTATAATGAAAAAGTGCCAATTTCGGGAAGTTCCGTAAATTACAGCCAATGGGGTCGTTTTAGTTCATTATCTCACAGGCAAACACGTTGCCTGTCTTGACCGTTTTAAGAATACTTGTGTATTATTTTTATGGAGGATATTTTTAAATGCGTCGACACCATATAATGTTGAAAGCTGCTACCGATCTACACTTTGGACATAAATTAATATACTGCCTATTTTGGTAATCGAGTGGTGGGCCGGATAATGGATACCGTCTTACTTAAGGATGCATGGCACCTGGTGCAACTGCGCCGCTCGTCCGCGCACTGCACGGCCATTAAGTAGGTACCTATATAGCTACCTATATTTTGAGCACATCACTTGTAGCAGATGGAAAAACTGACAATCCATAATAATATTATAAATGCGAAAGTAACTTTGTCTGTCTGTCTGTTACGCTTTACCGCTTAAACCTCTCAACCGATTTTGATGAAACTTTGCACAGACAATCTTTAGACCCCGAGAAAGCACATAGGCTACATTTTCTCCCGGAAAAAAATTGATATTCCCGAAGGAAATCTCAAAAACGTGATATAACCGAACTCCACGCGGGCGAAGCCGCGGGCAGAAAGCTACTATATTATATACAAATACTTAATATGAAGTCCTACCTGCGCTCCGGTTTCACTTGCAAAAGTTTTGATCCCGCGGAAATATAAGGTATAAAAATCTTATGTATTCTATGTGTTCATCCTGATGATAAGTTTTGAATTAAATTTGGAACACCGGTAGTGTTCCATATCTAATTCAAATTTTAGTTTTGTGTGAAATAGTCAAGCATTATGCTTGACTATTTCACACATAAACTTAAAAAAAGCATATAAGCATATATAAACATATAAACATTTAAAGCATATAAACTTTCACGTTTATAAAATTGGAAGGAAGTAATAATATGTTGTACTATATTATATAAGTACCCGCATAATGTTTTTCTACTTTAGGCAAATGCATAGATGGATTTTTACAAAACACTAACTGCGCCCCAAGGCTTCACCCGCAGCAAAAGTCTCAAATATCTGGTAACAGCAGGATAAAAAGTACTTTATTTCCTTACAAATTTCATCTAATTCCCTGTATTTTTTAGTGCGAAAGCGTAAAAAACAAGCCAACTCACTTCCGCATTTATAATATTAGTTGAGAAATTAAGAAGCGAGCAAGTGGAAAATTCAAACTCGCTCAAAGCATTTTTATTTTAATTAAACCTTATATGAATTATAAATTAGCGCTAATGAATTTTATGAATTGGCAAAGAGTCAGTCAGCTAGACAAAATACTGTCGGTGCAATGCAATGCTTTGATGTCGCCTTCGGGTTGTGGAGGTCAGACGGCAGTCGCTTCACGGAAAATGTCGAAGTTTAGCCATATCAGTAGTTGGACTGGTAAAGCGGACCCCAGACTCCAAAGCTGAAAAAGGCTTCGGATACGACTGGGATTAACGCTGTGATGATGATGGACTGTCGGTGGTAGGCCATAACATCGGCTGCCGGCAGAAGTTACCACCCACCAGACAAAGTCTCGCCTTCAAGCGATTCGTTGTGTTACGATGATGTCTGGTGAAGCCGTACGGAGGCTGGGTCTGTGGAGTGGAGTGTGAGTGGAGTGTGCTGGAGCAGTTGTGTTGTGATGTGTGCCGAGTAGGATGCGCCAAATGTTGTGTCGGAAGTATAGTCGTGGAGGACCTCCAGATCAATCTCCCTCTTGCGTATTCGCTCAGTTTTTTTGAGTGAATAGGCTCTTAATAAACTAGCGCGCTTTTGCAACTCTGCTTACCATCAGGCGGGATTGCGGCCAAGCACTAGCTTACAATTATAAAAAAAAAGAATGACGTTCTTTTACTTATTCTAATCAGTAGTACGTTCTTGTGAAGAAAATGGCAAGGAACTCCATGAACACTCAATAAATAATAATCCTGTATAAACGAAGCAAGAAAACGAAAGTTTATATACCATGAATGGATGGATGTTACTTACTCTTTTACGCAATAAATACTGAACTAGTATGCATTTTGGCACATAACGAAACTTAACATACAGGATACTTTTAATCCCGAGATTTCCAGGATCGAACCTTAAGCACGTGAAACCACGGGGCCAATCTAGTATAATATATTATATATACGAGTATGTAATACCTACGCATCCACCCTGCTTCACCCGCCGCGCCGTACTATTCTTATTTCTAAGCTTACTATACTTTTAACGTTGATTAAAAGCACACAGCCTTCCTTTGCTTTAGGGGGTTAGCTAAGATAATTTTCAGCTTTTTCCTGTATTATGGAAGAGATAACTTCTTATGACAGAAGAAAACCCCCGTTACTTAACACATTACGACGCCAGTGTATCTGCTTCTCTTTCTTTCACGATACAGCAGCGGTAGGCAGTGTTTTCATAGGAGGCGTCTGTCAGGCGTCTGTCTGATATTTTAGAGTGAGCTATCTCACTCTAAATCACAGAGTCCCCTTCTCTCTACTCAATGTTCATAGTGTGTAATTAGTTTAAGTTATCACTTCCGACGGGCGTCACGAAACAGATGTTTTTATTTATACTTTACCGCACAACAGCAATAATTAACAAAGAAAAAAAATCTTCAATCTGCACGCGTATATCTTTAACTAGCTTTCCGCCCGCGGCTTCGCCCGCGTGGAGTTCGGTTATATCGCGCTTTTTAGATTTGCCTCGGGAACATCAAATTTTCCGGGATAAAAGGTAGCCTATGTCCTTTCTCAGGGTCTAAGGATTGTCTGTGCCAAATTTCATCAAAATCGGTTCAGTAGTTTTGGCGTGAAAGCCGGACAGACAGGCAGACAGAGATACTTTCGCATTTATAATATTAGTATGGATAGATTGGCTGGCATAAAAATTAATAACATTCGAATTTTCAGGATGATTTCGAGGGAAAATACGCTTGCTTTATTGAATAAATAATTAATTGCTGAACGAAGGGCACTAGCTGGTACTTAATTTTCAGAAGTGGATGAAGGCTATTTACTTAAATTGATTCATCGTTGGGCTATCTCGATAGTACCATTTATTAAAATAAAAGTGAATAACCAGTAACGTATAACGTACGTAATATAATATATTCAGGCCGTTTACTATTCCTCTATACATGTAGATGCAATATTTGTGTCACCCCAGTCACACTACCAAAGAATATACTTAAGAGGGAACTCTAGTGGTGCTTTATCTATACAAACATATTCCGCTGTTTTCTTCGTGGATAATATTTTTAGAGCAATTATTTTTTACTCCAATTTCACACCGTAATTATACGTGCCCCTATCATTTGATTTTTTCCGAAACTTAATTAATCTAAGATATACGATACTTCACAATCGCGAAAAATAACCCATTTTACCGCGATGTTCAGATAAATATTTGAAAAAACGTGATAAGTTTTTGACAAAAAATAAAATAATAGAAGCATAGGTATACTTTCGTCTAAATTTTAATATAAAAATAATTGAGATCTGTCGTGTTTTGAAATAGAAAACAGCGGAATACGAAACGTCTTTTGGTCAACGTTTTTGTAGATAAAATCAGCCTGGGCTGCAACTGTCCTTTTCGCACTTTACCGGGAGAGGTCGGAAGCAGCGCGACGGCAATAGTTTCTTCAAATACCTATTTTCCAAATTCCTCGGCACTAGAGTCCCCTCTTAACTATTACGAACTTCAGTCCGCAGTGGACAGTTTTGTTTTTGTCGTCTGTCGAAGTTTTCCGCCCGAACTATTAAAATTAATTTCCGTTCTCATCTTCCATTTAATTTTAAAGTAATTACGAGATAGGTATTAATTCATAGCGGATTCCTTTGTTGAAGTTTCTTTTACGTCTACTATTGATAGTTTGCTCCTGTATTTCTACAAAATGGTACACATCATATTCAGTTTTTATGGTTCCCACAGCTAGGAGGTAGGTATCCTTTCTTCGAGAAGAAGTGGGCCGTAATCCACCAGGCGGACCTTTGTTGGTAGACGTTAGATGTCTTCGAGTTTTCGGTTCTGGGTTAAGCCGGTTTCCCTACGATATTTTACTTTATCGTTTTGAGAGCTGTGGTGATGAATAAAATACAGAATGCGAAGCGCTTACCTGCACCCATGACCAACAACTTGGTCACTGGTCAACCAATGCTCCTTCAGGAAAACGCTGATCGCAGGAAACGTTTTATTCTAGCGTGAAGTACGTTCGAGTCATAAATAATAAATCATCATCATCATCATAATCAGCCCCTACTCGTCCACTGCTGGACATAGGCCTCCTTCATGGCACGCCAACAAGCTCGATCCTGAGCAGTTCTCCGCCAGCCACTACTAGCCACCTTTTTGATTCGTCGCTCCATCTCGCCCAAGGGCGTCCCACGCTACGTTTGCCGAGACGCGGTCTCCACTCGATTAATAAATGCAGTATTTTAATTCCTACCTTTTCATTCGATTGTTTACGTGGTACAGTCTTCTAAATATAACATTGTATACCTTAAAGACTCGACTCTCATTTTGCATATAGGTACTTACCAACTATTTATTTTTCAATGATTCATGTTTTTGTTTGGTACGCAGTTCAAGTATATATCAAACCCCGAAAGTTTCGGAGTTACCTAATGTAACAACATCCTTAAAAAAAGGATAACACGCATAATAATAAGTTCAAGTTTAGTCAGTAGTTTGAAAAGCAATAAACGCGTTATACCTACTTAATTATTCCAAGTACATAACACAAGTTCCTAGTAACAACTAACAAACTAGTAATAAACAATAAGTTATATATTAAACAACACAACTAAACACAGTAGATAATGGAATAAAACCTGATCGAATCATTTATATTCCCCTCCAGCTTTTATCCAAGCTGTCAATGAATTTAGACATTAATTCAATGCAAAATACATTGTTGACCATAAGTGAATTATCGTTGAAAGTTATGTATTCAGGTCAGCTTTGAAGTTTGAGAAATTGATTTTAATTGTGGAACATATTGGACGGCATCATAATTTCATTATTACTTTAATCTTTATTGATGAAATATGGCTTCGCTAGCGTAAAATAACGTTGAATAACTTTTAAAACATTGTAACTAAGTTTAAATAATATCTAAAGCAGAAAACTTTATAGTAGGTACTGATGTAATCTAGGGCAATAAAATGTATGCCTTAGTTAAAAACCTAAATCCAGTTTTTCACATTGATTAAAACGATTGATTTCAGGTAGGATAGGTAAGATAAAAATAAAGATAGAAAACTTTCTCTTGTTAAATCTGTTATAGATTCGCGTTTCCGTGAATGGCGTTCGAGTGAATTTTAAGGGCGATTTGAATATTCTTGACACAGTTTCTCCCAAGATGTCGCATGCCCATGAATTTAATGAGTCTTCCCGAGGTGTTATACTGATTGTGACTTTTGAGAGTGCACTTATAAAATGGAAATTCACTTTTGAATCTTAACGACGACTCTTTTTTTCATTGGAAATTTTATAATGACCCGTGACATTGAATTGAAACTTATTTCAACTGTAGTTTATTATTGACGAATTGTGTGGAAGGAATTGTATGGGAAAAGGAATTGCAAAAGCAAGCGCTTTACGGAATTACTTGTTGCTCTACCAACTTAGAGTTAGTGTCCAATCTGCTGAAATGAGCTCCACAATCACAGACTGTCTTCTGTCATCATCATCATCATATCAGCGTTAATCTCAGTCCCATTCGACGCATTTCAGCTTTGGAGTCTGGGGTTCGCTTTACCAGTGTAACTGCTGATTTTGGCTGAACTTCGATATTTTCCGTGGAGCGACTGCCGTCTGACCTCCACAACCCGAAGGCGATATTGAAATAATGCAGTTAGATCAATTGGTAAACTTTTTAGGGCTCCAACAACCCGTAACGACTGCCATTAGATGTTCGTATGGCAACCGGAACCAACGGCTTAAGCTGTTTTCCGAGGCACGACCAGACCAATGCAAATATTTATATTCATGCATTTGTAATAAATATTTGTATATTTGCACTGCGCAAGCTGCGGCGGCTGTCGAACTCAGACTGACTTCTGTATGACACCTATGTACGGACGACAGCAGGTCAAGCTACCCTAATCTACCAAATATTCCCAATGAGCCTTTATACTTTGGGTTAAATTTGAAAATCTAATAAGGAAATCTGACAGATTGTAGCAGCTTGATGTGCTGTCGTCTGTACATAAATGTGGTTAGGGTAGGTCGAAACAGCGATTCCGTGTGCAGTTTCTGGCCTGCCATCGGACGCGTCCCCAGGTGGCGGATAGGGGAACGGCCCCCAGATATGGGGGTTACCGGTTTACCGGCGCGGACCAAAACCAGAAGTGGGCACCGCTTCGGCGGTCACATTTGCGGCGGGTCGGCCACCACTCCAGGTGGCTGACGTGACCCGAACTCCGGGTCACCGTCGGGCAACCCGGTCTCCTCATTGAGAGGAGCTTGGGGGCCCCGTTTGCCTCCGGGCAAACGAGTGGGGCTAAGAGGAAGGACACCTCGCTAAAAACCCTTGGCTGCTGAGTCTTCTCGCACTAGAAGACGTACCCAGTCCGGCCCCTCCTTATCGGGGGACCATTGTGGGCCCGCCTTTTGGCGGGAATCGCCGGCGGGGGATTGGTAGACAGGCTCTGCCATTTCCCATGACCCCGCCACTCTGGCGATGTGGTTGTACCGCTGTGGGTTTAGTGGGTATTCCCGGCTTCGGCTGGACGAGTCCCACACACGCCCTTCGGGGTACGGTGCGTAAATGCATTACCACAGCGTAAAATAGAAAAAGAAATGTCTACACAGCGATGCTACATTAAAAGTACGTTCCCATTTTGTATAACGATCGGTTTATAAGACAATAAAGCACGCAATTTGCATGTTTTTCAATTACATTCTAATATGTTTGAATGAACCGCCAAATTGCCATTTAAAGAGCAATTACGTGGCAACAGGTTCCCACTGTGTCGGGTTGCAAACGGACAAAGAATAGTTTTTGACTCGTCGCGACTACATCCGCTCGCATTATGTACGTACCTCAGCTAACATGTGTAATGCGCATGGAATAAAAAAAAAAACGAAATCAAAGGCATCGCTGGTGATTGGCTGTCCTTCAATGATGCGGAAATGGAACCAGTTTTGCAAAGTTTTCTCATTTCGTTGCGAAGGTAAACTGGCAGCTGGTGCTCTTTATTATTTAGTAGGAATATTGTTTATCTTATTAGTGAAGTAATGCAATTTAATTTCAGCTAGATTTAGGGCCTACCTAATTCCCAATAAATAAAAAAGATTGGATCGAACTTGAGTTCGATCCAATCTTTTTTCTTAGACTCATTGCTAAAAGTTTTATATTGTTGACAATATAAAACTTTTAGCAATGAGTCTACTAAATATTGTTGACAATATAAAACTTTTAGCAATGAGTCTAACGTAGACGTTAAATTCTGCGTCAGCAGTTCTATCAATTGCTGAGCATGCATAATTGCATACTGCCCCGTAGCTTCATCGTCGCGGCTCCTCTACGCAACACTGCCTGAGCGCCCTCACCTTGTCCCGCTGCTAGTGCCTGCAGCCCTAGCGAAGTGGTGTACCACTTTTGACATTTATTGTTTTGCAATAAAGATCAAAAGTGGTAATTAATAAAGCGCTTTTGACCCTTACTGTAAATCTCCCGCCTACACGACGCAACTTAGGCGGAGGTCATCGTGCAGTACGTACGCCAGAAGACGAGGTACCAGCCGAGAGTACAGTTACTGGAGTAGTACTACCAACTTCAAAGCCTATGTTCCTGCTAGAAGACAGGTCTTATCTTTGTGATACAAAGAACATAATGTTAGTTTATTTGTTCTTACATATTCACATTTATTAAAAAAAAGACCCCTATACCTACCTAAACTGTATGTATAAACAAAAAAAAAAAAACGTATAATTGAACTGTTCTTCAAACATATACGAAAAGCATTTTACTTTTTATAAAATAACATCCAGTTGTAAAACCAGAATTAATCTGATATGAACTGTGTAAAGTGCTATTGGAATGGTTTATATAATAATGGAGTAGGCCATGCAGATGCACGGAACCAATTAAAAATCCAATATCGACGTCAATTATTTTGCGACGTTATATTTTAACTAGTTACATTTATACCTACAATAGCGAACCGCTTCAGTTTCGCACTATAAAATATCAAGATTTATTTATTAAAAATAAGTTTAATATTTATTACGAAAAAAATCTTGAATCAATTCTCAAAGTTGTGTTGAAAATCACATCGAAATTCCTGGCGATATAGACTATTATGATAATTCGCTAGACAGATACGAAAAGAGACTTTAATTTGTAAACCGTAGCTCCTTAAAAAAACACTTATAAAAAAACTAAAAAATACGCTATGGACGGGGCAGAAATGCAAAATTCTGCTGTACGTATGTATATACACCATGTATGTCATTGAACTCCTCCTAAACGGCTTGACCGATTTAAATGAGTTTTTCTGTATGCGTTTGAGTGGCGCCCTGGATGGTTTAGATTCACAAATCAGCCCGGCAGATGACGCTGATTGCTTGAAAAAGCATGTTATCTCGAAACAGCCCTAACGATTTCGCTCAAATTTGATGTGGCGGTTTTCGGAGGCGAGAAATCGATCTAGCTCAGTGTTATGTCTAGGGAAGCGCATCTTTTCCAGTTTTCTCTTTCGCGATATATTTCACGCATAATATGGGCGCTGATTTCGCACGGCTTGACATAGCGGCTGTGGCGTAGTCGATAGTGGTATGGTCTACTCGCGATGGCTGGTGTACCTCGGTTTAAACCCAGGCAGACACAAGTCTTTTTTTGTATATATATAAAAAAACTTGTGTCTGCCTAGGAAAATAAAAGATTAGTATTACCCAATATTTAAAAAAAAAAAGAATTGGGTAATATTTTTATTTTCTGCTACACATATAGCATAGGATATATTTGTCGTTGCAAACATGAAGTAAGTTTGCGAACCGTTGCGTTGAGTTCGTACAATGATTTAGTTTATACCAGAGTCGCTTTCCGTCTTTGCGTGTTTTCCTAATATCTTTTCGTATACTCAACATGTTCCAGTAGCAAAAAGCGTCACTGGAACATGTTGAAGACCATGTTAGATATTGATACAGGACACTGGGGACTTTATTTCTTAAATAAAGAATGCTATGAAGGGTTTATGACCGCTATTGTCACGCTAAAGCGACGCGAGTATAGTTGACTCGTTTTTTCGAAGTTTCTATTCGAAAAGTCATGTTTATTTAACAAAGAAATAGAACAGATAGGTCGACCCGTCAATCACAAAATAGGGACAGGTGTCTAACGTCTGTGACCTATCGATTATCTACAAGTACCACATTATCACAATAATAAAAGTCACTAGCACTACCCTAATGTGCAAACGCAAAAAAACACATTACGATCGTGCTGAACCTTTCCAGTTATTTAAAAATTCCAATTACTTCGCGACAAAAAATGAACAAATAGACACGAACATTCGTACAAGCATTAGGTCCTCAATCATGGTCGGGGCGCTTTCAGGACGGAATCACAGCGAGCGGGCCATTGCATGCCATCTCATCACTTATCCGTGGGCCTTTCAAGTTGGCGGCATGCCAGCTTCCTTAGCTCGGTGGTAGAATAGAATAGAATATTAACCTTTTTGCTAATGTAGGTATTGACAATAAGGTGGCTATTTTAATAGAATCCTTGTATACTCTACCATGTTAGCGTACCAAAATAGTAGTAATTTTTCTTAGAAATGATATGGAGTATTAACATTTATTTAATAGAAATGCAGTTAGAATAGAATACTGTCTATTATGTACACGATATAAATTACAATACTAATGTTATATCTATGGACCCCGGTCTGAAAATAAAAATACAAAAACAAAATTTTACTAGATACTTTTTGAAAGTTGTTACTGTTTTCCCTTTTCCTTTGTTAATGCATCTATTGTAATGTACAGACATCTAGATATTTAAAAAAAAATAAAGAATCTTACATACATAGATCCTAACTGTGTATCGCACAAAGGGGTGTGCTAAAAACATAACCCTTCTTATCAGCCGGGTTAGGTGCTATCTATTTTATTTATAACTCTGTAGAAAAATGTGTGGTAGTATCATGAATGTCTTATTGTGATTTCTCTAGATTTGGTAAAAAAATTTGCCTTCCTTGGATGACGGATTTTTGTATATTTTATTTTACACCTAGCCACAGTAACAATATTTTTAACTTGCATGTTGGACAATTCGATTTTGGCTGGTTTAAAATAGAGATCTAACGCTCAATAAACTGGAGCATTTCGCCTCATCCTTTATACCGCGTACATCGCGGGACTGGAACAATTTGCCAGCTGCGGTGTTTCCGTCGGACTACAATTTGAGTGTCTTCAAGGCTAGAGTGAATAGGCTCTATAAACAAGTGCGCTTTACCATCAACGATTGCGTCACTGCTTACCATCAGGCGGGATTGCGGTCAAGCGCTAGTTTATAATTTATCAAAAATAAATAAAAAAAAGCATATCTATTAGCGAATGAACTTCTATCTACCCATTGATTCTGTAAAAATCTTAACGTGCAAAGTTGGGTTAAATGAACTTAGAGACAGTGCATAGAGAATTGGAAGACAGTGGACTCCGTGGTGTCATCAGATTTGGGAAAGGTACACCTTTTATAAGTTTTGAATGGGAAATCATCAAATGACCTTTCCCGCTCTGGGCAGAGCGGAAGGGCTTGTCAGACTTTTACGGACTAAAACCCACCTGTGTTTCTTCACTTGCCTGTGCGCCAGGGCCACGGTTTCAACGTATGTATCTATACAGACACTAAAATAAACAGACTTTTTGAAACACTATTATTGCTTCATTACACATTTTTTTTATGGAAAATGTGTGTTATTGAAATGGACACTAACCATTTCTGGACCAAGCTTATATGGGATACAATCTATTTCCGAATTTTTATGGTCGCGAATCGTGTTGAGATCAATATAAAACCTCAAAATGACATGCAAATTGCATAAAATGATTTTTTATTTTTATTTCAGAGAATACCTCGACGTGTTTGTGTTAAGTGTATCTCGGTAATCAGTCTAATATATATATTATTTATAAACCAGCGCTCGACCGCAATTCCGCCTGATGGTAAGCAACGATGCGATCGTTGATGGTAAGGCGTGCTAGTTTATTAAGAGCCTATTCACTCTAGCCTTGAAGACACTCAAATTGTAGTCCGACGGAAACACCGCCGCCGGCAAGTTGTTCCAGTCCCTTGATGTACGTGGTATAAAGGAGGAGGCGAAACGCTTCGTCCGGATTGTAGTAGTGTTAACAACGTAAGTGTGGAAACTCGCCGTACGACGGGTCGTCCGATGGTAATAACTTAATAATAATAATAAGTAATTTAATGGGATAATTTAATGAAAATGTAGGTACTTAGGTGTTAATACAAACTGTCGTTGAAATTTCTTTCCATTACCATGCTAAAACTTTATGGAATATGAGCCGAAATGGAAAGGTCCTTGTGAATATTTAAATAAGCTGGAATAAGTACTCACCTACGTATAGTTTGTTTTGTAGATCATTGCTAACTAGCCGCGTTGTATTTGAGTTGAATTTAATTAGAAATGTAGGTAATTATGTAATTCTATATCCTATTATTATAAAAAGAAAGTTTGTAGGTATATTGTATTTTTTGATTCTCAAAAATACTAATTTTATATATAAACTAACGCTAAAATACCTGGACGCCAAAATAAAACTGGCACACAGAAAGATAGAAACAACAGTTTAGTCCAACTTAGGTTTTGCTAGATTGACACTGTATAGGATGTATCCTAGGTTCCTATTTTCTTACTACTTTATTCCCATATTTCCACAAGATTGAAACTGATGCGGGTACGCTTCTAGTTGAATTATATTTCTTTTGAGCTAATTTACGATGCAACTATAATTAAGATGCTTTAACTATAAAATAACTTGTTACCCACATAATAACATTACTCTCTGCACTTTCTTCTTCTGAGTTCTCAGTAAATTGATTGAGAAGCATATACCATTTATGTCCTCTGAAACAACTATCGATATCATTTTATTTTCAGCGGAGTTAGATACCTTTGAGACGCAAGGCTTACAACAGCACACTTCATTAATAATTTTACTATTAATACTCGTAAAAATATTTATAAAATGCTGTTACTTAGTATTAATGTAAATATGTATTATCTTTTAAAGATGAGTATTCCTGCGGTAGTCAAATTAGCATCTCTAAGCACTTCTTAGTCCCGTACCAAAAGATTTAGCAGAGGTTCATCCCCAATAATCCATACAAATATAATAAATGCGAAAGTATCTCTGTCTGTCTGTCTGTCTGTCTGTCCGGCTTTCACGCCAAAACTACTGAACCGATTGTAATGAAATTTGGTACACAGATAGTCTAGAGCCTGAGAAAGAATATAGGCTTTATAACATCCCACTATGACCAATAGGAGCAGAGCAGTAACAAAAAATGTTGCGAAAACAGGGGCAAACGCGGACGTACATATTGCTCCCAGTATTTCAACAGTCGCTTATTTTATATCAACACGCGGACGGAGTCTTGGGCAAAAGCTAGTAATAATAATAATTTATTGAGCATAATGTATACAATAACACTAGTAGATAGTATTTCACTACAAATTATATTAAAACTAGCGTATTTGGATCTCTTTTTTCCAAATTAAGATTTAACTTGCGTTATGGCTGCTCGCGTTTTCACAAAGGCAAAGGTACTCATTCACAGCCAGCTGTTTACCTCCTATGTAATCAGTGAAAAGTCTAGCAAGCGAGTCTAGAAATTCCAGATGGAGATTCGTCAAATAAGCAGTTATGTAATCTCAACCAACCTTAGTACCGTGGTTATATTATGTGAACTTTTTCCACGCTGGCAACTCACTAACTATATTCTAAATTCAAAAGCATATCGACCGGTAAAAAATGCTGGGCGCAACGGTCACCGGTTGGCGGTTATAATCACCGACCGTGAACAGACCTGCCACCTGTTATTGGCCCTGTCCTACCAACTACGACCTCACTTCTTAATCATGCAGTTTGAACCCCGGTTATTAATTAATCAAGCAGACTGTAACATTACGATACGAATAATATCTGGGACTTAATTGTCATTTTTTTGTTGTTGAATGTAAATAAATTGTTAGGGTGTCTATTCTAACTCAAAGGACTGGAGGATGATGTGATTCTGAAGTGCGATAGTCACTAATCCTTACTAGAGCAAACAGGTATTGTACGTTAAGCCAAATTGATGTTCCAGCAATATTGGTATTTCCTAGAATAGGCTTATAACAGTTGACTACACGGGTGATGCGTTAGACAGGCTATTTATAATTTAAGAAGTTTTATTGTTAACTAGCTTTCCGGCCGCGGCTTCGCCCGCGTGGAGTTCGGTTATATCGCGCTTTTTAGATTTCCCTCGGGAACATCAAATTTTTCCGGGATAAAAGGTTGCCAATGTTCTTTCTCAGGGTCTAAAGATTGTCTGTGCCAAATTTCATCAAAATCGGTTGAGAGGTTTAGGCGGGAAAGCGTAACAGACAGACAGACAGACAGACAGACAGATAGACAGACAGACAGACAGAGTTACTTTCGCATTTATAATATTAGTATGGATTAGTATGGATTCTACTTAATGATAATAATTTTTGAATGCATTTTTTACGGCTAGAATCATATTAACATCAACGTACAGTCTGATACTTAGTGACCAAAAAATTGTATTGAAATTCGATTTCTTCGAGCTACCCTGACGCTTTCGCCTTGAGACCTATACCGTCACAACCTCAGCCGAGTGCACCTCAAATAACCCGACAGCAGTGTTACTAAATGAAAAAGCTTTTACTAAAAAAATTGTGCTCCTTCTTGTGCCACTAACATTATTACCGAGCAAATGGAACAAGCTCCGTCAAATCAACAATCGACAAATACGGAAAGGGTTCTTTTACAATGTTCGCAACCCGCGGGTACATTATGTAAGGCCCTAATTCCGGCCTACCGGACCGTGAATCATCATGGCCTACGATAAATTTAGGAAAAATTTCGGTACTAACATTTCTGTACAAAAAAGAAGTAAATTAGAAATTATTCAAAGAAACTTCATAAGTAAAGGGTAATATTTTCCTTGTTTCGCTAACAATACCTTTTTGTGTGTTACTACATCCCGCAAAGCTAGTTATGAGCTGCTGTAAGGCGGCTTTTGTGATGATACTAAACAAAGTTAGCGATGGAAGAAAACATACATGGCTATGTTGTAAACCGTTGCGCCGAAAGCTCTATTAAATAACTTCACCAAGATTAATTTGGAAACCGTTATAACTTATAAAAAACGTTAAAAAAAATCATTCATTGGAATGAATTTTACTGGAATCAACGTTGTTCTGTTTTCATTTTATAAATGTGTCCGAACCTCTGAATCAATCAAAAACAAAAAAAGTAGTCTGAATCGACGCGCTATTTCTGTTTTTTTTTTTTCTAAAGAATATGTATCATATTGAACATATGGGCATTGTTTTTCATACTGGAAGCTTTGCGGTGATTTTCTACAAGGATTGGGTCACACTAACTCAACTCACTGCCATGGTAATAACTTCGTAACAAGCAAGTGCGGTGGAGCCTACCACATTTGCGTAGATATCTCTGCAGGTGAGACAGTACGACTCCATGGCTAGTCCATTATACAGTGGCATACAAATTGATGTTGTCTTCGTTAGCGAACTTCCTTTGCAGTTCGCTTCAAAGCTTTGAATTAGCACAAACTGCAATTTTCGATGAATTCTACTTCTAGTTTGAAATTCTAAGACGGCTATTCGGATATTCGAAGGCCATTATACAATGTACCTACTCTCTTTCATACAATAATTTTAATTTGTGCTGAAGTAAACCGCCTTCCTCCGGCGGCTACGAATGCCTTATTTCCCCTCAAACATTCCAGCTTCATACTTTTTCATTTCCGTAAGCGTCCACAAATGCAGTGTGATCTAATCAAACTCTATTTACTCGTAACCCAATAAATCAAAGGACGCTCCTCTGTTTTCCCCAATTCCCGACAAATAAGACCTTCAGATAACATGAAACTAGTGGCACAGAAAACAAATCCCGAACAAATCGTTTTAATGGATTCAATTTGGTTACGCGGAGTTTTTTGGAGTATTCCTCTTCAAAAATAAAGGGAAAGTCCGATAAAGAAAATTGTGAGATACCTTCAGTAAGTAAATGTAGGGTTCGAATAGTAATAGAGCTGTAACCTTTTCAATTGATTGCTGGAGGGGCCCGCATTATATTAAAATGTTATCATCGTGTTTGAGGAAATTGTTGACGTTGTAAGTAATTTGTCTACATCACGTCGTTCATGCCATAGCCAACGGGATTTTCCTTAAGGCGGTTAGATACAAATGCATTAAGTAATTAATGGCAGAAGACTGTTGGTGTCGTCGTAATAAATCTATTTAGTAGCTTTTAATGTTATTTAATGCTGCCAGCCTTTTGGGCAGATTTCCTGTTGACAGCGATGCGGATGAACTTTTTGATGTCCTCTATTTCCATTCCTATTTTTAGACTTGTACGTTTAGTTATTTGTTGTGTGTTAAACTTTTAAATTATGTAAATACTAGCTTTCCGCCCGCGGCTTCGCCCGCGTGGAGTTCGGTTATATCGCGCTTTTTAGATTTCCCTCGGGAATATCAATTTTTTCCGGGATTAAAGGTAGCCTTGGTTCTTTCTCTGAGGTCTAAAGATTGTCTGTGCCAAATTTCATCAAAATCGGTTGAGAGGTTTAAGCGGGAAAGCGTAACAGACAGACATGAGACAGACCGACAGACAGACAGAGTTACTTTCGCATTTATAATATTAGTATGGATTATTAATAAATATAATAATAAAATAAGTATGTAATATATTTTTTATTGTTTTTGTGTATTTTTTATATTGAAATATTTTAAAATGTAAATGAATATGTTGAAATAAAGGAGATAGATATACAAAGTTATATTTTGTTCATGCGAAACCTGAATATAGTTTGAAGTTAGTTGTTTGCAGAATAAGCAATTGAATTGATTCCATCATTTTTACACCATTTTACATTTTTTTTCCAAATACATTTAGAAATTGTTGGATTGTGGTTACCGAGCGGTTACGATAGAACATAGTAGCCACAGCTGACGCCAGAGGTCAACGCACCGCACCAGCCCGCCCGAGCGGAGCTTTGACCATATTTTTGTTGGGACAACCAAGCAACCGCATAAACAAAAAATTATTTTGTATAAGTAGAAATTACTTTAAGAACAACTTTCTGAACGCCATTATTTGCCGAATACCTAAGTGAGAAGTGCAACTCGAGTGTAATGCTGGGAAATCTTCCACACATGTAAGTTCATAATATTATTAACGTTCTCCAACATTTTGTGTACTTTGCACAAATAGGTAATTTGCGACTATTCCGAATTCAAATATAACTTTGTAGATAAGTTTGGTTACAACTATATTAATTAGTTAGCTTCATCTATACCACGGATAATGATCTACTGATCTATGATCTACTGACTACAGATTGATTCTTGTACTCCGCGGGGCGATTGTTTTATCGATCTACATTCCATTGAAATTATCACAGTAAGTATATATATGAAGCATAGTTATGAAGTTTCCAGCACAAGTCTTCATATACCCCTATCCACCTTATGAACTATTCGACATAATCTGTTTTGTCTCACCAAATCAAAAGGAAGTATAAATGTATACCCACGCAGTTAGAAAAAGAAGTAACTGCCAAGCTGTCCACTACTAAAGTAGTATGGAAGAAATAATGTTGTGCAGACCTTACGTAAATTGGGACAAGGAACAACTCGTCGTATCCCTGGCAGGAGGTATAATTGTGAGCTATTAACAAAAAGTATGTATTCACAAAGCCTAGGCGGAAATGGGTTCCGATAAAATCCAAGCATAAAATTTTTATTTCCCAGACATTTACTATACTTTTCCTTCAAAGTCAGTACCATTGTATTTAATAAACACAACACCACACCATTCACTACTTCTTCAAAACTTATTGAACTGAAAGGTTCCCCGAGATACTAGTAAATAGAATTTCGTATCTCCTAGCTATCTCCATCTTTCTAGGAGTCAAGCTAAAATGTACGAACATTATGTCTAATCCTTTGGATCCTTACATTGACTAAGGAGAGGTCCTTTAAGCTATACAGAGTAACTGAAACGAACATCACCTGCCGTTCAATAGCTATGGTATTATGCTACTATTCAACGAGATCCTTAGCTACTTATATTTATATTTCAATAGTATCCTTAGAATGCAATGTCCATTGGAGAGGTCCATTTGAAAGGCTGGCATTTCTATATATAATTTACTGCATTTTCTGGTGAGATAGCAGAATAGAGCCATTACGTATTTTTAGATGTTAAACATAAATTAAAATTCTTTTAAGTTTCTTTCAGATTGTATAAAGGACACAAAAAATATACACATCGACTTGATACCCTCCTCCTTTCACCTGCTAAAAAACCTATTGCTAAGACTTACCTCCTTCGAAAGCTTGCTGATGTGGTTGCGCTGTTCAGCGATCATGCTCCTCATCTGCTGACTGTCGTACTTAATGCGTCCTACTTCGCTGTCCAACTTGTCAACACGAGCTTCCTGGGTGCGAGTCAGTTGAGCCAAGTCAGCAGTCTCCATCAAAGCTTGTTTTAACTGTGGAAAAAAATGGTTTTAAAAAAAGAATACTGACCGACTGACTGCCTTTATTATTTTTTAAGCTGAACGCTTAAAAAGTAATAAAGGCAGTCGTTACCAGTATACGCGATGTATGTATCTTAATAATAAAAGGACGCTTAATATTGTTGGTTTATGAGTGACAATAAAAACCGCAACCTATTTTCTTGAAACTGTTAGACGACAGTTCCTTACAATTAGTATTAATGGGCTAGTGTGGATTGGTAGAGGACACATATCTATTTACTTTTTTGGTTCTAGGAGGTGATCAAATTATTTTATATTCATTTGATGTTACTTAATAATTTATATTAAATCGTTCTGTCGGGCACAGCCTACCTGACCTATAGGTAGGAGAGAGGAGAAAGTCCACTGAATGTTGTGATAAATTTTAATATTAAATAGGTATGATAAATTTTAATATTTAATAGTTGGCAACTTAGAGAATTAAATTTAAGAATTATAAAATTATTGTTATTTTTAAAATTGTAAACATTTATTTATTAAGTACCATTGTAAAACACAAAAACACTCAATTCGCGGCCAATTCTATTGGGCATCCACTGCTCTCAACAATGTTAGCTATTCAACAATGTTGACCATTAATTAAAATAATCTCTAAGCAGATTCACAGATGTCTCGACTTCGTTAGTTGGATTAAAGGGAAGTTTTCCGACCGCAAATTGCCAATTTTATGGAAAGGCGACGCTGGGGCAATTATATAATTGCCTCAAGTATCTTACATTACTGGTTCATCATAAAAATCAAAACGATTGAAATAGAATTAGCCAAATAACACTAAAGTAAGAGGCCTAAAGTAAGAGGTAGGAAATTAAGGCCGCAAACCTTTAGTAAAACTAATACTTATTAAAGAAAAACCAAAAATCTTTTATTGCACGCACGAAGACATATGTACCTATACCTAAAGCTAAACCTAAACATGTTCGGATTTAAGACACAATGAGAAGTCAGGCAGAATTGAGAATGCACTAGCTAGAATGAAAAGCTATAGTCGTATATGGTAGATTTTGCTAATTGGAACTATATTAAAAAAAAAAAGGTGAAAAAGTCAGCTGAGAATGACGCAGAAGTGTAGAAATTGGCAGAAGCAAAGAGAGTGAGCAGTGGGTGAAGTTGTGGATAATGATATGTTATGGTAGATAAATACATACTTCGTTCCTGATGACATGTAGTTGACGAAGCAGCACGGAGTTGTTGACGCTCTCTTCCAACTCACGCATCTCAACGCGGATCTCTTCCATGGACCTCTTGGCCCACTGCAGGGTGGTGCGCTCATTACGTTCATGGTTGTTGGTCACATGGGTCGCCTGTCTGTTGGACAATAAAACTAAGATGATACAAAATATATTTAAAAAAAGCAATAGGTAGTTCTGTCATTATTTCTTTCATTATTTTTGGGCTTCGCACGTTTTGTGCATTTAGCCAATATTACGTAATTATGAATTACCTATTCATGTCGAAAAAGACGGCCTCGTCACCCGTTTTACGAGGGAGGTTTGGGACAAAGTCATGATGTGGCCACTATGCTGCGATATTTCACTGTTCTATATGAATTATTTACTAAATGCACTTTTTACTACATAAATCACGCACTTTTATTTAGTAAACAACACTATAAATATTTTTTAAAGTCGAATGAAAACCGAGCGTGACACTCAGCTTGACTTTCCCTGCAAAACCTCCAATAGGTAGATGATTTCAATTAAAAATAGCAAAGTGCCACTTGGAAATAATATAATCTTTTTAATAGTGGGATTTGAAAATGTGTGGATTACATTTTTTTTTTTTTTTGGATCTCTACCTGCATTGTGCTTATTCTGCCTGCCATTGGATACTGAACCCTAAAATGACCAAAACCATCGACTGCATTAAAATAAACAATAGATTAAAAAACGACAGAAAAATAATAATGTGTAAAGAGTATGATTAAAGTTTTCAGCCAGTATTTTCCTATGTAATTTTAAATGATTTTTGTGATACCTTAATGCATACGACCTGTTTAAACACTAGACAGAGAGTTTCAAAGTGGAAATGAGAAGAGTTACATGTAATAATTAATGAAGAGTTTCAGAGTTGAATTAAGAACTATGAACACGTTTGGCTTGGTGCAATCAAATAAAGGAACAGGGAGGAGGAGGAGACCTGTGCCCAGTAGTGGGACGATATAAAAAAAGGTGATGATGATGATGATGATGAATCAAATAACTGTGCAAGCCGCATACAAATCCTTGAATTCGTCGTAGAGAAGCATTTTTTTTTTAATAATAAGTGTTTTTGTCAATATAATGATGTTTATACAAGCGTGTCTCATACAAGAGTCGTATGCGCAGGATGCAATGTTATGCATCGGCGCACACGCATCGCCGTGTCTCCTGCTGTGTCGACCCTTCCGGTTCCATTTGGTAATAACACTTACTAATTATTCAATACTATCATTTGTTTATTATTATTATCACACCGTGTTATATTAAGTACAGCTGTGCGATTTTGTAACCAATAGTGTAGTATCTTTAAAAGTTGTGAAGGTCAGACGGCAGTCGCTCCATGGAAAATGTCGAAGTTTAGCCATATCAGCAGTTGGACTGGTAAAGCGGAACCCAGACTCCAAAGCTGAAAAGGCTTCGGATGCGACTGGGATTAACCCTGGGATGATGATGATGAGTGTAGTATCCTTAAAAATAATTTAATGTCCATCAGATTGATTTATAAAAATTATTGAACACGTATTTTTTATTTTTTCTTTCATTTAACTACTTAAGAAGATATGTTGATTTGAAATGTCGCATGACGTCATGCCTTGGCACAAAATATACCATGGCGTGAGGTAATTAGGCCCCACTCCGTAACTTTAATACACAGTAGTTTTTAGTACTTTTGACAAAATAAACAATACGGGTCTTATTTTTTTTTTTTATTATCTTTACGACGGACTAATTATTTTTGTGATTTTCATACCTTGGAAAAGTTAAGTGAAGAGGGCGTGGAGTGAGCTACCATCATCGTCATCCCTACTATAGCTTAGGATTGACACTATTGATAGCTCATTGCACACTCGCTTTCACTGTGAAGTTTTATAGAATTCATCTAACATCAACTCAACAACCCTAAAAGCACCTGAAACTATGATATGAATTAATTTACGCTTGGATTAACTTGCTTTTAAAACTAGCAACACATTTTATAAAAACATTTTATAATTTTAAATAAAGAACTTTTTACTTGTATAACATATTTTTTGTAAAACCCATAAGGATAATATGTATTATGAATTGATAATTAGCTTATAAATGGTACCTATGTTGACATCTCTAAGCACCTGAGACTATGATATAAATTAATTTATGCTTGGATTAAATTGCTTTTAAAACTAAGTAGTAACGTATTTTTTCGCAGTTTTTTTTAAAGATCCCTTTTCTTTTGTAACATATTTTTTTAAAACTCATAGGGTAAATACTATGAATTAATCATCCATACTAATATTATAAATGCGAAAGTATCTCTGTCTGTCTGTCTGTCCGGCTTCCACGCCAAAACTACTGAAATGAAATGAAATCGTTTATTAAGCAAGTAGGATCACTGATCACTTTTACACGTCATGTTTGTTTTTTATTTTATTTTTTTAACTAGATGAAGCCGGCATTTCCTAACTGACTACCTCTGAGAAGAAATAGCCGAAACAAACTCAGGGATCATCGTCTTTTTCAAGTCCAGACATTAAAAATGAAAATGTTTACAATAATTTACCTTATAATTACGCATATTGCTTAATAACAATGCTTAACAGAGCGAGCAGCTCAGTCTCAAGCTTTTTTGTCTTCTAAATAATCTGTGATTTTATAATACCCCTTTTTACAAAGTTTGGCCTTTATATGGTTCTTAAATCGTTTAATGGATAAGTTTCGAATGTCCATGGGAAGCTTGTTATAAAAGTGTACACATTGACCCATGAACGAGTTGCCTACTCTGTGGAGACGAGTGTGATGTACAGCAAGATTGTGTTTGTTCCTGGTATTTATATTATGAATATCGCTTATTTTCTTAAAATTCGAAATATTTTTATGAACATACATAAGATTTTCAAATATATATTGTGAAGCTACAGTCAGAATGTTCACCTCTTTGAACTTATCTCTAGGACCAAGGTTGTAAATGGCTCGAACAGCCCTCTTCTGTAAAACAAAGATGGTATTGATGTCCGCACAAGTTCCCCAGAGAAGACTCCCATAAGTCATAAGACTATGAAAATAACTAAAATAAACAATTCTGGCTGTATCCACATCAGTTATCTGTCTCATTTTCTTAACAGCAAAGGCGGCAGAACTGAGTCTACCCGACAGCTTCTCAATGTGGGGACCCCCTTGTAACTTGGCGTCAATAGTTAATCCAAGAAAAACTGTCGATTCGACAGGGATCAACTCTACTCCATTCAGTTGAACATTGGTACTTAGCTGCCTGACATTTGGCGTAGAAAATTTAATGACTTTAGTTTTTTTTTTCCTTTTGAACTGAACCGATTGTAATGAAATTTGGTACACAGATAGTCTAGAGCCTGAGAAAGGACATAGCAATACAAGGCTATATAACATCCCGCTATGACCAATAGGAGCAGAGCAGAAACAAAAATGTTGCGAAAACGGGAGAAAACGCGGACCTACATATTGCTCTCATTATTTTAACAGGCGCTTATTTTATATCAACTCAGCCCTTACGGTTCGAAGCTTATGCGGGTAAAACCGCGGAGCTCAGCTAGTTAGCTTATAAATGGTATGTTGGCTTTAGACTTATATCCTTTTTTGTGTCTACTTTTAAAAGCCTGATAAATCATTTTCATGCACTTCGTTCGTTAATATTTTCATCGGGCAAATATAATATTGACCCCAAAACTCTGCATTTAAAAAAGGCCGCATGAACTTGTTAACTGTTACTCAGAGGCGATATTGACAGTTTATCAAATAAGTTTATTTACCTATTAGGTACCGTGCCGCCCGGCCAAATGTTAAATATTTGTTCAGTGAGCGATGATAAGCCCGTTACATCCAAAATGTAAGCAAAGGTGGGTGTCGATCCATATCGATGCCATACCGGACGCAGTAATGTCAGGTGTTGATATTAGTTTCTCGTTTGCACAACTAATAAACTTTTAAGAATCCTACTTGCGGAATCGACATAAAAGTTACCGTAATAGGCGCTACGCGGGAGACACTCAACACTAGTAGAACAATATCTAAAAAAACTTATATAATAATTGCACAAGAATCGAGTCCCAACGTCGTCGCGACGCGCCTGTCTTTTAAAAAGATTTTTGTATTTATTTTAGTAAGTAACTTTATAGCGAACCGATTTTGCAGTGACAATGGAATAAGAAATACGGACTTATATTTTACTGTTAAGTCGCATATTTCTTGGTACATAATAAGAAAACAAGTAGATACAAGAAACATGCACTTTACTCAAGAGTTTCCTGTTTGTATTACTTTTCATTTATTTTAGTGTTTATTTTATTTAAGTATTCGTGCCTCGGAAAGCACGTTAAGCCGTTGGTCCCGGTTGCCATACGAACATCTAGTGGCAGTCGTTAAAGGGTTGTTGGAGCCCTCAAAAAGTCCAACAATTGGTCACCTGCAATGCTTCGATGTCGCCTTCGGGTTGTGGAAGGTCAGATGGCAGTCGCTTCACGGAAAATGTCGAAGTTTAGCCATATCAGCAGTTAGACTGGTAAAAGCGGACCTCAGACTCCAAAGCTGAAAAAGCTTCGGATGCGACTGAGATAAACGCTGAGATGATGATGATTTTATTTAAGTAATCAAATTGGACCGAAAGACGTCCACTGTTGGACATAGGCCTCCCCCAAGGATCTCCACGACTTCCGATCCTGCGCCTCCAGCGGTTTCCCGCGGCCTTCACCAGATCGTCGGTCCACCTTGTCATTCCCCTTACTGTAAAAATCTCACAGTGTTTTTGTTGACTTGTAACTGTTTTTACACATTTTTGTACTATTTCACTTATGTCGCCATTGTGTATTGAAATTAACATAATAATATAGTTAGATATAATCTATGTATTGTAAATAATGTATCTATCTAGTAGATACATTATTTACACCTAGCGGCCGCCAGCGACTTCGTTCGCGTGGAGTTAGTTATGCTCTGCACCCATTGGTCGCAGCGTGATTTTATTGAGCCTAAAGCCTTCCTGAATTAATGGGTTACCAAATGCAAAAAGAATTTTTCAAATCGGACCAGTAGTTCCTGAGATTAGCGCGAACAAACAAACAAACTCTTCAGCTTTATATATTAGTATAGATATCTTGGACACATCTTGAGGGGTAAAGTAAACTCCTGACACAGCGTCTCCATGTATCTACGTTGCGTTAGGTATCTTACGGGTACGGGGTAAGGGTAGATTATTATTTTTGCAGCAGTTTTGACTACTATATTATTTTAGTAACAAAGAATTTAATGATAGTCAACTACTTATTCATCATCATCAACATTTTTTTTATCGTCCCCCTGCTGGGCACAGTCCTCCTCTTATACACAGAAGGATTGAGCGTAATCACCACGCTTGCTCAATGTGGGTTGGTGATTTCAGACTTTAAGTCCAGGTTTCTTCAAGATGTTTTCCTTCACCGTGTAGTCAATCATTGGTGTCCAAAATAAACTTAAAAAGTACATAGGTATAACTCAGAAAAGTTACAATGGTACTTGTCTGACTTGGAATCGAAGTCGCACATTCATACTAGAGAGGCTGGTGTTTTAACCACTAGGCCACCACAACTGTACTAATCAACTATTAATAGCTGCCATCAAGGATAGTCAACTGTTAATAGTTGGACTATCCTTGATGGAAACAGTCTTAAAACCTAGACATTTACTTCGTTAATTATTTTTTCAAAACAAAGAGATTTTTTTGTATTCTTTATAAATATCCTTTTGACGGGAAATTGTTATTATATTCTTACAAAGAGCTTTTATTTAAGTGATATCTGGAAGCACTTCTTTGTCTTTATTATATTTCAAGTGGATACCTATCAAATGAAATTCTACGTAAAGTTGCTGATATTTTAACGTTTGATACGTAAACACGTAAGCAACTTTCATAAAAGTAAAGTTTTTTTTTAATTTGAAATATGAATGCTATTGGCACTTTTATTTATAACTAACTTTCCGCCCGCGGCTTCGCCCGCGTGGAGTTCGGTTATATCGCGCTTTTTAGATTTCCCTCGGGCATATCAAATTTTTCCGGGATAAAAGGTAGCCTATGTTCTTTCTCAGGGCCTAAAGATTGTCTGTGCCAAATTTCATCAAAATCGGTCGAGAGGTTTAAGCGGGAAAGCGTAACAGACAGACAGAGTTACTTTCGCATCTAGAATATTAGTATGGATTCTGTAAGGTAACCAGATTAATGTCCGCGACCAATACCGCCTCCATACATGAAAAAGGAACTAGATTTGAAATGTTTAACTCAGTATTTTCTTGTTAACAGGCACTACCCAGAAATCACATACATTATGAAGATAATTTTTCAAGAAAACGTTTTAAAAGTATTTAATCAGATCAACGCCCTCACTCGCAACACTTGGATATGATAAGTACTTAGATACTGTAAACACTGAAATCTCTTATTGCTATTTCTTTAACAACTGTTGTTATTTGACTATTAATTATTATTCATCATCATCATTATCATCAACCTATTGATCGTGTCAGTGCTGGGCACAGGTCTCCTCTCATACAGAGACGGATTGAGCTTAATCACCACGCTTGCTCAATGCTGGTACTAAAAATACCAAGGACACTTGACACAAACTTAATCATAAATTTAGTCCTTCCTTGCCATAGGTATATTGGATTCAGTCATTTTAACCTTTATTAATCCTCGCTTTTAAAGTTTGTTTTTGAACACTATATTTCATTACATTCCAGCTGACGCCACTACGATACCTGTAGAACGCACTCGTATCCCAGTCAGTTCACATCCAAATAATTTACATAATTTGAGGTGACGTGAAGGATCCGTCTAAAACATATCACTAGCAATGTACGGCGAGTGCCGTGAATACTTATATGATTATGTATTCGTACTTTACGTGATAGGTATAAATTCGCTTCATAAAACACATATTCTTATTAAGTTTGTTAGACACAACTCGTTAGCATTTCTATGCCATAGAGTCGATTTGTTACTTCCCAGACATTAAAGGAGATTGTAGTACAGCACTTTTTTATGGCGGCAATAATCTCCAAGCGCGTACGATAGGAAGCAGCATTTCGGAGGCATTATTAAAATTAACAATTTGGGGAAAGCGCCGAATTGCTTTTTTCTGTGAAGTTTAAATGTAAATTATATTTTATTGGACTTCGGTTTTCAGTAAAGGCGAATAATAACGGCGGAACGCAGTTTTGAGGCACGCCACGAGCCCGTGCCTTTAATTTATGACGGTCCTTATAAAAAATCTTAGACTCTCTGTAAAATATATGGTATGAAATATCTGCAATGTCTTAATCTACAAAGCGGTTTTATATAAGCGGTTTTCTGTTCTTGGTTTTCCATGTGCCACAGAAATATTGTTACTAATCTGCCTTTTGTGTCCGATATATTGGAAACCAATTATATTATTTAACAGGCATCTTCAAGGTACCTCCAAACCGTAACAGCTGCCAAAGAGAGAGTAAAAAGCTTTATATTTTTGTATAATATGGCTGCAACACGCGCCTATAATGCAACTGAATACTCCATAATTACCGAAACAGTTTTTATAAGTGGCGGGATACGAGCACAATCGAAGAAAGATTATACCTGCCGGCGTAAAAAAAAACTCGTCCAAAACTTTTCATTGTAACGGCAGATGCAAGGATGCCATGTGCTCCTCAATGGTATTAGAAAAAAATCAATTCGAATATCACCCTTACAACAAAAGTGCGGATGAACACCTTGATAAACATCATTTAAAAAAAAAGGTTCAAATTGAGCTTCCCGCCAGCCGAGCATTTTGGCCCTTGTTTCAATGTACTCCAGAGCCTCTTTTAGGCAGTTCAACTATTGTCAGTTGGCCAAATGCCGTCGAAACAGAATGACCGTCATTAGAAATAGCACCTGCCTTCTGTTAGACATTAGAAGTTAAATAATGTCCGTCCCTTTACATGAGACCGAGGGCCGCCGGGTTGCCGAGTACCGGTGCGATAAGTAGTAAATTTCAATTTACGGAAAGAAGAGTTATTTTCTTAAAATCCAGTAAAAGTCAATAAATTTCTATAATTATAAAATAAATAAAAAAAAGGAAAGCCACTTGCTTTTTACAGATCTCTAGACCGCCAACTATTTCCTTAATTAACAGAGATAATTAGATCTAAAAACGTTTACGAGATTTCTTCAGCAAAGAAAGTAAAAGTACATTTTGTAGGTATTTCGTTTAGGTCGCTAACAATTAACTTTAGAGATAAATTACTGGCGAGACTCATCATAATTAAAACTGTTAAGTGACCTAGGTGACAAGTAAATGAAGTGTTGAACACATTTTGAGGCACAGAAAAATAGATTTACCATTTAATTCTATTTTTTTTTTTACTTTTTTTCTATGAATGTTTGTGACCATAATTGGCGCGCGTGCTCATACTAGATGCGCACGCGCGCCATTTGCTACGAACGGATGTGGGTTCGTGGCACACTACTTCCGGTCGGGATATAAATAAACATCCCATCACCGCCAGATGTTCACCCCCATGCTGTTGTTGTTTAGGTACTAACGATATGGATTTGATTTCGTCTATTAGGATAGAAGTTCAACGTTTACACGCGTAAAATCGTGTACAATAATACCCTGTACTATGTACTCTAATCATTAGGAACATTAAGTTTTATTTTCGCATAATTAATTTAAATCTATTTTAATACATCTGCGAACATAATAACGATATTGGTGGTCGATGGTGGCGTGGTGGATAATCGACCTAACTGATGACCTTTTTAATGAAAATTTTAGTTACAAAAAGTTTGGTATGCCCTAATTCTTGATTTATCATCATTTTTAGCTTTTAAAATCTGTATTGCACTGTCTGATCATCTGCAATATAGCTAAATAGATAACGTACAATATTACACTTTGTACATCATCATCAGCAACCTTTTATCGTCCCACTGCTGGGCACAGGTTTCCTCTCATACAGAGAGGAGACCGATGTGACCACTTTGTATATACTTAATATTAATAGAAGTTTTCTATAAAAATAAAATTACAGTACGTACTTAAATAATATGAATTAAATGCCTTCCATTTGTAGGCCTATGGCAAAACATAGAGAAAATGTAAATCTTGTAACATCTCACTTGCACCTATTTTTGCAATAAATATTCTGATTCTGTAAATAGCCCGAATTCACGGAGCCTCAACATTCTCTAGTTATTCATATATTTCGATGAGTCCCGATGCGCACGTTGATAATTCAAAAAAAAAGCCTTCTATACTTACACATTTTCATTTCCTTTTACGACCAAAGAGGGGCTGATATACAGAAACCATAACTAGCTCTAAAATATTACGTTAGCTTTGCGAGAGCGACAGTGAAATAAACGAAGAACCTAGTGTACGAATCTTTTTATTTTTTCACATGTAAATTCGACAAATGAACGCCTAGTAAAGTTGGTACAAGCATCGTAAGCGCGACGCAAAACAGGCATATGTATATGAGGAAACAAGACAAGATCACGTCCTGCTGTACCTACCTTGTGTCCTATTAGGAAAATGTGGATGACATGTTCCGACATGGAAACAGATCGTGCCTCCCTTTTACATGAGTAAACGTTTTGCTTCAACGATGTACTTTGCAATAAAATAAAGAATAAGTTACGATTGTTCGCAAATTCCACTCCCTATTTGCAATTTAATCCATCTTTTTTAATGCATTGCAAATCTTTTATATTTCATTTAACTCTTTCCAATCCAATCCAGCTCGTTTCAATTCAATTTATGCTATATGAATTAAAGCCTGGTTATTTAATGTTATCTGCCTCGTATCTAACTTCAGTTGTGTGACACATAATAATGAAGTTAGTAATTTTTAGATCAGATACGATAAAAGGCAGCCGCTTTACGTATTAATAATATTTAAGTTCGTGTCTATCTGGTTAGACTAGGACTCACCTAGCACTTCAGGTAGTGTCCATGGTAGGTACTTTCCGACTTTACTTGCAAGTCAACAACCCACTTTTGCGATTAACTGGACGGCAGGTAACAACGAAAGTGCTTAACTTTACAGAAAAAAAAACACACAGCACGTACTGGACTTCGACATGATTTTGATTCTGAACTTGACATCGGAGTCGATTCGGTTATTTGAACTATACAAAAGGTTACCTATCCTAGTAATGCATAATCTTAAGCCGAATCTTACCTGAATTAATTCAGAATTCATGTGATATATATCCATATATATATCCGTACTGTTAATTTGGATGAATGTATTGCTTTGGGGAGGTCTAAGTCCATTGGTAGACGTCTTTCGGCTGAATGATGATGAAGGAGAATCGTTAATAGTTACATTTTAGCCATCTTTGACTATTTAGGATGATAGCACTCTTATGAAAATGGGCTTTGAAGAACGCCATGATATGATGATCAGACTATATTGATATTGCCAATACAAATGTTGTTGAGCATGCGCTTGCTCTTCTTATTAATTATTGAAAATAACAAGAGTATGCTCAGATGCCAAAAAAGTAAAGTAAGTAATAAATAAATAGCACGGTTAGTGGTACATAAAGAACCTACTGACACTGCGATCCTGCCTCAACGTGTAGTAAACATATTTTACTACAACCAATAAGAATTTATAAGAGCCTCATGCGAACGTGTGATTTCTACAAAAAACTAAACTTTACTAAGAGCATCCATGAACATGTGGATACAATTCAATGTAGATTCAGCAAAACCTGTCTTCTTAAAAATGCAAAGTATCATTTCTTTCATTACAATACACACCACACACACACTATTAACTCCACGATAACTAAGGTTGTTGCTGTTCCATGTAAAAATAAACGGAGGCTTAATAAAAATCGATGAGTAAAACTGATATCTACAGCTGGCGACTTTGAATTTCAAGTATGCAAACGGGTACCTTTGCAGTTCCCAGATGCAAACTCATCTGGCACACGAGATGGCACACATTCTGCCAATAGCATTTTAAATCTTAATCCTCCAGTTTAAGGTTTAAAATAGTCTGTTCAACACACCCGCGATCAAGAGCCGCCACTACTCGCAGGTGCTTTTCATAGACAGAGCTTAATTTACAGCCAATTACATGTAACCAACATATGGTGTACCGAGTAACAATCTCTTGCCATTAGTAGACATAGTAAAATTACGTATAAATATATAAACACCCAAAAGCTATTATGTTGGAAGAGAGGTAAGACATATTTTTTGGAAGTGGCAACTCGAAAAATGTCCTGTCACATTAGCAACCGCCAGAGTAAATAAGATGCATGGGAAGGGACGCGGGTACGAAACCGCTTTCGACATTCATAACTTGCATTAAAGCAAGATTTATGAAAAATGTGTTAAAAAAGAATGCCACCCACGCGCTCTGCAAATGTAGGAGAGACCCTTTTTATCGTCAAAAGTTCACAGTCTGCTTTTATGTGCATTTTGACAAGTCTCGGGAAATCTCATGATACCGGATAATCAATATTCAACCCTGTCTCTGATGCTTGTCAAGCTTTGTGGAGGTTAAGTGTAGATAAGAGCGGAATAATTATAATCATTAGTAATTGGATCAAAAATCTAAAATTAAGTGAGCTCTTTATTCTAAGCCTCGAAGTGCGAGGATCTTCATAATTTAATTGCCAGATTTAGACATTTAACTAAATTTACGAACATTAACAGGACAATACAGAAATATAATTAATTGGCAAGTGCGCATCGTATCGAGCGGCTCTCGAGACTTAAGATTTCAGCAGCGTATCAAGGAAGAAATAAAAACAGCAATGTCTTTTATAAATTCCCTAAGGAAAAAACTAAGAGGAATAATCTTGTCGATAAGATGGCCTGGTTCGCGTGAAGAGGCCATTGCTTCCCGATCTCGAACCACTCCTGCGTTTACAAGTTTCATATTATGACACGTCTTGCAAGACTTCAAAGCCCCGGGCGTGAGCCATTACATCTCCTAAGGCTTCAGCCGCGACACCTATTGTAAGCGACGACGAGACACGCCCTCGAGCCTCGGGCGAACTCCAACACTTTATAATGCCCCGCTAAAAGAACTTCGCTTCTTCTTCATTCCATTCTAAATTCTGACTTTGTGGCCATTTACATCAATCGACTGAGCTTCAAAGGTACTGCTTCAAGATCTATTTACCTCTATGTTACAGGCTAACAACATCCGTTTCGGTATTAATGCTAATATATTATTCATCCGGATATTCTCAATGAGTCTGTATGTGAATAGGTATACTCATGTTAGTTTCTGTACATTATTAATTAAGTATGTTATTTGTCCGAACCGTCGAGAACAATCAGTTTTGTGAATATGAAAACCCCGTAATACCACCACCTCTAGGGCCATTGTGGATTCTGTTTCGGTCGTAAAAATTACTCTTGACCCGGTTTCGATTCAAGGGCTTAATAATTTTGAGTTTATGTTGTTGCTTTTCCCAAATACTAACGTACTCTGCTTCGGAAATTTTTAATCTTGTAAATCTTTTGTTTTGTTTCATAATATTTTGTGTATTTGTTTCGAGGGGGCAGAACATATCGCGGCATCTTGGAAACTTTTGTCCTCGTCAACTTCTGAGCTTCCGTAATCTTTACTCCATAAAATAAAACACTTTTATCAAAATATCCTTAATGGAAACAAGCAGTCATGAGGCGAAGATTACTTTATGAGGTACTTATCTACCTGACAAGTCTAGCCGCTTTAATTTATATCATCCCTTAGCCGGGGCGTTATGGAGACAAAATCTATTATTTATTTATTACAACACGGATGGTGAGAGAGGAGAAATTACTCGACATGACTTGGAGGTATTATGAATAGGGCGATGTCACGTACTTATGTCATTTGTATCGTTTCGTACCATTATTCATTATCGGGACACCTGCGTGCAACCGACACCTATATGATGTATAGGGGCTCGTGGTGTTCCTATTTGTCAAATCAGCAAATTTATCTGTTGAGATATACCTAAAGAAGGTAGCTTAGATTAAAATGTGTGATAGTTCGTAATAATTCTCTTCGCTTCGCTTGCATCGCAAAAATAATCCAGTTTCATAATAAAACATCCAGGGTTCAATGGCCCAAGTACTGCGGATGTACATTTAAGTTCTCGTGGACCTTATATTAATTCAAAGAAGCGAATAAAAAATTGAGATCTGAAGACGGTTGAACAATTGCAACGCTATTTAATGTTGTATGAATTATGTTATTTTTTATTGCTACCGGAATGGGTTGAGAGGCAGTAGGAATGTTATATTAACACCAAGGAGAGCTTCTAAAAGAGTAAGTTATTTTGTTCTGTGTTTGTTTTGCGGGCATGTCTCAATTAAGAATATTCCTCATGCGTAAGATATCGGCTGAGGTGTATCCAAATTCAGGTGTATTCACCGTGTAGACTAAGCTTCAGTATCCACATGCATGTGGTGCCAATCAAAGCTTAATTAACAGACAGACATTCGGCCTCAGTACACTCTGGTGAGCAAATCGAATGCACCTTAGAACACGTAGCCTTAGGACCGTATTACAGAACGTCACTCAAAACGCAAGCTTTACTTAAACCGCGTTTGAAACGATTTGATTGGTTCAACTAGTTTTAAGTTATACTCAAATCTTGAGTAAGGTTCTGTAATACGGTCCTTTGCTACGTAGAATAGATATTAGGTTCCTTAAATTAAAAAGTCCTAAATGTTCGTTAAGATTGAAATATACCAAAAATCTCTCTTGACTGGTGAATATCCGATGCGAGGGCGAGGCGTTTAACTTTGCAAGCCCTGACATTCTTAAACGGCTATAAAAAGAGCCTGCAACCGTAGCCGTATATTTTATTTATCTGGTTAATATAAATGATGCTAATGAAAAATCTTTTACTACTCCCCTCAATAATTTAACTGATCAAGGAGTTTATTAAATTATTGCGAAACACATTTATATAAAAGGTTAGACAGCCTACCAAAAGGAAATATCATAAGTGCTCATAAATAATGCATAATATATGGAGGTTCCAATCATCGGCGATAATCAAAACCGTAAAGACGTTACATTGTGGGATTCCTAAACTTATTGCGAAGACCCTTTTGTGTAGGTAGTGCCTATAATTCACATATCCACATATTTTTGGTTTCATTATGTATTTTTCGCATAGGAAAATATTTTAGCGAAGTCAATATTATGCTGATCAAGCCTTTAAAAACAAATCGAATTGATTCCTAATTTTATATTATTAAAAAGTAACCGTATGTAACATTACAAAAATAATGAATGCCTACTTCGCAAATATTGCTTTAAAATAATAAATGAGATAACCATAACGAAAGAACTAAAAACAATGAGGCAGTATTTATCAGTGCTTTCGAGTTGCGCCCAGGCAAATTAATAAAATCGCAATAGCCGTAAAAAAAAGATGTACACAAGTGCAGCACAGCATTATGAAAATATTAATCCGAACAATTTTTTTTAATTTATTCCCGTAAAATAACCGACCAAAGCGCGGGAAATCATCCACATTAACGCGCCGAACAAATCTTCGCTGAAAACCTCCTATGTCGGCAAAGTTTCAAATAGAAAGTCATGGAAGTTAAACAATGAAAAGTCACGCAAATTTGAAGAACGGTGGGTAAATTCTATAATCCATTCGCCATAAAATAAAAAGAAATTCTCCACTTACCTTAAGTCATCAACTTCTTTCTTCATCTTGTCAATTTCTGACTGACACTGCGTTCTCAGGATACTTAACTGCTCAGCCACTGTTTGGAGCTCATCGCGGATTTGAATTTCGGCCGCGGTCACAATAAGAATTCGCGTAATCATCATGAAAAACACACTGGCGTGAAAGCACTTCATTTTTACGCGATCGTAAGTTCTGAGTGCGAATAATCGCAAAGGGGGGCGTCTGCCTCGCACGGTGGTCGAGACGAGAATGAGCGCGCCGCTCGCCTGCCGCGCCGTTTATACGGACGTTAAGGAGTAGAAAGACGCAGATGCGTTCAACAGTTGTCCATACGCCCTCGGCCCACGTTTACAGCCTGTTTTACAGACATCTAACTTAATTAAACAGATACAATATTTTTTTCTAACACAATCTGTCAATAGACTGTTATACCATTCATTGTTGGATCCCGCACACTTATTTCTTGGAATCATATTGCTAATCCATTGCTATACCTGTATGTTCCAAATGTATCTATTCAATGACGTGAATAACGCAATGAATGTTGTTGAACAGTCGAAATGAAACCCATTGCTACCTAATAGTGTGTAAAGCAATTACCCTGCCGTGTTCCTTCATTTGCCTGTGTGCCAGGGGCCATACCACGGCTCTCTCACCAGCGGTTTTGGAACAACCCGCAGCTGCTTAATTAAGTCATAGATATCAATTAAATAATTTGCTGCTTCAGTTCGTAGTTTATGAACAAATTAATAATATGATAGTAAGGCTAGGTAAGTAGTAGGCTTTCACTTTTACTATTAGGACAGACTTCGCTGCAGAAAGCGAAAAGGCTTATGTCCATCAGTGGCAGATAAGGCTGATTAGCTCATTAATGACTATATTTTCAAATGTAATATACCCCTTTATTCATAAACGATGCTTAAAGTTAACTAGTGATTAGCGATTCTTAAACCATACATTTTTGACCTTTTAACGTCATTTAACTTTAATCATCGTTTATGAATAAACCCGTAAACACTGTGGTGTTTATTCTTATAGAATGAATTAAGTTAAGTGATGTTAATAGGTCAAAAATGTATGGCTAAAGAATCGTTAATCAGCGTTTATGAATAACGGGTTTATGTCAGCATAGGAAGAAAATCCATAGGTACAAATCCCATCACTTGTTATAACAAGTCAGGCGTGACTATAAAAACAGCGACAATTAATTAATTCATGCATTCCAAGAATCTAGACTAGAACTTAAAATCCTATCTGGAAGACATTACGTTAGAAAAGGTAGGAACTTTTAAACGCATCGATGGATATTTACGTATTACTCGATACTTCATTCATAATGTACGGACGACAGCAGGTCAAGCTAACCAGAACTATCAAATATTCCCAATCAATTTTGAGACTTAATAATTCACTACATTTAAAACTTTGCAACTGATTATGATGCGTTTTTTTTTTTTTTAATAGAAAGAGTGATTGAAAAGGAAGGTTTATATTTACAACTAGCTTTCCGCCCGCGGCTTCGCCCGCGTGGAGTTCGGTTATATCGCGCTTTTAGGTTTCCCTCGGGAACATCAAATTTTTCCGGGATAAAAGGTAGCCTATGTTCTTTCTCAGGGTCTAAAGATTGTCTGTGCCAAATTTCATCAAAATCGGTTGAGAGGTTTAAGCGGGAAAGCGTAACAGACAGACAGACAGACAGACAGAGTTACTTTCGCATTTATAATATTAGTATGGATTTCTTGCTTTAACCGAATGCATCAACGGGTGAGACTTTTTTTTTTAAAGATGTACGGTGTATGGTACCAGGGTAGCACAAAAGTGTAGGAGAAGTCGAAACAATGTAGCTCATTCATCATTATTAATCTACATGGATGAAGTTTTATTTTGCCTACTTTGAGGAGGTGCAAGGTACCAGGGTAGCACAAAAATGTAGGAGAAGCCGAAACAATGAAGTTCATTCATTCACACAGGAATGACTGGAACGGGTTGAAAAGGATATCCTATGTCCTTCTCCCAGTTCTTAGCTACCTCCCTACCAATTTTCAGCCAAATCGGTTCAGCCGTTCTTGAGTTATGAATAGTGTAACTAACACGACTTCTTTTATATATATAGATTATCCTAATTTAAAAAGTAGTAAAAAATAAGATCATGTCATATTGCTTTTAAGGCGGAACAAAGTTTGCAAGGTCAGCTAGAAGACCCGCTAGCTGATCCGGCGAACTTTGTTCCGCCTTAAAGGCAATAAATATCACATGATCTTATTTTTTAGTTTTTAAATTAGGATAATTAGGGCAGCACAAAAGTGTAGGAGAAATCGAAACAATGAAGCTCATCATCATCATCATCGGCCTTTTTTTATCGTCCCCCTGCTGGGGATAGCTAGAGAGGAGAACGACTGAGCGTAATCACCACGCTTGCTCAATGCGGGTTGGCGATTACAGACTTACAAAAGGCCAGGTTTCCTTAAAATGTTTTCCTTCACTTTGTAATCATCGGCTTTGCATTCATCATTAAATCACTAATACATAGAAGAAATTTGATTTTCTCTACTTTGTGGGTGTAAGGTACCAGGGCAGCACAAAAGTGTAGGAGAAGCCGAAACAGTGAAGCTCATTCATCATTAAACCATAATAATTACATCAAAGAACTTTTATTGTGCCTAGTTTGTAGAGGTGCTATGTACCAGCGTAGCACAAAAGTGTCCCGGCGAACTTTGTTCCGCCCTAAAGGCAATATGACATGATCTTATTTACTACTACTACTATTTTAAATTAGGATAATCTGTATATATATAGAAGAAAGTCGTGTTAGTTACACTATTTATAACTTAAGAACGGCTGAACCGATTTGGCTGAAAATTGGTAGGGAGGTAGCTAAGAACTGGGAGAAGGATATAGGATATCCTTTTTATCCCGTTCTCGTTGTTCCTGTGTGAATGAATGAACTTCATTGTTTCGACTTCTCCTACACTTTTTTGCGATCTTGGTACCTTGCAACTCCTCAAAGTAGGCAAAATCACTTCATCGATGTAATATTAGATTAATAATGTTAATTGAGCTTTATTGTTTCGACTCTACACTTTTGTGCTACCCTGGTACCATACACCGTACATAAAAAAAAGTCTCAGCCGTTGATGCATTCGTTTAAAGCAAGAAATACCGGTTAAAAAAAGGTTGCCGATTTAAAGTTTCTAATAAAAAGCCACAAAGCCAACTTCAACTTCAAACTAATGTTTTATTTTGTCTCCTTTTTGGAGGTGCAGGGTACCAGGGTAGCACTAAAGTGTAGAGAAGAAGTAAAAACAATGAAACTCATACATCATTATTATTAAATCATTTTTTCCTTACTTTCTCACCGTTTAGACCTACCCTGGACTACGACAAACATTTTAAAACCAAAATCAGCTCAATCGGTCCAGCCGTTCACGAGTTTTAGCAAGACTAACGAACAGCAATTCATTTTTATATATATAGATTACATACATCCAAAAATTACATCTTTTCCGCTTACATTAGAATCGCAGGCTGAACCCTACGAGATTTATCAAAATAAGGTACCTACTAAGTATACACCCTGAAAAGGTCTATAGAAAACTCCGCGATAATATGTCTATCTATTAACTTTAACCCTGTCAAACTAAGATTCCATAGACAGTTTAGACGCGATTATTAAACATGGCGACCAAAAATACATCAATTTATGTCAGGCGCTGACTAAATTGACAGATCTAAACGGACTTAATCTGTTATATCACACCTGGGCAGCTTGTAATGTTATACAAAGCACAGGTCCGTTCGTGTGTGGAGTACTGCAGCCACATTTGGGCTGGTGCTGCCAAGTGTCACCTGGCCACTTTGGATTCAGTGGAGAGACGTGCAAAGAGGCTGATTGGTGACCCTGATCTAACTCGAGTTGGTCTCCAAAGCCTAGAGCACAGGCGTAGAGTAGCCAGCCTTTCGGTGTTCTATAGGATACATTTCGGGGAGTGTGCGATGGAATTGCATGATTTAATTCCCCCATCTCCGTTCCACCAGCGGACGACCCGTCGTACGGCTGGTTTCCACCCTTACGTTGTTAACACCACTACGATCCGGACGTAGCGTTTCGCCTCCTCCTTTATACCGCGTACATCGAGGGACTGGGACAATTTGCCAGCGGCGGTGTTTCCGTCGGACTACAATTTGAGTGTCTTCAAGGCTAGAGTGAATAGGCTCTTAATAAACTAGTGCGCTTTACCATCAACGATTGCGTCACTGCTTACCATCAGGCAGGATTGCGGTCAAGCGCTAGTTTATAATTAAAAAAAAAAATCCTTTTCCTATATCATCAATCTTTTTATCGTCGCACTGCTGGGCACAGGTCTCCTCTTTATACAGAGAAAGGTTGAGCGTAATCACCACGCTTGCTCAATGCGGGTTGGCGATTTCAGACTTAAAGTCCAGGTTTCCTCAAGATGTTTTCCTTCACCTTCAGTCCAAGTCATTGGTGTCCAAGATATACTTAGAAAGCAAGATTTCCTATATGTTCTGACTTTTCTTAATAAAATAGAAAAAAAAGTAAATAAAAATTTTGTTTACTTTGTGAATTAGTGAATCGGAGCCATTACAGATTTAAAAAATGCGGGACATAGCGTTTGCGGTGAGAGCGGCGCGGCGGCGGCGGGCCGCTATCTATACCTACTAATATATAAAGCTAAAGAGTTTCTTTGTTTGTGCGCGCTAATCTCAGAAACTACTGCTCCGATTTGAACAATTCTTTTTGCGTTAGATAGCCCATTAATCTAGGAAGGCTTTAGGCTATATAACATCACACTGCGAGTAAAAGGAGCGGAGCATAATTAATTCCACGCGAACGAAGTCGCTGGCGGCTGCTAGTGTTTTTATATGTATGTGGGTTTACAACGTTCACAGTTTTTCTACATTATTCCTAGTATCAACATTGCACCCTTGCGAAGCCAGGGCGGGTCGCTCGTTAATGATAAAATTGACAATCTATTAAAGAGATCTAACCTAAATAAAAAAGGGAGAAATCGAATCTGAAAAATTATAATAGCTTGATGTACTGTCTGTACGTCATCATCTGGCGTCTTTACAGGATGTTCTCGGAGTATTGTCAAAGTCTGTCTGATAAGTTTAAATCTTTATTTTCTGTTCTTACAATCGATCTTTCTTTCGATGCTTTATCGAGCTTTTAGCCGCTTTTCCTTTAGGCTCTTAAAGAGTTTTTTTTTAATTTTTTATTTATTTTAAAGGGGGTTTTTATTCCATACAAATTATGCTACCCTTATTGTTACAAATCGACCTTACTAACTACTAATATTTATACAAAACTAAAACTTATCTGCCTCTGCGATGGATAGCAACATTTACGAGCCTATACAGCATTCTGGCACAAAATTTGGTGACTCAACTTTACCTATTACGATAGCAAATTTATTTAGGGGTATGTGTCCGGAGTAAAGTTGCAGAGCTGTCATGACTTTCTGCCTTCCCATACTGGCACTCCATTATCTTCAAGAGTTACTGCAGGCATTATTCGTTACTTTATTGAACTCAACATCAAAAGGTTTGGGGTTGTGAATCAAAAATTGTTGAATGTCTAAAATATATAAAACTGTGTTATCGCTAAGCTGCGGGCTAGGTAAGTGCTCCAAGTGCTGCAGAAAGAAATTCTCCGGCAGCATAACTGTAGTTAAAATAGCTAAATATTACTATAGCTGCCGGCAGAAGTTACCACCCACCAGACAGTCTTGCCGCCAAGCGATTCGTCGTGTTCCGGCATGATGTCAGGTGAAGCCGTCCGGAGGACGGGAAGCATTTGTGTTGCGATGTGTTCCAGGTACGATGCGCCAATGTGTTGTTGTGTCGGGAGTTTGGTCGTGGAGGGTCTCCAGATCAATCTCCCTCTGGCGCAGCATCGTTGGTCGCGTTGTTGGGTTTAACATTGCATTACCTCGCTCAACTGCCGTCTTCCTTGCTATTCACAATTTTTTTTAAGTGAATAGGCTTCATTTAATAATCTAGCGCGCTTTACCATCAAAGATTGCATACATACTTTACCATCAGGCTGGATTGCAATCAAGCACTAGTTTATAATTATTAAAAAAAAACCTAAATATAGCTTGTTCAAAATAAGTAAGTGAATCGATTCCAATCATTTTTACACCATGTTATATTTTTCCCAAAGTTAGAAATTGTTGCAGTGGGATTACCGAGCGGTTACGATAGATCATACTACTTACGCGTGCGCCACAGCTGACGCCTTGACCGCTTTGACCATATTTTTGTTGGGACGATCAAGTAGAATAGCAAGCTCATAACTTTGTGGTTATGCATTATATCTTTTTGACATTTTGTACATAGATTCTTTACTTAAAAATACTGGACACGTGTTTCGGGTTTCGTGTAAACAAAAAATAATCATCATCATCTCAGCGTTAATTCCAGTCGCATCCGTGGCTTTTCAGCTTTGGAGTCTGGGGTCCGCTTTACCAGTCTAACTGCTGATTTTGGCTAAACTTCGATATTTTCCGTGAAGTGACTGCCGTCTGACCTCCACAACCCGAAGGCAATATCTAAGTATTGCAGTTAAACCAATTGTTAGACTTTTGAGGGCTCCAACAACCAGTAACGACTGCCACTAGATGTTCGTATGGCAACCGGGACCAACGGCTTAACGTGCTTTCCGAGGCACGACCAGACCAGTGCAAATATTCATATTCATGCATACAAATATTTGCCCTGTGCGGGGATCGAACCCGCGCCTCCTTGCACAACGGCCGCGTTCGCTACCGCTACGCCACGGAGGCTGTCAAATAAACAAAAAATAATGATGTATACAATCGTTCTAACCAGTTGAAACTACGTCGATACAGAATACGTGCTTACTTCACAATCGCAATGAATTCTGTAGCACTCCGTATCCACTTCTTGCTCTTCTGTTTACACACTTACGGCACAATTCAACACAAACACATACTAAAACTTCACACTTAGTTTAAGTTCTTGTAGGTACTTGTCCTAGGCAGTCTATTTGATTGTACTCCTTCAGTACACTAAAAGAAAGAAAGAAAGAAATATATTTATTCCGCACAAACAAAACGCACGTTACAATTAGATACCATAAAATATACATTATTAATTAAAGTAAAAAGAAAAAGTACATAGAAAAAATATCACCAAAAGTCTCGTACTCGAACATGCAAACTACTAAAACTAGAGTTTGCTGTCAAAGCCAGGGCCATAGACAGCTCAAATTATTTGACTACTACTACTTATATACAATGCAGGTTACTATGTACTAAAGAAACCTTGGCCCTGGCCGTCGCGGTTTTAGTCAGTAAAAGTCTGACACGCCCTTCCGCTCCGCCCAGAGCGGGAGAAGTCATTTGATGATTTCCCATCCCAACAAAAAAAAGGTTACCATGTACTTAGTTATTAGCTAGGACGTAACTCGTTATTATCATTTTTAACCGACTTCAAAAAGGAGGAGGTTACTCAATTCGACCGTATATATGCTCTTTTTTTATGTTTGTTCGCGCATAACTTCGTCGTTTATGAACCGATTTTGATAATTCTTTTTTTGTTGGAAAGAATGTCGTGTAACGACAAGAAAAGACTTTAGAGGGAGACAGTATTTATTAAGTATACAGAAAAGACAAAAAATGAATAATGTAGATGAATGATTGATGGGTGATGGTGAAGGGCGGCCCCTGGTGGACCGGCGGCAGTTACGGAGGAGCGGCCCTGGCGGACCGGCGACAGCAACAGACGAGCGGCCCTGGCGGACCGGCGACAGCAACAGACGAGCGGCCCTGGCGGACCGGCGACAGCAACAGACGAGCGGCCCTGGTGGACCGGCGACAGCAACAGACGAGCGGCCCTGGTGGACCGGCGACAGCAACGGACGAGCGGCCCTGGTGGACCGGCGACAGCAACGGACGAGCGGCCCTGGTGGACCGGCGACAGCAACGGACGAGCGGCCCTGGTGGACCGGCGACAGCAACGGACGAGCGGCCCTGGTGGACCGGCGGCGGCTGCAGAGGAGCGGCCCTGGTGGACCGGCGGCAGCTACGGAGGAGCGGCCCTGGTGGACCGGCGTCAGCTACAGAAGAACGGCCCTGGTGGACCGGCGGCAGCTACACGAAGAACGGCCCTGGTGGACCGGCGGCAGCTGCAGAGGAGCGGCCCTGGTAGACCGGCGGCAGCTACAGAGGAGCGGCCCTGGTGGACCGGCGGCAGCAACGGAAGAACGGCCCTGGTGGACCGGCGGCAGGTACAGAGGAGCGGCCCTGGTAGACCGGCGGCAGCTACGGAAGAGGGACTGCCCCAGCGTCACAAGGCCGGCAGCAGTCGAAGGCTCCGGCGGCAAAGGGCCAGGCAGCTCCAGGCGCACCAGTTATATAGAGACTGGCACAGCAGGAAAAACCCTAGAGGGGCTCTCGAGGCAACGTTTACTGGAGACCTACTTTTAAGAGGCTTGTTTGGAAGCCAGAGCTCGACTGACCACTGCTCTGCGATGATTCCTAAAGAAACCTCGCAGAACGGTTGGAGGTCGAAATTTAAAATATTCGAAAATATGGACGAGGAACGGTAAATAATTTTACCATAAAAGAGTTCGAATAACAATTATGAAATAAAAATAGCAGACCAACAAGAAATTTGATGAGAAGGTTGTCATAGATACATCATCAACAATGTTGTCAAAAAATGTCAAAATAATGAAAATGTTCTGTAACAATGTAAATATAAATGGTATTAAATTAAAAAGTGCAGTGTTTGATAGGAAAACGTGATACAGTCCTGCATAGGTACGGCTTCCTACGCTAAGGGGTCAATAAGTCGCCGAAACTTAGGCGTAAAGTTGAGGACTGAGTCTGTAAACAGAAAAATGAGTCCTGGTGTAGTGGAATATAATCAAAACAGAGCCTCATAATAATGGAAAGCATATTATGGACCGTGGAAATGAATGATACATATATAAGTATGAATATGAGTATAAATAATAAGTGTAAGTATATCTGAATATGTACATAACATTACATTTTCCCCCCGACCCTGGAAAAATTTTCCAACTGTAGAAAATTTTCCAATAAGGTTTCAAGTAGGGACTGTAAAACAACACTTCACACATTCATCCATCTCCATTCACCCATTCATACCACCTATCTCTTTCAAGCAATCTTCTTCATACAGGCATGGGTGGAGTTCACAGTTGATGACTACCACTCATAGAAGTGTGTTTTAGAATGACGACAAGGCTTATTTTTGGAGTTGTCAGCCGCTCCAGACTGGAAGGAAAAAAAAAGGAAACATTAGATAATGTAAGTAGAAATTTAAGCTCCTAGAAGAGCGAAAGAGTTAGCATTTGGTTTAGGCTTATTTTAGGAGTAACCAACCGCTCCTGCATAGGCTTATTTAATGAGTTGCAATCCGCTCCATAAGGTAGAAGAGTGAGACTGAAGAGTATTGTGTAGTGAGTGATGTTTATATATAATATAAAAATAAATAGGATGTGCAGCTGTAAACAAAAAAAGTAATATTTACATAAATAATTAGTAGGTGATTTAATTGACATTAATAATTTAGAGTTGTTTAGAAAGAATTCAACATTTTATATCTTTTATGTGCCATTTACCTACGGCACCATCTGGGTCTTCTAATATGTACACTAAAGGTGATAGTTTATTTAAAATTTTGGATTTGATAAATTTAGGGGCTAGTTTAGCATTGAAATATGAACCAGCATCGCTTAATGCATGATTCTTTCGCCAAACCGTATCCCCGACGTTGAATTCTTTGAACGACCTCCGAAGATTATAACGGGCGCTGTTTTTAACGTAAGCTATATGTAAGTTAGACTGAACTTTGTGAAATATAGACGTGAGGAACCCAGCATTTGTTGCGTAAATATCACGGGGCATAAAGATTAATTCTTCGAGGTTCTGACACGGGGAGTAAAAGGAACCGCAAGGAATTGTTTCCCTCCCAAAGACTAGAAAGGATGGAGTATAGCCCGTTACAACGTTAGTAGTATTGTTCATAGAAAATTGAATTTTACTAAGATGTTTGTCCCAGGATCTATGGTCGTCCTCTACTAGTGAAGCTAAAGCCGTAATTATTGTTTTGTTATAACTTTCAGTCCGGTTAAATTGTGGGCAATAGTAGGCCGAATGGAATATGAAAGGAACTTTGTATCTATAAAGAAAAGAGTGGAATTCACGTGACTGGAATTGTGGACCGTTATCCATTATACAAGTCTGTGGAACTCCATGAACTAGAAAAACAGAATTTTCCATAATAGTAATTATATTAGATGCAGTCGCCTGTTTTAGAGGGAAAATCAAAGTATATTTAGTAAAGATACAATTAATTACTAAAATGAACCTATTACGTTTTCTAGTCATAGGAAGTGGACCCATTAAGTCTAGAGATATAGTTTGAAAAGGTCTAGAGCAAATCTTAGGTTTGCCCATTAGACCATATGGAGAATGATTAGGATGTTTATAAGCAAGACAGGTTTCACAGTTAGAAATTATCCTAGCAATGTCTCTAAACATGCCGGGCCAATAGTATAGTAAAGATATTTTTTTATATGTTTTAAAAATTCCTAGGTGAGGTTCTTGACTAGAGCCATGATTTGTTTCAATTATTAAACGTCTTTCTTGGGGTAATGGAACTTCTTTCCAAATGAAGTCGTCGTTCAGGCGGTCAGGCGTGTGAATACAACGATAGAGTTTATTCTCTCTTATCGTATAATTTGGGTAAGAATCAGGATTATTCGAACAGCCCAGAAATATTTTATTGTATTGTTCCAGTTCTCTAGTAGTATCATTCATAGAAATAGGATGTACACCTTGTGGTACATTACTATTTTCTAGTATTTCAGGGAGTTCTTGTGACTTGGCTCTTGATAGAAGGTCCGGTACTACATTATCTTTTCCTTTCTTATGTTTGAGAACGAAGTTGAAGCAAGATAAGCGTAAAGTCCAACGTGCAAGTCTTCCTGAAGGATTGGATAAATTCTGAAACCATTTGAGTGCAGCGTGGTCGGTGTAGATTGTGAATTCCTTCCCATTATCGAGATAGCAACGCCAGTGTTCTAAAGCAGTTATTACGGCAAGTGTTTCTCTTTCAGTAGTTGAGTAGTTCTGTTGGTTCTTGTTGAAAGCTTTGCTCATATAGGCAATCACAACTTCTTTGCCTTCCTGATGTTGAGTGAGCATTGCGCCAGTACCGTAGTTAGATGCATCACAATGAACTGAAAAAGGAAGGTAGAAGTTTGGACAGGCCAGAACAGGAGTAGTTATTAAAGCATCCTTAAGCTTCTGAAAGGCTGCATCCGCTTCTGTATTCCATCCGAATTTCGGAGCATTTTTCCCGGGGCAGGTTAGTTTGTTGAGTGGCGTAGCAATAGTGCTGAAATTTGGAATAAATCTTCGAAACCAGCTGCAGGTGCCAATGAATCTACGAACTTCTTTTCTGCAGGTAGGAATTGGGTAGTCCACAATAGCCTTGATTTTATCAGGATCAGCACATAAGCCATGTTCATCCACTACGAAGCCAAGATATTTTAACTCTTTTCTGAAGAATTGGCTTTTGTCAAAGTTAATAGTTAATTTAGCGAAGGAAAGTTTTTCGTGAACTTTCAGGAGCAGTGATATATGTTCCTCAAAAGTTTCGCTAATTATGACAATATCGTCTAAGTAGCAAAACACTTTATTTTCAAATTCTGGAGTGAACAGCATGTCCATTAATCTTTGTTGAGTAGCTGGTGAATTGGTGAGTCCGAAGGGCATTACTTTAAATCTGAACATGCCTCTTCCAGGTACATAAAAAGCAGTCTTGTCCTTATCAGCAGGGTTCAGAGGAATCTCCCAGAAGGCTTTCGCAATGTCTATAATTGACAGGTATTTAGCATTTCTGAGGTTGTCCAAAATTTCACTTATAAGTGGCAGACTATAAGCATCACGTTTTGTAATTGCGTTAAGCTTCCTGCTATCTACGCAAAAACGCCATTCACCGTTCTTCTTTGGAGTAATTATTACTGGAGATAACCAAGGGCTTTCACATTGTTCAATAACGTTCCATTTCAACATTTTATCAACTTCGGTAATCAATGCTTTTTGTTTTTCAGGAGACAGTCTGTAACATCTTTGTTTGATGGGTAGCGAATCTCCGGTATCGATCTTGTGAGTGATGAGATTAGTGTTCCCCAGAACACCCTTTTCTTCGAATGAGATAGTCTTGAAGCGTTGGATGATATCATCAGCAATATTCTTCTGATTTGCAGTTAAATGATCATAAGGTAATACTTTAACATTCATTGTCTCGATAGTTGAGCACTCCAGTTCTGAAAGACCAGTCGATGAGAGAATATTCGGTAGAAGATTAAATTTTTTCCAAAAGTCTATTCCTAATATTAAAGACGGTGAAATATCAGGAAAAATATAAGCCTTAATCAAGTGGGTCTGTTTGTTAAAGTAAATAGGAAGGTAACAATGACCTACAGAATCAATTTTCTGGTTATTGGCTGTAGAAATAGTAGTTTTATCTGACTTGAAAAGTTTACAGCCTAGTTTAAGAAATTCTAAGTGAGAGTTATTACCAAGAATAGTGATTGAACTACCAGAGTCAAGTAATCCAGTCAAAGATAAATTGTAAACTTTGATGTTAACAAAAGGTCGTTTAAAATCATTTTCATTAGAGTATAGAGTTGAAGAGATTTTATAGCATGAAAAGAAATTCTTAAGAGTTTTAATCCAATCGTTCCAATCGTTGGCATCAAAGTTTGTTCTACTTTTCAAGTCAGTCGTTAGTTTTTTGAACTAGAGTTAGGTTTAGGTGAACAATTAGGACAGTCTGGGGTTTTAAAACCTTTAAGACCACATTTAAAACAAATTAAGTGACGTTGAGTACAAGTATTTAAGGTATGACCATGCATACGACAACGAACGCAAAATGAATTTTCTTGCGAGTTAGCTTGTTTTAGACTGTTTACTTGTTTGGGAGGGTTTTTGTTAAATCTATTTGTGTATGAAGGAGGTTTTGGGTCAGAAGTAGAAAGTTCCGAAGAAGTTGGATGAATTTGTTTATAAGCAAATTCTGAAATAAGGGGATTTTGTTGGTTATTTGGTTCTTTAAAATGTTTGTCTCGATCTAAGAATTTTTCATAATTTTGGCATGTAGCCAAGAGTGCATCAAAAGAGTTAATATCTTTTAGTGCCACGAATACTGAGTAACATGGTCTTATATTTCTTAGAATGATTTCTAACTGTTCCGTTTCAGACAATTTTTTAGCCAGACGAGAGAACATTCCCGACATAATTGAGGTATAAATTATGATTGGTTCATCACGACCTTGGGTACGACTTTTGATGGCCTCCAATAATTTAAAATCATAGTCAAAACCGCCAAAATCTTTAATTAGAGACAAAGAAATTTCATCCCATGTTAGGTCTGGATTTTGATTTATTTTAAATCTAAACCAATGTAGGGCACTGTCTGTAAAAATATCATAAGCCTGTGTAATTAACAAATTTTTGGGTATATTCCGCACAAGACAATATTCGTCAAGTTTTTGTAAAAACGATCTAGGGCAAGATTTTCCATTAAACGTATATCGTTTCAGATCTTTGAATAAATTATGATTTGGAGATGTTAAAAAAGGAGAGGGAAAGGGAGCTGTGAAAGGAGGGTAAATAGGTGGAGTAGAGGGAGCAGTGAGACGAGGAGAAGTAGGAGGAGGAGAGGGAGTGGCGAGAGGAGTATGAATAGGAGGAGTAGAGGGAGCAGTGATATATGAATGAGGATTCATCGAGTTTAGATTTGAACAATAAATCTTGAAACTCAAAGTGTCTCAAATTTTGATTTTAAAGTGTCTAGATTAAGTTTATAGTCAGGGTTTAAGTCTGTGTCTATACGTTCCAACCTGTAAAATAAATGATTAATAAAAGATTCTATTAAGCGATGGTATTTGGAATCACCCTGTAATAGATTATCTATTTTAATATTTAAATAACTCAGAGTACTATCTATCTGAGCTAACTCCTCCTCTATAGGAATGGGAGAAGTTAAAATATCTTCCGATGGTGTAGTGGGAGCTAGCAGAAGTATTTGCTTCTTTAATAATATAACAGTTTTTGCTGGTTCCTCCAGTCTAATTGTAACTTCATATTCAAGCTCGTTTTTATTTAAGAGTTCAAATTTGATTGGACGAGACATATTTAAGTGTAAGTTAGAAAAAGATAGTTAAGTATGTAAAAGTATACCTTGTTTTCCTGTTAGGGAAAAAAAGAAAATTAAGTTAGGTGTAGTAAGTATATATGAGTGAATGAGTTATGTGTGTGTTAAGAGAAAATGCAAGGGATAGAATAGCCAAAATATTTAACCAAAGAGCTGAGAATGTACGACACTAGACGAAGTGTTTCTTTTGAATTTAGGAAATTAAGGGGGTGCAGGAAATTTTAGTTGGGCGCCAAACTGTCGTGTAACGACAGGAAAAGACTTTAGAGGGAGACAGTATTTATTAAGTATACAGAAAAGACAAGATGGAAGTATAAAAATGAATAATGTAGATGAATGATTGATGGGAGATGGTGAAGGGCGGCCCCTGGTGGACCGGCGGCAGTTACGGAGGAGCGGCCCTGGCGGACCGGCGACAGCAACAGACGAGCGGCCCTGGCGGACCGGCGACAGCAACAGACGAGCGGCCCTGGTGGACCGGCGACAGCAACGGACGAGCGGCCCTGGTGGACCGGCGACAGCAACGGACGAGCAGCCCTGGTGGACCGGCGACAGCAACGGACGAGCGGCCCTGGTGGACCGGCGACAGCAACGGACGAGCGGCCCTGGTGGACCGGCGGCAGCTGCAGAGGAGCGGCCCTGGTGGACCGGCGGCAGCTACGGAGGAGCGGCCCTGGTGGACCGTCGTCAGCTACAGAAGAACGGCCCTGGTGGACCGGTGGCAGCTACACGAAGAACGGCCCTGGTGGACCGGCGGCAGCTACAGAGGAGCGGCCCTGGTAGACCGGCGGCAGCTACAGAGGAGCGGCCCTGGTGGACCGGCGGCAGCAACGGAAGAACGGCCCTGGTGAACCGGCGGCAGGTACAGAGGAGCGGCCCTGGTGGACCGGCGGCAGCTACGGAAGAGGGACTGCCCCGGCGTCACAAGGCCGGCAGCAGTCGAAGGCTCCGGCGGCAAAGGGCCAGGCAGCTCCAGGCGCACCAGTTATATAGCGACTGGCACAGCAGGAAAAACCCTAGAAGGGCTCTCGAGGCAACGTTTACTGGAGACCTACTTTTAAGAGGCTTGTTTGGAAGCCAGAGCTCGACTGACCACTGCTCTGCGATGATTTCTAAAGAAACCTCGGAGAACGGTTGGAGGTCGAAATTTAAAATATTCGAAAATATGGACGAGGAACAGTAAATAATTTTACCATAAAAGAGTTCGAATAACAATTATAAAATAAAAATAGCAGACCAACAAGAATTTTGATGAGAAGGTTGTCATAGATACATCATCAACAATGTTGTCAAAAAATGTCAAAATAATGAAAATGTTCTGTAACAATGTAAATATAAATGGTATTAAATTAAAAAGTGCAGTGTTTGATAGGAAAAAGTGATACAGTCCTGCATAGGTACGGCTTCCTACGCTAAGGGGTCAATAAGTCGCCGAAACTTAGGCGTAAAGTTGAGGACTGAGTCTGTAAACAGAAAAATTAGTCCTGGTGTAGTGGAATATGATCAAAACAGAGCCTCATAATAATGGAAAGCATATTATGGACCGTGGAAATGAATGATACATATATAAGTATGAATATGAGTATAAATAATAAGTGTAAGTATATCTGAATATGTACATAACATTACAAGAAGACATTCCCAAGGTGGTCCCATGATAAGGACATCAGGGTCTGATGATGGAAGACCAGAGAAATCAAGGGGAACTTTCAAAAATCGTAGGGGCGATTAGTACATTTCTTAGTATTTTCATTAAGTATTTTAAAGCACTACAATTTGATAAAGGTCTGGAGTAGATCTGATGATGGAGACATGGCTGGGAGACAGTCGAAGGGACTCCTCAACAATTCACAGCAGCTACCTTGTGTTTGGGCTTGATTAATTTGTATTAATAAGAACTTTACACCTAGATGGGTTGTCACTGTCATAAGAGCTCTGATGATGAAGACAAAGGCCAGTTCCGGGAACTCCTCAACGGTTTACAATAGCTACTTTGTGTTTGGTTTTAATTCATTTATATTGATGAGAACTTTGCACCCATTGGGTTAAAATAATGGTCTGCAGTAAATCTGATGATGAAGACCATAGGCAGTCGAGAGAATTCTTCAAAATTACGGGTAATTATTAAAGTAAACAATATTACGTCGTTTCCCAACTATATTTGTGTCAGCTTCCAGTCTGATCGGATGTAACTGAATACATAGTACTTACTTTTCACAACTAAAAAGTGTAAAATAAAATCTTTTTTACAAAAAAACAACCGACTTCTAAAAACCACTACAAAGTAAAAAATAACTAATTTCGGAAGTCGGTGTCAAAAACTAATATACAAAAACCAAAGACACCGACTTCCGAAATTAGTTATTTTTTACTTTGTAGTGGTTTTTAGAAGTCGGTTGTTTTTTTGTAAAACAGATTTTATAAAATATTATATTAATTTATAGTAACAGACTTTAGGCACTACAATTTTTATCAAATAATTAAATCTCAATAATAAAAGTTCAATCACTTAACAGATTGTATAGAACGCGTACACGTCCTTAGGAGACACAAAACATTAAATTATTTGCCACTAGCTGCTCCCCCGCCACTCCCTCCGCGTGGACTTCAGTTTATAGCGCGCGGAGGTACCCGTAAATTAAAAATAACCCAGTTGATATAAAATGAGCCCCTGTTACAATAATGGGAGCAATATGTACGTCCGCGTTAGCTCCCGTTTTCGCAACATTTTTTGTTACTGCTCTGCTCCTGTTGGTCATAGCGGGATGTTATATAGCCTATGTCCTTTCTCAGGCTCTCTGTGTACCAAATTTCATTACAATCGGTTCAGTAGTTTTGGCGTAAAAGCAGGACAGACAGACAGACAGAGATACTTTCGCATTTATAATATTAGTTTATGGATTAAATCAGCTACCACTCGCCAATATACCAACAACATATCAAAAATTAAATTCGAGCAGAAATAAGTAATGAAAACATTTCAGGCATTACCGGTGCTATTCCACCTACCTACATCTATTTTAAGAATGTCATATTTCGAATTGAGGCTTACAATGTAAGGTCCGACATATTGAGTGCCATCACCCGTCACGAGATCCTCGTTTTATTACAGTTTCTTTTATTTTACGCATCTATTTTTCACCACCATAATTTATGTAAATAATGTCGTATGTCGCCCTCCGTGGCGCAGCGGTCAACATGCCTGCCTGCGACATGGAGGCCCCGGGTTCGAACCCCAGACAGGTCATAATGGAAAATCTTTTCCTGATTCGCCTGGGTCTTGGATGTTTATCTATATATGTATCTATTATAAATATAGTATCGTTGAGTTAGTATCCCATAACACAAGTCTAAAACTTACTTTTCGGCTAGCTTAATCTGCACGATTTATTTATTAGTATCTAATAAAAATTAGCTGCCGAAACCTTTAATCAATCTTTAGACACTACATAATTTCTGCGTCACACTGCATATTTCTCGACCTAAACATTAGGTCGTATGTATAGCTCGACTTTAGAAGCAGTAGGTCGAGATTTATGTCTACTGCATTTCATTCATATACTTATAACATAACCATTAGACTTTGTTTATTATTAAACTTTTTACCCGACTACGGCAAAGCAAAAGGAGGGTTATGATATTGACAGGCTATGTATGTACCTATGTATGTTCATCTGTTCCCTCGTAACTTCTAAACTGCTTATCAGAATTCGACAATTGACATATCATTAGAAGCGTCTTAATTGTCCGCTGGTTATAGGCTATATGGAGTTTCACAAAATCTAATGTGGCGCCCTCTAGCGGACAAAACATACAGAGTAAATAAATAAAGTTAAGATAAATAAGCCGTGTTTGGTATTATTTGAAAGCGCTTTACTTGTACATTTTGAATATACAACGTGTAACAAAAAGGGTATATACATACCAAGGGCATGGCATCTTTAGATGATATCAAACGATATCGGAAGGGTTTCAACTCAAAATAAAATACTCAAAAAATTGGTACAAATTTTCGGTTTCGTGTGTTTCTTAAAATAAAATCATAATAAACGTGGCAGCACACTACATACGTTAATAACTACTCGTTACCCGTCACGTTACTTGCGAAAATCCGATAAATGTCTTCAATATCTCTGTGCGACTAGTATGTTAGTAGCCTATCACAGGCGGTGTTTTCCTCATAACTTTCTAACATAAAGAGATAGGATTAAAAAAACCCTTCCAATATCGTTTGATATCATGTAAAGATGCCATGCCTTTGTTATGTATATACCCTTTATGTTACACGTTGTATATAAATCGGCGCTAAACACGATAGTGATATAGTTTTAAGTTATCCGATTAATCGATTTTCTAATTTCTGAACGAATTTTACGAAATGTAATGTAATCGTGTAGTGATTCCTAAACGTAACACCCGACACTGGCACAAAAAGAAGAAATAACGGGGACTGGTGACAGCTGGTCTCCGGTTAACTTGGATGTGTGACTCGTGTCAAATGGAACGTTATTTCTTAGGAAAATTATTGTAAAATTGTAGTGATCAAAGTTTGATTTGAAGTTTATCATTATAATTGATTATCTCCTTGCCCGATAACCTACGCCTACAAAGGATCCCTTGCTAAATAAAGACGGAGCTTCCCCAGATGATACTTTTGTACCGCTTAGTTCTTCTAATGATGGCCATCTTCCCCAGATGATGCTTTAGTAGCGCCAACTTCTTCTGATGATGGCCATGTGCCGTTATATATACATATATACATATATATATATATATATATATATATATATAGATATCCCTTTGGGCATTTTGTTGATCAGACGTGCCGTATAGGTAGTAATTTGTTGATCCATTTTCACTTGTTGATCCGGGGGCCTTTTCTTGATCCGATGCCATCTGCCCATAAATATGTAGGTCCGTTTGGAGCCACATGTGTCACGCTGAATAATAATAAGTAATAACAATAATTAAGGGCTGTTTTATACAAATCCACCTTTTTGGCGTCTGGGCAGTTGTTGATCCAATTCAAATGGGCCAATCAGGGTGCAGCATTTGCCAAGGGCGTGAAGCGATTGGATAAGCAGCAGTTACTTTTTTATGTATGTTCACCGATAAATCTCAGACGCCTAGACCGATTTACAAAATTCTTTTTATGTTAGAAAAGGTAAACTTTCTAAATGGTCCCATAGTCAGGATCTGATGATGGAAGACTAAGGAAATCAAGAGGAACTTCCAAAAATCGTAGGGGCGGCTAGTGCATTTCTAAGTATCTTCATTAAGTATTTCAGAGAACTACAAATTGATAAAGGTCTGGTATAGCTGATGATAGAGCCTGGAGAAAGTCAAGGGAACTCCTCAATTATTCACAGCAGCTACCTTGAGTTTGTGCTTGATTAATTTGTATTGATAAGAACTTTACAAAAAGATGGGTTATGACTGTCATGAAGGCTCTGGTGATAAAAGCAAAGGCCAGTTCAGGGAACTCTTCAACGGTTAATAGTAGGTACCTTGTGTTTGGACTTAATTCATTTATATTGATGAGAACTTTGCACCTATATGGGTTAAAATGATGGTTTGTAGTAAATCTGATGATGAAGACTATAGGCAGTCGAGGAAACTCCTCAACTATTCAAAGCAGCCACCTTGCGTTTGTGTTTTTTTTTTTTACATATTATAAACCAGAGCTTGACCGCAATCCTGCCTGATGGTAAGCAGTGACGCAATCGTTGATGGTAAAGCGCACTAGTTTCTTAAGAGCCTATTCACTCTAGCCTTAAAGACACTCAAATTGTAGTCCGACGGAAACACCGCCGCTGGCAAATTGTTCCAGTCCCTCGATGTACGCGGTATAAAGGAGGAGGCGAAACGCTTCGTCCGGATCGTAGTGGTGTTAACAACGTAAGGGTGGAAACCAGCCGTACGACGGGTCGTCCGCTGGTGGAACGGAGATGGGGAATTAAATCATGCAATTCCCTCGCACACTCCCCGAAATGCATCCTATAGAACACCGAAAGGCTGGCTACTCTACGCCTGTGCTCTAGGCTTTGGAGACCAACTCGAGTTAGATCAGGGTCACCAATCAGCCTCTTTGCACGTCTCTCCACTGAATCCAAAGTGGCCAGGTGACACTTGGCAGCACCAGCTCAAATGTGGCTGCAGTACTCCACACACGAACGGACCTGTGCTTTGTATAACATTAGAAGCTGCCCAGGTGTGAAGTACTGCCGGACCTTTGCGATAACGCCAAGTTTCCTGGCAGCCACCTTGGCCTTGGACTCAATGAACTGCCCAAAGTTAAGGTTCGAGGAAATCTCAACTCCCAAAAGCTGAAGGCGCTCGGAACACTCCAAGGACACATTTCGAAAATTAAGAGCCAAGGTGAACGGGCTCCTTTTGGCGGTGAAAAGACACGCTTGTGTTTTGGCGGCATTGAATGCTACAAGATTTGCATTGCCCCATTCGGAGACTGCCTGCAGTGCAACACTCGTTCGCTCAACCATGGCCTCTCTTTCGGACCGGATTGATTCCCTACTAGCCCGAGCATGATTAATGCTTGATTAATTCGTATTGATAAGAACTTTGCACCTATGCTCGGTGCCTTTGCTCGGTGGTAGGCCATAACATCGGCTGCCGGCAGAAGTTAGCACCCACCAGACAAAGACTTGCCGCCAAGCGATTCGTCGTGTTCCGGCCTGATTTCTGGTGAAGCCGTACGGAGGACGGGTCTGAGCAGTTGTGTTGCGATGTGTGCCGGGTACGATGCGCCAAATGTTGTTGTGCCGGGAGTTTGGTCATGGAGGGTCTCCACGTCAATCTCCCTCTGGTGATTCCTTCCTATTCACTAAGGTTTTGTAAGTGAATGGACTTAATAAACTAGCGCGCTTTACCATCAACGATTGCATCACTGCTTACCATCAGGCGGAATTGCAGTCAAGCGCTAGTTTATAATTTATTAAAAAAATTATATGTGGGCTAAAATGAATGTTTGTCGGTCGTGGTCTTCATCATCAAATCTACTACAGATTTTCATAATAATGCATATCGGTGAAAATTGCTCATCAATATATATATATTAATTAAATCCAAAAACAAGGGAACTACTGTAAACCCTTGAGAAGTTACCTGAACTGGCCTTTGTATTCATCATCAGAGCCTTACAACCCATTTAGGTGTAAAGTTCTTATTAATACAAATTAATCAAGTTCAAACACAAGGTAGCTGCTGTGAATTGTCGAGGAGTTCCCTCAACTGTCTCCCGACTTCATATCTACTCCAGATCATTACTAAATTGAAGTGCTTTAAAATACTTAATGAAAATAACTAGAAATGCACTAGTTGCCCGTAAAAGTTTTGAAAGTTTTCCTTGATTTCTCTAATCTTTAATCATCAGATCTTGACCTGGTGACTATGGGACCACCCTTTCAAATAAAACAAGAATTTCGCTAACGGGTCCAGGCGTCTTACAGTAATCGATGAACATACATAAAAAAAAAAGATTGCGACGAATTGTGAACCTCCTCCTTTTTTGAAGTCGGATAAACACTTAAATTGCCAAAAGAAAATAATTTTTCTGTTGACAACTTTAACAACAAATTTAAATTTTATAGGATTTTGACATTGATTATTAACTTTTTTATTGCTATTGCCCGAGGTCGAATCCTTTAGCTGCCGATGACAATAGTATCATACTAAGCAGTATACGGTGAAATCACGCAGGCATTTATCAACTACTTTTCTCAAACAATCTGCGGAAATCAAACACATAATTTTCTTTTTTAAGTTCAATATCGAATAATGAACAATAATATTTTTTCCCGCGCTATTATAATGTTCTTTCGTTTTTTTTCAATAAACAGTCTACTACTGTCTATTTGCAAGATAGTCCAAAATTTGAATAAAACCTTTTATTAGTTACCTCCTTGGTATTCCATGTTTCGAATGCAGTTTTTTTTTTCGAAAGAAATTCAGACTAGGACGTTGGAACGAAACGCAATCTCCCTATTTCGAAATCGCGGCCGCTAAAGTTGACATTCCATGTGTCTAACGCGTTCCAGTACCTACCACAAACCATTATTATTCATTCATCATATCATTATTATTCTTTGTAAGATCTGTCAATATTTACCTGTGTTAACAAATAAATGATTTAATTTGATTTGATTAGAAAACAGCGCTTTCTTTCGCTAAAATATAACGCGACTAAGCGAAATTATTTTTATAACACACTTTGAGTAGACTGAGAAATCATCTAGCAGATCCACAGATCTTTATTACCTTTATTACTTAGTAAGAAGCAAATATGATTTTATTTCCACTAACGTGCGGTTGAGTTTATCTTTTTTAATTTACAAAAATATTATAAATGGTACACATGTTTATTGTACAGTCAAGACCAAAAGTCGAGTTGCAATTTCACAAAACTATGGCCAAGCAATACTAGTTGTAGTTACGACCTTCTTCTATAATAAAGTTTGATACGCGCTCATACACTTGCTGCCCGCTTATGATTGTTAGGTACTACTTATTAATTTCAACGTCTACAGTAAGTGTTTCAATGGCGTAACGGTTTTCGCCTTGATAGGCGTTCAAGGTGGTTCGAGTTCGAATCTAATAACTTACAAAAATATTTTTAAATGTTTATTGGTGAGTTATGAATGCTTACAACAAAAATATCTAAAAATATCGATCTGCAACTTAAAGATGATACTTTCTTTTAAGATTTTTTCTATATTAGAATCATTATAAAAAGATGACGGTAGACTTAAAAGTATCTGAATCACTACTTCACAAAAAATATTCCGCTACCTACAATAACTATTATTAGCTACAATAACTCAAATAATATTACTTAGCTGTTGTTGGTTGGTGAATATATAGTTACCAGTTTGTGTTATTAGTTTTACTTTTTAATCAATATGCAGGCATATGCAGCAATATATCTCAAATATCATATGAAACCGGCTTTTGTGTAAGTTGTTTTTATTATTATTTATGTAAGGTGCAAACCAATCGCTTGTAGCAAGTGCGTAATAAAATTGTTATTGTTTTAGATAAATACTGTAAGCCGTTGGAGGTCAAGGTCAAGAGGTTGGAGGACGAAGGTAGCTGTCGAGACAAGTGAAACGAAACGACAATATTTACCGTTGAATAAACTTTTAAATCGTGCGAAGAAGATAGGTTGCATTTGTGGTTTAAAAATAAATTGGCGAGGCTGGTGGAGTGTTATCGAGCTAAACAAAAAAAAAACTATTTATAACAAAAACAGTGCAGAAGTGTCCTACAGAGTGTTTTAAATATATACCAATAAATATCTTAATAACGGACTCTAAACCATCTCTAAAGTAATTTAGCTAAGTGACAGTAATATGTTCGGTTGGCTTAATGGCTAACAGATGTCGCCTTTTGCAATTTCAATACAAATTACTTTTGGTAAATTATAAAAACAATAATTTCGGAATTCGATAAGAAATAAGTTCGTTTACTTTTGAACTAAGAAAGCGCTTGAAGATTATAATCTCATGCCTTCAAACTCCGAAAAAAGGCATTGCAGGATGGCAGCACTAGTACTATGCTATACACGCAAAAAAAATATAAATGTAATAAGCACTATTATGTGTTCTAAGTATAGATTATTTTATGATTGCAATAATATTCAGGTTAAGCGTCAATCCTCTTTTCTTTAAGAAAATGAATAATTAAGCTATAACCTCTTTAATCATAATATACGTATAATATTATAATTTTCATATCTAACAACCAAAAATGTTTTTTGTATTTTTACCATAACAATATCATAAGTTTGTCAAGGATTACTTTTATATAAAATATTACAATGCTGCCGTTTCAACGTTTGTTTCATTTGTTAGTATAAGTATATCTATACCGAATAATATATAACTTCATAATATATTGCATTATAATATGCTTATTGTTTTATTTTTATATATTTTTTATTATATTACCCCTATAGTAAACTAAAACATATAATAAAACCCTTTTTTGGGATAAATATTCAATAAATTTTCCTATTTGTTTAAATATTATTTGCAAACATTTTTACTTTAAAATACAAATCAATTATCATAATTTTAAATTATATGAAACAACAAAAAGAGTTGCCTATAATAAGGATCGAACCCACAATCGCTCGCTTTTGATAGCACCATTGTTAAGTGCGGCCGCTAACTCAACTTCAAATGAAGTAACGAAATTTTGCATTACTTTAAAGAAAGACGAAGACTGCGATAAAAAAATAATGCGGTAGTGTGCGTGGCCGGTTTAGCGCAGGCGACAGTAGTCTTTAAGGTGGAAATGGACTTCTACAGCTGATTGTACACACTACGCTAGGATATCTCAATGTTCTTTATGAATTATTTACTGAATGCACTATTTACTACATAAATCTCGCACTTTTATTTAGTAAAGAACACTTTAAATTATTTAAAACTCCAATGGAAAAATTGAAGCTCAGCTTAACTTTCCCGCCAAAACTCCTGACCCGGATTATAACATCAGGAAAACATTGTTTTATTTTGAGTACGAGGCTTTTTAGTAAATTATATTATTTTTTTTCTTTTTCTTTATTATGTGTTTATTATTTTTTAGTGTATTATTATTGTAATGTGCGTTCTGTTTGGAAGGAGTAAACTTTTTTTGTTTCTACCTGATTAATACCTTAAAAAAACCGCTACGCAAAATTCAACGCTTAAAACTGAAACTTCAAATTTAATAATAATATGTATTCGCATACAATTTCTACCAAAGAAGTCTATACAAGCAGTGTTAATTGCATTGAGTGTAACCGAGGCCGTCCACACAATATTTTCAGCCCCAAACATGCAGCACTGATATCGTGTTTGGACTAATTAGATTGATTTCGATGAATAGAGTTTAAAAACTTAATGTAAATGGTAAGTTAGAAATAAAGTATAAAAACCTCATACGCAAAATTCAACCTCTTTAAATATTAATAACAATAACTTTGACTTCATACTAAACATAATTGATCGACCGGTACGGTATCAGTACATTTCAGATCAAAATAAGTATTACGAAGTACGAGTAGCTACATGGATCAACATAAGACAATGATTTTGGAAATATATTCCAAGCCAAAAAGTCTTTGTGCATTTAAAAAAAAATAGTCGTTATGGATCCACTAATGCATAGAATTGTTAAAAAATATATATAGATCTTACAATGTATGGAGTATTACGAATATAAAATATCTAGATTAGCTATAATAAATTCCTATTTGATCAACTGTTACGGTATAGGTATCGGATCAAAAGATGTATTACTGGAAGTACGAGTATATAAATGGTTCAACACAAGTAATTGATTTTTGAAATATATTCAGAGCTAAAAAGTCCTCGTGGGTTCAAAAAATTTAGCCGTTATGGATCCACTAATGCATGAAATTGTTGAAAAAAATTTTATCGAGTATAATGTCCTATCGAGGAATATGTGTGGCAACATCGCTTAATAGAATGCAACGTTGCCACTCCGCCCGAGAAATACGCAACTGGATTAAAGTTATTCCGTGCTAAAGGTGGAGTCTATTGTGTTCGGGATCGCGGCTGGATCAACTATGTGCCCAAAGAGGTGTTTATATATATATATATTATATTTATATATATATATATATATATATAGATATCCCTTTGGGCACTTTGTTGATCAGACGTGCCGTATAGGTAGTAATTTGTTGATCCATTTTCACTTGTTGATCCGGGGGCCTTTTCTTGATCCGTTGCCATCTGATCATAAAAATGTGGCTCCGTTCGGATCCACATGCGTCACGATCAATAATAAGAAGTAATAACAATAATTAAGGGCTGTTTTATACAAATCCACCTTTTTGGCGTCTGAGCAGTTGTTGATCCAATTCAAATGGGCCAATCAGGGTGCAGCATTTGCCAAGGGCGTGAAGCGATTGGATAAGCAGCAGTTACTTTTTTATGTATGTTCACCGATAAATCTCAGACGCCTAGACCGATTTACAAAATTCTTTTTATGTTAGAAAAGGTAAACTTTCTAAATGGTCCCATAGTCAGGATCTGATGATGGAAGACTAAAGAAATCAAGAGGAACTTCCAAAAATCGTAGGGGCGACTACTGCATTACTAAGTATCTTCAGTATTTCAGAGAACTACAATTTGATAAAGGTCTGGTATAGCTGATGATGGAGCCTGGAGAAAGTCAAGGGAACTCCTCAATTATTCACAGCAGCTACCTCGAGTTTGTGCTTGACTAATTTGTATTGATAAGAACTTTACAAAAAGATGGGTTATGACTGTCATGAAGGCTCTGGTGATAAAAGCAAAGGCCAGTTCAGGGAACTCTTCAACGGTTAATAGTAGGTACCTTGTGTTTGGACTTAATTCATTTATATTGATGAGAACTTTGCACCTATATGGGTTAAAATGATGGTTTGTAGTAAATCTGATGATGAAGACTATAGGCAGTCGAGGGGACTCCTCAACTATTCACAGCAGCCACCTTGCGTTTGTGTTTTTTTTTTTTACATATTATAAACCAGCGCTTGACCGCAATCCTGCCTGATGGTAAGCAGTGACGCAATCGTTGATGGTAAAGCGCACTAGTTTCTTAAGAGCCTATTCACTCTAGCCTTAAAGACACTCAAATTGTAGTCCGACAGAAACACCGCCGCTGGCAAATTGTTCCAGTCCCTCGACGTACGCGGTATAAAGGAGGAGGCGAAACGCTTCGTCCGGATCGTAGTGGTGTTAACAACGTAAGGGTGGAAACCAGCCGTACGACGGGTCGTCCGCTGGTAGAACGGAGATGGGGAAATTAAATCATGCAATTCCCTCGCACACTCCCCGAAATGCATCCTATAGAACACCGAAAGGCTGGCACCACTACGCCTACGCACTACTCTACGCCTGTGCTCTAGGCTTTGGAGACCAACTCGAGTTAGATCAGGGTCACCAATCAGCCTCTTTGCACGTCTCTCCACTGAATCCAAAGTGGCCAGGTGACACTTGGCAGCACCAGCCCAAATATGGCTGCAGTACTCCACACACGAACGGACCTGTGCTTTGTATAACATTAGAAGCTGCCCAGGTGTGAAGTACTGCCGGACCTTTGCGATAACGCCAAGTTTCCTGGCAGCCACCTTGGCCTTGGACTCAATGAACTGCCCAGAGTTAAGGTTCGAGGAAATCTCAACTCCCAAAAACTGAAGGCGGTCGGAACACTCCAAGGACACATTTCGAAAAGTAGGAGCCAAGGTGAACGGGCTCCTTTTGGCGGTGAAAAGACACGCTTGTGTTTTGGCGGCATTGAATGCTACAAGATTGGCATTGCCCCATTCGGAGACTGCCTGCAGTGCAACCCTCATTCGCTCAACCATGGCCTCTCTTTCGGACCGGATTGATTCCCTACTAGCCCGAGCATGATTAATGCTTGATTAATTCGTATTGATAAGAACTTTGCACCTATGCTCGGTGCCTTTGCTCGGTGGTAGGCCATAACATCGGCTGCCGGCAGAAGTTAGCACCCACCAGACTAAGACTTGCCGCCAAGCGATCCGTCGTGTTCCGGCCTGATTTCTGGTGAAGCCGTACGGAGGACGGGTCTGAGCAGTTGTGTTGCGATGTGTGCCGGGTACGATGCGCCAAATGTTGTTGTGCCGGGAGTTTGGTCATGGAGGGTCTCCACATCAATCTCCCTCTGGTGCAGCGTTGTCGACGCTCAACTGCCGTCTTCCTTCCTATTCACTAAGGTTTTGTAAGTGAATGGACTTAATATACTAGCGCGCTTTACCATCAACGATTGCATCACTGCTTACCATCAGGCGGAATTGCAGTCAAGCGCTAGTTTATAATTATTAAAAAAAATATATGTGGGCTAAAATGAATGTTTGTCGGTCGTGGTCTTCATCATCAAATCTACTACAGATTTTCATAATAATGCATATCGGTGAAAATTGCTCATCAATATATATATATTAATTAAATCCAAAAACAAGGGAACTACTGTAAACCCTTGAGAAGTTACCTGAACTGGCCTTTGTATTCATCATCAGAGCCTTAATGACAGTTACAACCCATTTAGGTGTAAAGTTCTTATTAATACAAATTAATCAAGTTCAAACACAAGGTAGTTGCTGTGAATTGTCGAGGAGTTCCCTCAACTGTCTCCCGACTTCATATCTACTCCAGATCATTACTAAATTGTAGTGCTTTAAAATACTTAATGAAAATAACTAGAAATGCACTAGTTGCCCGTAAAAGTTTTGAAAGTTTTCCTTGATTTCTCTAATCTTTAATCATCAGATCTTGACCTGGTGACTATGGGACCACCCTTTCAAATAAAACAAGAATTTCGCAAACGGGTCCAGGCGTCTTACAGTAATCGATGAACATACATAAAAAAAAAAGATTGCGACGAATTGTGAACCTCCTCCTTTTTTTGAAGTCGGGTAAACACTTAAATTGCCAAAAGAAAATAATTTTTCTGTTGACAACTTTAACAACAAATTTAAATTTTATAGGATTTTGACATTGATTATTAACTTTTTTATTGCTATTGCCCGAGGTCGAATCCTTTAGTCTCAACGCCCGCGCTGCTGCCGATGACAATAGTATCATACTAAGCAGTATACGGTGAAATCACGCAGGCATTTATCAACTACTTTTCTCAAACAATCTGCGGAAATCAAACACATAATTTTCTTTTTTAAGTTCTATATCGAATAATGAACAATAAAATTTTTTCCCGCGCTATTATAATGTTCTTTCGTTTTTTTCAATAAACAGTCTACTACTGTCTATTTGCAAGATAGTCCAAAATTTGAATAAAACCTTTTATTAGTTACCTCCTTGGTATTCCATGTTTCGAATGCAGTTTTTTTTTTCGAAAGAAATTCAGACTAGGACGTTGGAACGAAACGCAAACTCCCTATTTCGAAATTGCGGCCGCTAAAGTTGACATTCCATGTGTCTAACGCGTTCCAGTACCTACCACAAATCATTAGAAAACAGCGATTTCTTTCGCTAAAATATAACGCGACTAAGCGAAATTATTTTTATAACACACTTTGAGTAGACTGAGAAATCATCCACCAGATCCACAGATCTTTATTACCTTTATTACTTAGTAAGTAGCAAATATGATTTTATTTCCACTAACGTGCGGTTGAGTTTATCTTTTTTAATTTACAAAAATATTATAAATGGTACACATGTTTATTGCACACACTACGCTAGGATATCTCAATGTTCTTTATGAATTATTTACTGAATGCACTATTTACTACATAAATCTCGCACTTTTATTTAGTAAAGAACACTTTAAATAATTTAAAACTCCAATGGAAAAATTGAAGCTCAGCTTAATTTTCCCGCCAAAACTCCTGACCCGGATTATAACATCAGGAAAACATTGTTTTATTTTGAGTACGATGCTTTTTAGTAAATTATATTACTTTTTTTTTCTTTTTCTTTATTATGTGTTTATTATTTTTCAGTGTATTATTATTGTAATGTGCGTTCTGTTTGGAAGGAGTAAACTTTTTTTGTTTCTACCTGATTAATACCTAAAAAAACCGCTTAGCAAAATTCAACGCTTAAAACTGAAACTTCAAATTTAATAATAATATGTATTCGCATAAGTTACGCTTAAGTCGTGGTGGCCTAGTGGTTAAAACACCAGCCTCTCAAGTATGAGTGCGCGGGTTCGATTCCAGGTCAGGCAAGTACCAATGTAACTTTTCAAAAGCTATATGTACTTTCTAAGTATATTTTGGACACCAATGACTGAAGGTGAAAGAAAACATCTTGAGGAAACCTGGACTTTAAGCCTGAAATCGCCAACCCGCATTGAGCAAGCGTGGTGATTACGCTCAATCCTTCTCTGTATGAGAAGAGACCTGTGCCCAGCAGTGGGACGATAAAAAGGTTGATGATGATGTATTCGCATACAATTTCTACCAAAGAAGTCTATACAAGCAGTGTTAATTGCATTGAGTGTAACCGAGGCCGTCCACACAATATTTTCAGCCCCAAACATGCAGCGCCGATATCGTGTTTGGACTTTGGACTAATTAGATTGATTTCGATGAATAGAGTTTAAAAACTTAATATAAATGGTAAGTTAGAAATAAAGTATAAAAACCCCATACGCAAAATTCAACCTCTTTAAATATTAATAACAATAACATTGACTTCATACTAAACATAATTGATCGACCGGTACGGTATCAGTACATCTTCAGATCAAAATAAGTATTACGAAGTACGAGTAGCTACATGGATAAACATAAGATAATGATTTTTGAAATATATTCCAAGCCAAAAAGCCTTGTGCATTTAAAAAAAAATAGTCGTTATGGATCCACTAATGCATAGAAATGTTAAAAAATATATATAGATCTTACAATGTATGGAGTATTGCGAATATAAAATATCTAGATTAGCTATAATAAATTCCTATTTGATCAACTGTTACGGTATAGGTATCGGATCAAAAGATGTATTACTGGAAGTACGAGTATATAAATGGTTCAACACAAGTAATTGATTTCTAAAATATATTCAGAGCTAAAAAGTCCTCGTGGGTTCAAAAAATTTAGCCGTTATGGATCCACTAATGCGTGAAATTGTTGAAAAAAATTTTATCGAGTATAATGTCCTATCGAGGAATATGTTTGGCAACATCGCTTAATACAATGCAACGTTGCCACTCCGCCCGAGAAATACGCAACTGGATTAAAGTTATTCCGTGCTAAAGGTGGAGTCTATTGTGTTCGGGATCGCGGCTGGATCAGCTAAGTGTGCAAAGAGGTGTTTATATATATATATATATATATTCTGTTGGTTATGAGCTATAAAGCTTGTCACGAAATTTTGTATTGCGCCCTCTAGCGGACAATAAGTTCTATCTTTATATATATAATTCTGCTGTACGTGTGTATGTCATTGAACTCCTCCTAAACGGCTTGACCGATTTTAATAAATTTTTCTGTATGCGTTTGAGTGGTGACCTGGATGGTTTAGATTCACAAATCAGCCCGGCAGATGGCGCTGATCGCTTGAAGAAGCATATAATCTCGGAAACGGCCCTAACGATTTCGCTGAAATTTAATATGTGGGGGTTTTCGGGGACGAGAAATCGATCTAGCCCAGTCTTATGTCTGGGGAAGCGCATATTTTCGAGTTTTCTCTTTCGCAATATTTCACGCATAATATGGGCGCTAATTTCGCGCGGCTTGACATAGCGGCTGTGGCGTAGGCGATAGTGGTATGGTCTACTCGCGATGGCTGGTGTTCCTCGGTTCAAACCCGGGCAATCACAAGTTTTTTTTGTTTTAGACAAGTTTAAAGTTTTTTTTTTTTTAATTTTTGTAGTTACTTAAAAAGAAAATTGTACATAAGAACTAAAAGGGGAAAAAATAAAAAAATATTTTCATTTTTTTTATTTAACTAAAATTGTACTTATGAAATAAAAGAGAAAAAAATTAATAGAAATAAATAAATATTTACGATTTTTTATTTAACTTTAAGAGACTGAAACAAGAGCTCTAGGGGTAGAGAGAGGTATGATATCTTTGTTACAAATGTAGATGACAATGCTTTCCATGGGTATATTCCTAAATCTGCTGTACGTGTGTACATCACTGAATTCCTCCTAAAGGGCTGGTCCGATTTGAATGAAGTCTATGTATATAAATGAAAGTCGTGTTAGTTAATCTATTTATAACTCAAGAACCGCTTAACCAGTATGGCTCAAAATTGTTAGGGAGGTAGATAAGAACTGGGAAAAGGACATATCACATAGGATACTTTTTATCCCATTCCCGTTGTTCCCGTCGTTCCCGTGTGACGTGACATAAGACATGGTATAACAAACGCAACTGACATGGAATAACAAAACAACTCAGTCAAAATAAAAGTTAGCGGTTCATTTGCTAAAAATGGTACAAACACACTGCTGCACAACTCAGCATATTAAAAAAAAAGTCTTACCGGTTGAATGTTGATGCATTCATTTAAAGCAAGGAATATAAATACTCTCTGCTGGTTTAATTTTTTTAATAAAAGCCCCAAAGCAAACTTCAACTTCAAAATTTGTAATATTGTATTGCTGTGCCATTTACCACTTCACTACATACTTTAAAACAAAGTTATCTTTAAAACTGCGAAACAGATTTTGATGAGGTTTTTTTTAATAGATAGAGTAATTAAAAAGAAACTTTTATATGTATAATAACATCCATTAAATTGTGGAGAAACACTATCCCTCGCCCACATGTGGGAGTGACGAGAGGGGGCATAACTCCGTTGCCGCGAAAAATCGCAGTACAGCAGACAGAGAGAGACATGGAAAGTGTGATTGTCGCAATCCAGCACTGAGCACGCCACAAACATCAAAATCCTCTCTTTGAGGATTAGCTAGAGAGGCGCCACGGCGTCCTCACCTTCCGACTGACATAGGTCCTCACCGGACACGGCTGTTTCGGGAGGTTCCTGTTCCGTATAAGGCGGGAGGAAACGCCAGGGTGACCACTGTGTGCATCGCCCTGAGGACACGGTTGTGCAAATGGTAGAGGTCTGCCCGGCTTGGGTAGAGCACAGCCGTGTCCTCGTGGCGGCGATCGGCGGCGATCTCTCGCCTCCGATCCTGGTTCGGGCCATAGTCCGGAGCAAGAGTGCATGATGGCAAGCTTTCACCTCCTACTTTGAAGCAGTGATGCTGGCAAAGGAGGTGGCGGAGCGCGTGAGGGAGCGGAAATCCCACTACCCTCACGCCTCAAACCGCCGCAGGAAGCGCCCTGGTCAGGAGGCAACATCGGACTCCCGACCACCGTAGGCGCGGGCTTGCGGGCGGCGAGCGATAGGCAGCTAGCCTCCTGGTAAGAACCAGGCCCGGGTTGACGGCGCGTCGTGTTTCACACGCGCCTCAAGGAGATGTCAGCACACCTTGACGGGGTCCACGAGGACTGGTCCACAGGGTTGCTGGTTGGTTAAAAAAGAAACCATGGCACTGGTCGTTGCATAGGCAAGTGATGGAACACGGGTGGATTTTAGTCAATAAAAGTCTGACACGCTCTTTCGCTCCGCCCAGAGCGGGAGAGGTCATTTGATGATTTCCCATCCAAAACAAAAAAAAAAGAACTGAAGAAGAGCAAGAAATTGCACTTGAAGAGCGCAGCCTTAGTATGGCTCGACTTCGTGCTTCTCACTCACCAGAGCAAAGGGAGGCAGCCCGTGAAACGGCTCGGTTGGCAATGCGAAATCGTCGAGCAAACCTCAGAGATCAAGCGCTAGATAATTTACGAAACACAAGAAGAAATTCATCAAATACTGATTTGAATCGGGCAGCGTTTCAATACGCATATAATATAGCGCAATGACGTTCGCATTGGGCCAATGGATGTTGTTTGCGAGTATTGTAACACATTAAAGATTTCCGGAGAACCGCCAGGATTGTGCTCCCAAATAAAGAATCATTGAATAATAATATTTATTTATTTAAAATTATCCTAATTTAAAAAGTAGTCATTTGATATTGCCTTTAAGGCGGAACGAAGTTCGCCGGGTCAGCTAGTGTTAATATAAAATTAAAATTAATATACCATGTTTGGTATCACTTGAAAGAGCTTCACGAGTACTTTATGTTTGTACATAATTACAAGAATGCTTTAATGATGTTAAATATGAGCGGTAATTAGTTCAAAAATTAAACTTTCCTTAAAATTATGCGCCACAAATACACTTTAACACCAAAATAGTACAAATAAAAAAAGTAAAAAACTAAAACCCAACTACGACAAAAAACGACACTGAAAAAGTATAAAACAAGATTTTCAGAATACTGAACTGAACAAAGTTGCTAATGTAGTTGCAAGTAAATGGACACAGTAGACTACCAAGTTGCCTTCGTTGTGAATTGCCAATAATGTCATACAATACTATTCTAAAGTACCTATGCAATATTCACTATGTAGAGATAAATTTTCATGTTTGGAAAGGCGTAGTCACACGTTACATATATCTACCTACCGTAGCACTTTGACAACGTGTGACTGCGGTTTTCCTAACATGAACATTTACTTACAACTATATTAGCAACTTTTGTTCAGGTCAGTATTCTGAAAATCATGTTTTATACTTTTTCAGTGCCTTTTTTTGTCGTAGTTGGGTTTTAGTTCTTTTACTTTTTTTTACGATTGTGACCCCAAAATGCCGGTTAAGCTTAAGGAGCAGGTATATAAAACCATCATTAGACCTGTTCTCCTGTATGGCAGTGAGGCGTGGCCTGTGCTTGAGCGACACAAGCAGGAGCTGCGTGTCACGGAGATGAATATGCTGCGGTGGATGTGTGGAGTTACGCGGAAAGACCGCATCAGGAACCCCCGCATCCGGGGCAGCCTTCGTGTCCGTGACATTGCAGACAAACTGCAGGAGGGTCGCCTACGCTGGTACGGCCACGTCTTACGGAAACCGGCATGTTACGTGGGTAACAAATGTCTGCCATGGCGCCTCCGCCGGGCCGGAACAAGAGGGGTAGACCAAAGAAGTGCTGGCTTGACGTTGTAAGAGATGACATGCATGCCAACAAGCTCTTACCACAGGACGCTAAAGATCGTGCGAAATGGAGGAGAATGTGCAGGAAAGCGGACCCCGGGCTCCAACGCGAAAGCCGCGGATGCAACCGGGATAAACGCTGAGATGATGATGATGATGACTTTTTTTTACGATGTGGTGGAAACTTTCATAACGTCGTCTAGTTGGACTCGAAGTTGCAAGTGCGAGTGCTGCTCTTGGCTTAGTCTACTGGGTTGAACAAAGTCTTATTTGATTATCTGTTAGGAATTCGCCTGAAGTACAGGCGAAGAGTAGCCAACCTGTCGGTGTTCTACAGGATCACGGAATAGATAAATAAGGTTCGTCAAATGCACTGCTCACGTTAGTGTGGCGACCAATTACAATCTTATAATCTAAGTGCGAGTAGGTATTTATTTGTGTGCGAATTTCGCTTCTGTATTCGTCTCCTGCTAACAGTGGAGTTAAAGAGAGAAGACAAGCGGCAACACGCGTTCTAATACAAATCCCGAACTATTTTCATTCTAATCTCTTTTATCTGGCGTGTGTATAGGATGCATTTTGGAGAGTGTGCGAGGGAGCTGCATGCCTTAATTGACCCATCTCCGTTCCATCATCGGACGACCCGTCGTACGGCGAGTACCCTTACGTTGTTAACACCACTACGATCCGAACGAAGCGTTTCTAACATCGAAGGACTGCAACAATTTGCCAACGACGGTGTTTCCGTCTGACTACAATCTAAGTGTCTTCAAGGCTAGAGTGAACAGACTCTTGATAAACTAACGCGCTTTACAATCAACGATCGCTTCACTGCTTACCATCAAGCGGGATGGCGGAAAACAAGAATGCGGGCTGTTTTCCCAATAGGAAACTCCGAGCGAGTTTGTTTAGCGGTTTGATACCATCATGCCTCGGAAAGACGCAATATCCTAATACCTCCCCGATCGTATGAGAGTGTACCTGTGTTTGCGCTCACACATATCTAAGTATAGTAATATATGTATAAAGCTGAAGAGTTTGTTTGTTTGAAGCGCTAATCTCAGGAACTACTGGCCCGATTTGATTCTTTTTGCGTTGGATAGCTCATAAATCCACGAAGGCTTTGGGCTATAAACATCACGCTACGACTAATAGGAGAGGAGCATATAAAAAAAAAACATATCGAAATATACGCGGGTGAAACCGCGAGACGCATCTAGTGCACTATAATATCTACTTTTTTTTTTCGTGGTGGAAATCTTTTTTTCGGGTTGGAAATCCTCATATCCTCATCCGCCGCCCTGGGGTGGGGGATGGGGTCTGTCAGACTTTTACTGACTAAAACCACCCTGGTATCTCTTCTATCACGAGCGCGCGTGGAGCCGCGGTAGTCTAAATTCTTCCACGGACTATAATATCTCCTGCCTTAACTGGCTAATCTCCAAAGAGATTGGCCACCGTGACTTTAAGATCTTGTTTGTCGTGAATTGTTATTCATTAACGCCTATCAGCACCCTGATTGCGTAACGCGCCATTGCTATTAGTTGGAATCATTTCTAAGCAAATTGCCGCGCGGCGCGGGTTCGATCCCCGCACAGTGCAAGTATTTGTATGCATGAATATGAATATTTGTACTGGTCTGGTCGTGCCTCGGAAAGCACGTTAAGCCGTTGGTCCCGGTTGCCCTACGAACATCTAGTGGCAGTCGTTACGGGTTGTTGGAGCCCTCAAAAGTCCTACAATTTGTCTAACTGCAATGTTTCGATGTCGCCTTCGGGTTGTGGAGGTCAGACGGCAGTCGCTTCATAGAAAATGTCGAAGTTTAGCCATATCAGCAGTTGGACTGGTAAGACGAACCCCAGACTCCAAAGCTGAAAAAAGGCTTCGAATGCGACTGGGATTAACGCTGGGATGATGATGATGATGATTTCGAAGCAAATTGCCAATCCATTGCTTCAGTTCGTAAATGTGTCTACTCTAAAACCTAAATAACGCAATGAATGTTGTTGAACTATCAAAATGAAACGCCAGTGGGTTACGCAATTACCACGTGTGTCTGTATGTTGACTGACTGTAGTTACACTGTCGAAAGAATCTTTACTTATATAATAAAGCTGAAGAGTTTGTTTGTTTGTTTGTTTGTTTGTTTGTTTGAACGTCCTAATCTCAGGAACTACTGGCCCCATTTGAATAATTATTTTTGCGTTGGATAGACCATTAATCCAGGAAAGCTTTAGGCTATATAACATCACACTGCGATCAGTAGGAGCGGAGCATAGTTATAAAAAATCGCGTACGAAGTCGCGCGCAGCCGCTAGTGCCTATAATCCATAATAATATTATAAATGCGAAAGTATCTCTGTTTGTCTGTCTGGCTTTCACGCCAAAACTACTGAACCGATTTTGATGAAATTTGGCACAGATAATCTTTAGACCCTGACAAAAGACATAGGCTACCTTTTATCTCGGAAAAATTTGATGTTCCCGAGGGAAATCTAAAAAGCGCGATATAACCGAACTCCACGCGGGCGAAGCCAGGGCGAAAAGCTAGTATAAAATAAGGATTTAGCTTCGCGAAAAATCTATAAATAAATGTAGGTACACTGTACACCACTGAACAATTGGAGTTCTCGATTGTGAGAACTGAGAAGTATAATATCAAATTCACGAAACGAACAAACAACATTTATAACAACAGCAGAAATGTTGTGAAGTAATTGAAACTATTCCATAGCAACATGAAACTGCTTTTATGTTTGCAGTTAAATGTTAAAAATAGATCTACTTTAGATTTTATATTTTGCAATGTGATCATTGCAAAAAAACATTAAAATGTCTATGTATGAACATGTATTGTAAAGTAAGCATAAAAATTCGTTGGTATTGGTTGGATATGTTATTTTCGAAAAAGGTATCGTTAACTGGTCAGAGTGAATTTCCCGGCAATCATCATCATTATCGCCATCATCTCAGCGTTAATCCCAGCCGCATCCGCAGCTCTTTCAGCTTTGGAGTCTAGGGTCCGCTTTAGCAGTCTAACTGCTGATATGGCTAAGCCTCGATATTTTCCGTGAAGCGACTGCCGTCTGACCTCCACAACCCGAGGGCGATATCGAAGCTTTTTGCAGTTAGATCAATTGTTGAACTTTTGGGGGCTCCAACAACCCGTAACGACTGCCATTAGGTGTTCGTATGGCAACCGGGACCAACGGATTAACATGCTTTCCGAGGCACGACCAGACCATTGCAATTATTCATATTCATGTATACAAATATTTGCACTGCGCGGGGTTCGAACCCGCGCCTCCTTGCGTAGCGGCCGCGTTCGCTAGCACTGCGCCACGGAGGCTGTCCAAGTGAATTTCCCACCAATCTCACGTTGATTTCGCGCAGTCTCCATCATTGCGTCACCCCCTTCTTCTTACTAATATCGATATTTTAATATCTATCAGGATATCTCACAAATGTAATATCGAAAAATCTCTCTTTGGAGATGCTGCAATATCAATATCTATATAAAATTCTCGTGCCACAATGTTAGTTGAAATACTGCTTTTTACGATTTTTTTATGCGTACCTATAGTCTATACTTACAGTAGGTAGAATTGGCCACTATTTCTACCAATAACCCTATATTATATTTTCTCACAAACCCCTATTTTTAAAACACGATTTTTAACAAAAATATTTCATAGGAATAATTTATACGGCGAAACAACGTTTGCCCTATAACTTCATTTTTTATGAGAATTGACAGCGCAAATTGTAGAAAAGGTAGCTCAGCTTCAAAGCCAAACGGAGCGTAGGACATTCAATTCCATCTCTGAGACTGTTTATATTTATTATGGCTCAAACGTTTGCTTCCAGGAAATCAATTCTTCAATCGAAATTTCTGGCCATTTACCTTGCAAGTAATGTGGGAATGAAGCAGCGTCTCTCCCAATATATACTAACCGCTTTGCAGTACACCCTTATTCATTTAGATTTACTGCATATAAAAAAACAGCATTTACCAGTTTTATGAAACATGTTGATATTGGTACATCTTATTTTTTCCATTTCTGCAACGATCAAAGCTGTTATTAAAACGCTTGCTGTTGCGATTTTATTAAAAATACCATCGTTTAATTAGGTAACGTAGAAATGCTACAGTTTAATATATTTTTATTAATGTTTGCTTGGAACACTATTAACTTATTGAAATTCCTCTCTTCGTAAAAGCAAACAGGTAGATAGTTAAGATATTCCATAAATAACGCTTACTAGAAAAAAAAATGACGTAGATCCTAGATCTAGTCTGTAGGTACTTGTGCAATTAGTGTTCCGTGCACACGTGTAGTATGTTTTGCATATATGTATCTAGATATTAATCGCAGACAAGTTTGCCCTGTCAATGTTTTTTCTTTAGTTTTGCTTTACTGTGGGTATAATTTGTAGAATACATATAATTTAACGGGCTGGTCACATATGCCGCAGGATCGACAACGGTTAGGGTAAACGAGTCCTCGAGTGGAAACCGCATCTCGGCAAACGTAGCATAGGACGCTCTTGGGCGAGATGGTGCGATGACATCAAAAAGGTGGCTGGTAGTGGCTGGCGGAGGACTGCTCAGGATCGAGCTTGTTGGCGTGCCATGGAGGAAGCCAATGTCCAGCAGTGGACGAGTAGAGGCTGATGATGATGATGATATAATTTAAGAAGTATTTTCAAATTTACGGCTACGCATCATATTTTTCCAATTTTAGCTGACCTCACGTAGTGGGTTTTTCGTATAATCAGAAATTAGCTTATACTGATTACCTACCTATGATGAGTCACCGTGTGTACCTTGGTACTATGTCTATAGATATTCCTTACTGCCAATTTTGTTACAAGAAACTTAGAAAAACACATCTAATTTTATAACTGCAAAGCAGTCAATGTAAATGATAGATACATAATAATGTATATCATTTAGATCGTCCATGCGACAAAAACGGTCGATTTTTTGAAGAGCGCATAAAGACTTAATTTGCTTCAATATCATTATGTGGCACCCATTTATTCGTCATTTGAACGTTTATATTGAATACCCATTCAGCAATTTGATATGAAGCCAATGAAACTGGCTATTTTAACAGTTGGGTTCCCACGACATGTGCGCGTCGACCACCTTTCATGGGATAATTACGTGGCGAAGGTATATTGTTACAAATTCCTTGAAAGTGTAGCAAAAATACGTATATTATGCATCCTAAGTGTGAGAAAAATTTGGTTATGATTATATTTATTGAACCAGCAAGTGCATTATCGGTATGACAGAAAGTTATTTTCTAAATAAAAGTAAGTACTGCTTATAACAACCCTGGTACCAAGGTTCGTGTTGTCTCAGAAAGGTAGTAGGCAAAATCAGCGTTCAATCAAAATCCCAAGACGGTATTGTGCCATAGCTCAACTTTTTTTGTTAGAGTAGGAAACTACTAGCCATCATCATTGGTATCCATAATAGGTATCATTAGAAGTTTTCATCTAATAAGTACCAAATTAGTAGGTTTGAATTAAATTAATGAATAAAACATCATATTGTCTATTATTTCACAGAGGCTCTTTTGTCGGTACGTCATAACTTCCTTTATACTTTATCCAATATACAGAAATGAGGCTTCATATTAAAGTTTTTCTGGGCCGCTGCACCGGAAAAATATACAAATTACTCATATTATACTCAGGTGTTTTTCGTACCTAACTAACGATTGAAAATCAAGGATTTTTCAAATGTGCACATATTTTTATAGATTATCTCCCTTTCCGCTATATTTCCATTCCTCTTTTGTAAATAACATACTAATTTCCCTACCTTTTATCCATACTTCCATACTAATATTATAAACGCGAAAGTAACTCTGTCTGTCTGTCTGTTACGCTTTCCCGCTTAAACCTCTCAACCGATTTTGATGAAATTTGGCACAGACAATCTTTAGACCCTGAGAAAGAACATAGGTTACCTTTTGTCCCGGAAATTTTTGATATTCCCGAGGGAAATCTAAAAAATAACCGAACTCCACGCGGCCGAAGCCGCGGCCGGAAAGCTGGTCTATAAATAAAAATACAGTAATACCCCAACTTACGCTACCTCGACTTAGGCGAATTCGGAGTTACGCGATTTAATTTTCTCGTCTATTCTTTTTTTGTTTGAACGCCGCGCAGTCAAGCACAAATAAGTTACGATTTTGTGTTATTTTGTACGTTGTAAATTGTACCCCGACTTACGCGAATTCGACTTATGCGGATAACGCTCAGTCCCACCCATCGCGTAAGTCCGGGGTTTTACTGTAATGTACAAACGCTTTCTGCGTCATTTGGTGTTTAAAACTCAATTTACGAATTTATGTCGGTTAGATATGATTGCCTTTCAAGCGTCGATATGTTTATGGCCAACGCACAAACAGTACAGCGCCAAAAAAAATAATAAAAAGGAACAAAAAATGACAGTTTGCCGACTAGTAAGCAGTTTACGCTGGCAAAAACTGTTTATATTATACCCATGTGCCCGATTGGGATCATGTAGTAATTAGTAATGTTAGCTAGTCCACAGTAGGTATCTGATCTATCTGGATGACTGTCATCGTGATAATGTTACGATAGCATTATTATCGATTGCAATGAGTATCATAATCATCAACCTTTTTATTGGTCCCACAGCTGGGCACAGGTCTCCTCTCATGCAGAGAAGGATTGAGCGTAGTCACCACGCTTGCTCAATGAGGGTTGGCGATGTCAGACTTAAAATCCAGTTTTTCTCAAGATGCAATGTGTACCTACATATTTCAATCGGTTACTACTTATTACAAATTTCAACGGCTAAGTATCTTACAGGTTTCAATCTCATTATGTGGTCCCTGAATCTCCTTTTCTTTCTCATGGTTTCCACTGACTGCAGTACGCTATAATCTAGTAATATTGAATAACGCTACCGCTATGCTAACGCTCGGGATTAAATTAAGACTTAAGAGACTACTTCTTCTCTCATACTAGACAGCCTCCGTGGCGCAGCGGTAGCAACGCGGCCGTTGCGCAAGGAGGCGCGGGTTCGATCCCACCACAGTGCAAATATTTGTATGCATGAATATGAATATTTGAACGGGTCTGGTCGTGCCTTGGAAATCACGTTTAGCCGTTGGTCCCGGTTGCCATACGAACATCTAGTGGCAGTCGTTAAGGGTTGTTGGAGCCGTCAAAAGTCTAATAATTGGTTTAACTATAATGCTTAGATATCGCCTTCGGGTTGTGGAGGTTAGACGGCAGTCGCTTCATGGAAAATATCGAAGTTTAGCCAAAATCAGCAGTTAGACTGGTAAAGCGGACCCCAGACTCCAAAAGTCGCATCAGTAGCTGAAAAGCTACTGATGCGACTGAGATTAACGCTGAGATGATGATGATGATTGAATAACGCTACCGCCTACAATATCAAATTACAGAATAATTCGATATACTTACATAGATACTACACAAACACACAAACACACAACAATCACAACATAGTTTAAGTTTTATAAAAATTGTCCTCACTTCAATGTTGTTGATAACAATTAAACTTAACAAGTGATATGCAAGGCTGCACGTACCATACGCTAGCTCACTACGAGGCGTCGAGAGCCTGGTGATCTGTACTACAGGTTTTCCTGAAACCTACTTCAGACACCAGCTCTCATATAAAGCACTTGTAAATATTTACACGGTTAGCTTTAAGTAAAATTACCTAGTACTTATTAGTAACTACCTTTGTGGAGAAATAAATAAAATTTATTATTTATTATTATTTATTATACTGCGAAATGTTAGAGCCATGGAATAGATAATATTTTTATCTGTTCTGTGATGCCATCATGCCATGCCACTGCCATCGCTCATATATATCACGTTAGATTCAAACCTGTCATGTCCACTATCCATTGATTCCGAAATATGCATAAAATATTACGCCAAAGGCATTTTTTTAATTAAAAAACTATGGAGCTTGAATGTCCTCACAATCACGGTGAATTGGACGCATGTATACCTAAGCGCATATGCGTCCAATCCACGGTGATTGTATGGGATCCCATTAATGTACTAGGGCTAACTGAAAAATGCCTTCACCATTTTATGTTTGAAATTTAGTTAGCTAGTGCTATACCGTGGTTACAATTGGGTTGTATCCTAAAAAATAATTTAATATCCATCAGAGAGATTTATAAAAAATATTGAACACGTATTTTATATTTCATTCAAATACTTAGGAAGATATATTGATTTGAAATGTCGCATGACGTCACGGCGTGGTACAAAATATACCACGGCGTGACGTAATTAGCCCCACTCCGTAACTTTAGTACGCTATATCTCAGTAGTTTTTGGTAATTTCGACAAAATAAAAAATATGGGTCTTAATTTTTTTTATTATCTATAAGACGGACTAATTAATTTTCATACCTTGGATACATCCCTATTAGCAGACATAAACAATTGAATTGTACATATATAACAATATTTTGTAATTTTTATAGTGCAACTTCTTTTCATGCCTCGACACGAGATTATTAGATGAATTACAAATTGTTGTGGTATACTAATTAGCTAGTGTACAAAGTAATGAATAAACCTAGGGTGCGTACATAAGATAATTCCCCCATCTCCGTTCCACCATCGGACGACACGTCGTACGGCTGGTTTCCACCCTTACGTTTTTAACACCACTACGATCCGGACGAAGCGTTTCGCCTCCTCCTTTATACCGCGTACATCGAGGGATTGGAACAATTTGCCAGCGGCGCTGTTTCCGTCGGACTACAATTTGAGTGTCTTCAAGGCTAGAGTGAATAGGCTCTTAATAAACTAGTGCGCTTTACCATCAACGATTGCGTCACTGCTTACCATCAGGCAGGATTGCGGTCAAGTTCTAGTTTATAATATATATAAAAAAAAAGAATCCTTCTCCCGGAGATTTTATAAATATACCTTTATAAAAGCTTTGATGAAAAATGTACTTTTTGATCAAAAGGGAATAAGAGGGGTTCGGAATTTGGGATGCATACCTACATAGTTATAGTCTTTACAGATCTTTGAACATTGAGCTTACACATAAATTCAAGGATAAGTTTGAAAACTTAAACACTTAATTTTACTACCACAAACATTGATAAAATATTAAACAGATACGATATATTCTAACAAACTGACCAAAAAAAATGTGCCGAACACAGCAGCAGCACACATGCATATTTTTATTCGGCATACATTGGTACAGTGTGAGTGAGATGGGGCGCAATCTAAAGCATAGAGAAGAAAAAGATGGCTAGTGTTTGTCGTTTGCGCTGTTAGTGTTTGTCGTTTGTTTTTACGAGTGTATCGAGAGTGACTAAAGCGAGATACAGGACTTACCTCCTTTTGTACGCTTCATTTTTAGTGCGCTAGTGACATATCTACCTTAGTTTAATATTTTACAATGACCACAATATAGTTTTTACCTTTTAAACGCGACAATAGCGCCGAGTCTTTTGTTCACAAATTAAACTAATTTTAAGTTAAGTGCATCTTGTTCATTCAATTTCATTAAGAAAAGGATAGAAGATAAAATTTTAGTTTAATCCTGTCAAATTAAGATCTTCCATAGACAGTTTAGACGCGATTATAAACATGGCGACCAAAAATAAATTAATTTATATACATCAGGCGCGGACTAATTTCATCACCATCATCATCATCTACTCGTCCACTGCTGGACATAGGCCTCTTCTATGGCACGCCAACAAGCTCAATCCTGAGCAGTTCTCCGCCAGCCACTACCAGCCACCTTTTTGATGTCGTCGCTTCATCTTGCCCAAGGGCGTCCTACGCTACGTTTACCGAGACGCGGTCTCCACTCGAGGACTCGTTTACCCCAACGGTTGTCGGACTAATTTAACAAGTCTAAACTAATATCTTATCTTCTGTCTTTTTCTTATTAAAATTTAGTTTAGTTTTGGAAAATAGGAATCGGGGCTATTACCAGTTACCTTTTTTTTTTTTTTGATATGGCATCTCGTAGACGGCCGTAACTACTTAACCGGACTTTCCTGTGGATGCCTTAATTAAGAATTAAAGCCTCCAGCCAGGGGTTACCAGTTACCGCAACACAGTTATAGGATAATACGATATTCCTTGTTAGGACTAGTTGATACACTTTTAGCTTCTGAATACCCGTGACGGAGTTTTGGCGGGAAAGTTAAGCTAAGTGTCACGCTCATTTTTCATTGGGCTTTTAAATTATTTATAATGTTGTTTACTAAATAAAAGTGCGTGATTTATCTAGTAAAAAGTGCATTCAGTAAATAATTCTTAAAGAATATTGAGATATGGCAGCATAGTGGCCTCATCATGACTTTGCCTTAAACCTCCCTCGTAGACGGTTCACGCGGCCGTCTTTATCGACATGAACGAAAATTAATTACGTGACTTTGGCTAAATGCACAAACCATGCGAAGCCAAAGAAGAAAGAAAGAAAGAAATACCCGTGACGGCTGTCAAACATCCACGAACGACAGCCGGCACCAACGCGGCTGTGGGTGTGCTATACTGTGTAATTTGTAGATTTTATGGTCTTTTAATTTTTAAACATGTTATTTCCCAAATCAAAAACATAGCAAGTGGAAATTCCCAATCCAAAACAACATAAGTACGTGTCACTTGCTGTGTTTTGAACTGGTAATCAGCTCATACTAGGTTTATACCCGAGTACGGCAAAGCAAAAGGAGGGTTATGATTTTGACAGGCTATGTATGTATGTATGTATGTTCATCTGTTCCCTCGTAACTTCTAAACTACTTATCAGAATTCGACAAATGACATATCATTAGAAGCGTCTTTATTTTCCGCTGTTTATAGGCTATATGGAGTTTCACAAAATCTAATGAGGCGCCCTCTAGCGGACAAAACATACAGAGTAAAAAAATAAAGTTAAGATAAATATGCCGTGTTTGGTATCATTTGAAAGCGCTTTACTTGTACATTTTGAATATATATATATTGCTAGCATTTGCTTGTGACTTTACCTGTATTCATGGGCTGGCTGCATATAATTCACATCTTTTCGTTCATATCTTCTTTACTACTTATCAGAATAATACCACTGCAGTACCATTAGAAGGGCCTTGATATTCTGTTAGTTATGAGCTATAAAGCTTGTTGCCAAATTTAGTATTGCGCCCTCTAGCGGACAAAAAGTTCTATGTTAATATAAAATTAAAATAAATATACCGTGTTTGGTATCACGTGAAAGAGCTTCACGAGTACTTTATGTTTGTACATAATTACAAGAATGCTTTAATGATGTTAAATATGAGCCATAAGAGTAAAGTGCGAATCACGGGAACTGTGAATCGCTTTATGCAATGTAGAGCAGTGTGAACATTAATAGAATATGTAATGCACTAATGAAAACGACATAAGCTGGGAGTAACTCCACGCGGTGAAGGCGGAAACAGTTTGATAACTGGCTAAAACTGTCCTCTGCACTATATGCCTTCAGCCTTATGTTGTTATATGTGCGTGTAGATGTAATATGTCAAGTACCTAGTTTTTAGTTCATCAGTTTAACTTTTGTTAATATTATGCGCCACAAATACACTTTAACACCAAAATAGTACAAATAATAAAAAGTAAAATAACTAAAACCCAACTACGACAAAAAAAAGGACGCTGAAAGAGTACAAAACAAAATTTTCAGAATACTGATCTGAACAAAGTTGCTAATGTGCACAGTAGACTCTACCAAGACACCTTCGTTATAAATTGACAATAATGTCATACAATACTATTCTGAAGTATGCAATATTCATTATGTAGAGATAAATTTTCATATTTGGAAAGGCGTAGTCACACGTTACATATACCTACCTACCGTAGCACCTTGACAGCGTGTGACTACGCTTTTCAAAACATGAAAATTTATCTCTACATAATGAATATTGCATACTTCAGAATAGTATTGTATGACATTATTGTCAATTTACAACGAAGGCGTCTTGGTAGAGTCTACTGTGTCCATTTATTTGCAACTACATTAGCAACTTTGTTCAGTTCAGTATTCTGAAAATCTTGTTTTGTACATTTTCAGCGTCCTTTTTTTTCGTAGTTAAGTTTTAGTTTTTTTTATTGATTTGGGGATTACGGTCTAGTATGTACACTTACTAGGTTTTATGGTGTCGCTATATTGGGAATGGAGGCCTTTATTTAAAAAAGGGTTTTTTGCATAATGTGGGCATTTACTGTGTTAAAAGGATGGTGTAAAAATCTTGATTCAACAAAAATTACCCTTACTGTGTTTTGTTTTGGGACAGCCGAACGGCTTAGCGTGCTTTTCAAGGTGCAGAGCGGTCTTGGTGGATGGCCCATCCACGGGACAACTGCGTCAAAGGGAGTTTAACGTGCACGGTGATTGCATAACACACTATCAGTAGCAATAGATTTCATTTTGACAGTTCAACAATATTAATTGCGTTATTTATGTTGTTGAGCAGACACATTTTTTGAAAACATGGAGCAATGTATTTATTAATATGCTTCAAAATGATTCAAATTGCTAGAAATAGTGTGTTACGCAATTAGGGTGCTGATCGATCGGTCCGTGCGACTTCTATTACCTAACCACGAGCCCCTCTGATGCTCTAATAACAATTGGAGTTATGAAAGTAATTTTAAAAACAATCACTGTATACTTATCTCAGTCTCAATCTGTCAAATACATACATAAATTTCCCTTTCGCAACAAGTTTTTGACAATCTTGCTAATTCTTGTTCACGAAGTAAACTAATTTTAAATTCAGTGCATCTTTTCCTGTCTCTTTCATTAGGAAAAGGATATACAGGATAACATATTAGTTTAGTCTTGTCAAATTACTTACTTCATAGACCGTCTAGACACGATTAAAAACATAGCTAATAAAAATACGTCGATTTACATCAGGCGCGGACTAATTTGACAGGACTAAGCTAATATTTATATTCTGTCCTTTTCTTAATGAAACTGAAAAAAATAATAATCGAATTTAAATTGAGTTTAGTTTGTGAACAAGGAAATCGGACTCATTGATTGTCTATAAGATACAAATACAAAATAATATTTTATTGGGACAAAAAAAAATATTTTTGTGTAAGTACATTAATACTGCATTAAAATAATAGGTATAACAGGTTTAACCCTGTCCTCTCAACTAAGCTAGGCCTGTATCTTAGGGGAGATAAAACGTGGCGGCGATCGGCGACGATCTCTCACGTCCGACCCTGGTCCAGGATGGTCCGGAGCGAGAGTACATGGCAGGCCGTCACCTCCTTCTGCGAAGCAGTGATGCTAGCAAAGGAGGAAGCGGAGCGCGTGAGGGAAATGGAATCCCAGCGCCCTCACGCCTCTAGCTGCCGCAGGAGACGCCCTCGTCGGGTGAAAACATTTTACACCCGGCAGCCGTAGGGCCGGATAGATGATGGAAGATGTCAGCACATCGTGAGGGGGTCCACGAAGACCGATGTCTCCTGGGTCAAGGCTGCGGGTTGTTTAAAAAATAAACCGTGCCCCTGGCACATAGGCAAGTAAAGAAACACGGGTGGGTTTTAGTCAGTAAAAGTCTGGCACGGCCGTCCGCTTCCCGCCCAGAGCGGGAGAAGTCATTTGATGATTTCCCATCCCAAACAAAAACAAAGGGGAGATGAAAAGACATATAGATTTTACATGCATTTAAAAACGGGAATTTCTTTCAAACGTCACCAAATCTATTAATTATTGTTCTAGGTATAGGTTACATTTAACATGGCCGCTGTAATCTAGAACGTTTAAATAGGTATCCACCGCTAGCTGAAGTCCCACCAAAGCGTTTGGACGCTTTGTTGTGATTTTAGCTAGCGGCGCTTTTCCAGAAACCGCGTTGCATCACTGAAAAGCTGAAACAAAAATAGCCTATCATTCATCTAGTATAGACATCGAATTCCAAGAAAAAGAAAAACCCCTCTGTAAACCCATTTCAAGATTGTTGCCTTAAATAGACTTGAGAATGACCTACGGGATGATTACGTAACACAATATCAGTAGCAATGGACTTCATTTTGACAGTTCAACAACACTTATTAGGTTATTTACGTTGTTCAGCAGACACACTTTTGAAATAAATAGTTTAGCAATATCCTTCAAAATGGAATCATTTTGAAGGATATTGCTAATATAATTATTTTTTTAAGATTTAGATCAATAAGTAGTGTGTTACGCATGTGTTATTTTTTATTTGGCAGATCGTACGGACGACAGCAGGTTGAGCCTTAATACTTTAGAAATAACTAGCGATCCGCTCCGGCTTCGCACCTGGACAAATGATGTAGGTACCTAAGCCTTCCTTAAGAATTGCTGGCCCTTCAATAAAAATAATGTCTACTGTGCCGCCCATCAGCCAATATCTGACTCTGCAAGATACATCGACCTTATTGTCCATGGATAACCAGTTCCACCACCTTCAAACAGAATGAAAGCCTACCGGGGTTGCTCCATCTCGGGGTTGCTCGGGGTTGGATCAAACTTGCTAGTTTGTTCGAAATAATGGTCCCCCGCTCCGGCCCACGGTTTAGGCAGAGAAACACTGAAATAGCAAGCGGCCGGCACTGGCGCGAGTGGCACGCGGATTTTTACTGGTGTTTAGTTTTGAATAAATCGAATATCTCCTGAATCAAATAACCAATTCCAATAATTCAAAAAGAGATCTGCTGATACTGAAATTACCTTTGATATGACGTAATTTATTTGAATAAGGATTAATAATAAGGAACAAATAGTGGGCTCTGATTTCGACTGGCATTTTAATTAACTTTTCAAACATAAAAAAGTAGTCATAATGAAGAAACTATAGTAGGTAGACATATGGTGTCGCAGACTTTTTACCCGACTACGGCAAAGCAAAAGGAGGGTTATGATTTTGACAGGCTATGTATGTATGTATGTATGTATGTATGTATGTATGTATGTATGTATGTATGTATGTATGTATGTTCATCTGTTCCCTCGTAACTTCTAAACTACTTATTCGAATTTGATAAATGACATATCATTAGAAGCGTCTTAATTGTCTGCTGGTTATAGGCTATATGGAGTTTCACAAAATCTAACGTGGCGCCCTCTAGCGGACAAAATATATAGAGTAAAAAAATAAAGTTAAGATAAATATGCCGTGTTTGGTATCATTTGAAAGGGCTTAACTTGTACATTTTGAATATATATATATTACTAGCATTTACTTGTGACTTTACCTGTATTCATGGGCTGATTGCATATAATTCACATCTTTTCGTTCATAGATAGCTTCTTTACTGCTTATCAGAATAAGACCACTGCAGAACCATTAGAAGGGCCTTGATATTCTGTTGGTTATGAGCTTTAGAGCTTGTCACCATATTTAGTATTACGCCCTCTAGCGGACAAAAAGTTCTATGTTAATACAAAATTAAAATAAATATACCGTATTTGGTATCATCTAAAAGAGCTTCACGAGTACTTTATGTTTGTACATAATCCCTAGTAATGCTTCGTAGAAATTTGAATGTAAACCAGGGTTTGGTAAACGGAGCGATGGGAGTGGTGAAGGCCTTCGAATGGCCTGCTCTTCGGCGCGATCAGCTGGAATAGGAGAACAGCCAAGCGCTGTTCTCATACAATTTGACGACGCATCCATAAAAGCACATACTAACGGACTTATCAAAATCGAGCCTTGCCTCACTGAATTTGACGGCTTGAGGGGTTCTGGGCAAATTCAGCGTAAAATGCTCCCGCTGTTTCTTTCTTGGGGTTGTACTATACATAAATTACAAGGTTGTACTCTAGATAAAAAAGTTACAGATCTAGGAAAGTCATTGTTTGCTAAAGGACAGACCTATGTCGCTCTCAGTAGAGTTAAAACCATAGAGGGATTATTTATAAGTGCCTTGGATCATAATAAATTACTTAAAAATCCACATGACAGTCGATCGTTAGCAAAATTAGATAGATTAAGAAATCTTCCCAGGTCCTCTTAATATAAGTTTTTTTTTTTTAATAATTATAAACTAGCGCTTGACTGCAATCCCGCCTGATGGTAAGCAGTGACGCAATCCTTGATGCCTGCGCACTAGTTTATTAAGCCTATTCACTTAAAAAACTTAGGAATAGCAAGGATGACGGCAGTGAGCCAGGTGATGCAATGTTAAATCCAAGACCAACACGACCAACCATGCTGCGCCAGAGGGAGATTGATCTGGAGACTCTCCACGACCAAACTCCCGACACAACAACATTTGGCGCATCGTACTCGCTACACAACGCAACACAAAGTGCTCAGACGTGTCCTCCGTACGGCTTCACCAGACATCATGCTGGAACATGACGGATCGCTTGGCGGCAAGACTTTGTCTGGTGGGTAGTAACTTCTGCAGGCAGCCGATGTTATGGCCTACCACTGTTAGAAAAACATCCAATCTATTTATACTAACGGCCTCATCCACTAATGCATGACCCATTCGGTGCCATCGACGCAAATGTGCGTCGCTACTACGAAAAACCGGGAGCTTCATACGGGGAAACCGTTGCTATACGCGCTACGCTCCAAGCGCTACGAAATAGTAAAATAGGACATTTCTACATATTACTATACGCCGATACATAAGTCAAAAGAGATGTCGTATGTTAACTACCTAGTTTTTAGTTCGTCAATTTAACTTTTGTTAATATTATGCGCTACAAATACACTTTAACACCAAAATAGTACAAATAATAAAAAGTAAAAAAACTAAAACCCACCTACGACAAAAAACGACGCTGAAAAAGTTTAAAACAAGATTTTCAGAATACTGAACTGAACAAAGTTGCTAATATAGTTGCAAGTAAATGGACACAGTAGACTCTACCAAGATGCCTTCGTTGTAAATTGACAATAATGTCTTACGATACTATTCTGAAGTATGCAATATTCACTATTTAGAGATAAATTTTCATGTTTTGAAAGGCGTAGTCACACGTTACATATACCTACCGTAGCACTTTCATAACGTGTGACTGCGGTTTTCCAAACATGAAAATTTATCTCTAAATAGTGAATAATGCATACTTCAGAATAGTATCGTAAGACATTATTGTCAATTTACAACGAAGGCATCTTGGTAGAGTCTACTGTGTCCATTTACTTGCAACTATATTAGCAACTTTGTTCAGTTCAGTATTCTGAAAATCTTGTTTTATACTTTTTCAGCGTCGTTTTTTGTCGTAGTTGGGTTTTAGTTTTTTAACTTCTTATTATTTACGTTGTTCAGCAGATACACTTTTGAAATAAATAGTTTAGCAATATCCTTCAAAATGGAATCATTTTGAAGGATATTGCTAATATAATTATTTTTTTAAGATTTAGATCAATAAGTAGTGTGTTACGAATGTGTTATTTTTTATTTGGCAGATCGTACGGACGACAGCAGGTTGAGCCTTAATACTTTAGAAATAACTAGCGATCCGCTCCGGCTTCGCACCTGGACAAATGATGTAGGTACCTAAGCCTTCCTTAACCCTAGAAAGATAACGTTATTTTTTTGTACTGAAAAGATAAACATGCGCCTCAGAGGCGCACCGTTTTAATAGCCGATTTTTTTGATGAATGGGAATTATTTTTGTTTCATTTACTACCGGAAATAGCCGAATTACTAATAAGTAAATGAAATACATATGTATTATCATATTTTTTTTTTAAATATTAAAATTTGTAGGATTTTATAAACCCTTAACAAAAATGAACAAAAATTAGAAGTATTCTGTAGTTAGATAGAATTTTTAAAAAATAGGCAATTTGTATAGTCTTTTTTCTTATTAACTAATTAATTATAATCTAATCAGTCTCAAATTAAAAAAAAAACTGGAAAAATCAACGGATAAAGACAATTGTTGCAAACAACTTTTTATGTTCTCCGCACAATGTCCTTTTACTTTTTATGCACGTTATTTTGAATAATTCTTTTCTTTTTTTTAGTACATAAGCGACAGTAGCGTCGAATTTAGTTAGTGGTTCCTCATCAGCTTCTTCAGACATCTTTCTGTTACTTTGTGGGGGGATATTCAATACTTTCTCTCAAGCGTCTTGATAAAGTAGGAATTTTCAACCTAGTTTTCAAACACGGTGCAAAAATATTTCGACACATGCAACTAGGCACAATTAGAATGAACTATATTGATGCCGACGTTTTTCTGGTATTTTGTCCTTTAGCAGTAGACCAAACATGCCTACATCTTTAGGCGGAATTACAATGCGTGGGTCATGTCCAGTATTTTCAGTGACATTCTGCGATGAAGTATCCTTTGAATTTACATAGATCACTCCTTCTTGGCCATCAACATTAGGCATTGACATGGTCCTCGATCTCACTGTCACTGCCCTCATCAGCGCCTTGATCTTCTTCAGTCAATAAAGAAACATTTTCTCTTTCATTCAACACTCTTCTGCTGGACATGGTGTTAAAACACTCCTAAAAACAATTGATGACAATAAGTATTCACTAATAAAATAACCAACCTTTATTACTTACCTTACATTAGTAAAAATAACAAAAACAAATTCACTATGAAAGTGGCAAAAGTTACACAAAAATAAACATGCGCCTCCCGAGCGCAACACATCGCTCTAACAGCAAAACTATGGTACTTACCGAACAGTAGTAGCCGTCACTTGGAAGTGTTGACCAACGAATGAATTGGCTAGGAAACACAAGCTTGTACACGCGTCAGTAACAAAATTGCGGCGCAAAATGTATTTAGTGGGCGCCTCTGAGGCGCACGTTATCTTTCTAAGGTTAAGAATTGCTGGCCCTTCAATAAAAATAATGTCTACTGTGCCGCCCATCAGCCAATATCTGACTCTGCAAGATACATCGACCTTATTGTCCATGGATAACCAGTTCCACCACCTTCAAACAGAATGAAAGCCTACCGGGGTTGCTCCATCTCGGGGTTGCTCGGGGTTGGATCAAACTTGCTAGTTTGTTCGAAATAATGGTCCCCCGCTCCGGCCCACGGTTTAGGCAGAGAAACACTGAAATAGCAAGCGGCCGGCACTGGCGCGAGCGGCACGCGGATTTTTTCTGGTGTTTAGTTTTGAATAAATCGTGATATCTCCTGAATCAAACAACCAATTCCAATAATTCAAAAAGAGATCTGCTGATACTGAAATTACCTTTGATATGACGTAATTTATTTGAATAAGGATTAATAATAAGGAACAAATAGTGGGCTCTGAGTTCGACTGGCATTTTAATTAACTTTTCAAACATAAAAAAGTAGTCATAATGAAGAAACTATAGTAGGTAGACATATGGTGTCGTTGACTTTTTTGTAGGAATTTTTAAAGTCTACAATACTGTAGTACATTATTTTGATCTATCTCATAGGGTTTAGTCAGCGTTTGCGATGTAAGCTCAAAAAATGGGTTTATTTTGCGACATGTGTTAGAAACCTCAAAAATTATCAATGTCCCTCTTATATATTATGCATGTTATGTACTTATAAACCTTCCTGTTGAATCACTCTATCGATTAAAAAAAAACTCTATCAAAATCCGTTGCGTGGTTTTAAAGATTTAATCATTCAAAGCGACATAGGGAAAGAAAAGTGACTTTGTTTTATAATATGTAGTGAAGTTTTTTTTTTTTAAACGTAAAATTAAATACGTACAAAACGTACGTTAAATTCATAGTGTGGGGCACCACACTATGAATTTCTCGTGTCGTGGGTGCGCTCACAAACATATAAATTCACATACACAAACATTCAGACCCGGAACAATTACTTGTAAGTCATACAAATATTTGTTCCGTGCGGGAATCGAACCCACGACACGCAGCGGAGCACTCAGTAGCTTAACCACTGCGCTAACCGTGCAGTCCAGTTGAAAACCTAATAAAGAAATCTCAGAGATTGTAGTATTGACGTACTGTCGTTTACGTCGCCAAACGCTAACCTGCTGTAAGCTTTGCCGGCGGGCTAGGTTGGCGGCGTTGCCTGCAGACAGACGAAAAATATATCGGTATTTGTCGTAAAAAGTAAATGACAAAACAATGTTATCTTGGGATATCCATAAGAGATAGACATATACCATCGCAGACTTTTTTGTAGACCTTTTAAATGTGTACAATATTTAGTACATTATTTTGATAAATCTCGTAGGGTTCAGGCTACGTTTCAATGGAAATTCGGAAAAAAATTAGGACAATTTAAGTATTTACCACATCACATTAGACACCTCAAAAATAATAGTATTTCTCCACAATTTAATAGATGTTATTATACATTTCGGGGAAACAAGTCAAGAAGGCGGGGCCAAAGTTCCGGATAGTTGAGGTACAGACACTTAGATCAATTTAATATTAAGGGATTACAATGATAATCTCAGATTAAAACAGATGAGCCACTGGGTTTAAGTATGACCAACCCACTCGATCGGAGCTTGAGCAAAGACTAAATGCCCGCGCTAACGGTTGCTCGCTATATCGAGCGACCGTTAGCGCGGGTATATACGTATAACGCAACTCCAGTCGGTGTTACCATTCGCTCCATGGTGTTACCAGCCCTTAATAAAAATCATAATTTATCCGAATACCGACCAATTAATCGACTTCAAAAAAATAGTAATGTAATTTACGGACAATTGATACTAGTTTATACTATAAAACAGATCACAATATTCAACATTAACTAGTCACGCGCCGTTATAGATATATAGCAGTCTATTTATAAAAAAAACTGCATCAAATCCGTTGCGGAGTTTTAAAGATTTAATCATACAAATGGACAGAGGGAAAGAGAAAGTGACTTTGTTTTATAATATGTAGTGATATTTAAATAACTATTAGAAATTAAGACATTAATTATCTTATTGATAGACGAACTGATAATATTTTATTTATTAATCGAATTGAAAAGTTAAATAACCGGCGACAGCAGGTCAACCTACCCGAAACTGTAAAAAAAACACAATCCACCTTTAACTTTAAGATTTACTTAATACATGAACTTAATACAATAAGAAAATGTAATAAAGAAATCTGACAGATGCTAGTAGCTTGATGTACTGTCGTCTGTACACTGAAAAGTTATATTTAATTTAAACAAAACAAAAGATTAAAAATAAACTCTTCCCTTTTTTTGTTGTGATGGGAAATCTATCTATCTATAAATTACATCTTCCGCTCTGGGCGGAGCAGAAAGGCGTGTCAGACTTTTACTGACTAAAACTCACCCGTATTTCTTCACTTGCCTATGCGACGGCCAGGGCCACGGTTTCTTGTTTAACCAACCCGCAACCCTGAACTAAGAGGCATCGGTCTTCGTGGACCCCGTCACGATGTGCTGACATCTCTTTGAGGCACAACGTGGTGAAACACAACGCGGCGTCGACTCGGGCCTGATCCTTACCGGGCGGCGAGCTGCCCACTGCTCACCGCCCGAAAGATTTATTTTAATTTTTTTTTGACACAGATTGAGCTAGCCCCAAAGTAAGTTCGAGACTTGTGTTATGGGATACTAACTCAACGATACTATATTTTATAATTATCTAGATAAACATCCAAGACCCAGGTCAGTCAGGAAAAGATGGTTTTCTATCATGCCGGGGATCGAACCCGGGGCCTCCACGTCGCAGGCAAGCGTGTTGACCGCTGCGCCACGGAGGGCGTCTTTCCTAATACCACTAATATTGTGAAATGCGAAAGTTTCTGAGTACGGTTGGATGTTTGTTACTCTTACACGCAGAAACTCCCAAACAGATTTGGATGAAATTCGGCACACAGAAGGTTTATAACCAGGAATAACACAAAGGATACTTTTATCCCGATATTCCCGCAGGATAATAACCTACGCGGGAGAAACCGCGGTACGCAGCTAGTCCCTAAACGTTATTGTCAGTTATTATTATTTCTGTCTGACATTACAAAAAACACGACGAAATCATCATCAACCTTTTTTATTGCCCCACTGCTGGGCACAAGTCTCCTCTCATACAGAGAAGGATTGAGCGTAATCACCACGCTTGCTCAATGCGGGTTGGTGATTTCAGACTTGTCCAGGTTTCCTTGTAATCAGTCATTGGTGTCCAAGATATACTTAGAAAAACGAAATAGCTGCATCAATCTATCTAGCATTCTCCCATCTACGTAAGGGTCAGCTTGCAGTCTAAACGGAACGAACCTTTTACATGACCAGTATATTTTAAATATAACTTAGTTTTAACTGGGTTGTGATGGTTAGTTAGGTAGTAACTTATCACAATTCAATTATTGAGTAATAACACCCTGTTCACCCATCCTGGACCCATCGCGGCAAGCGTACGTTACTTACCTTAGATCCAACCGAGCGGCTGGTATTAGGTAACGTCGTAGGTAAATACGCTCTGCAGTCTCAGTTTACATTCTGCAGCATAATGCATAAAAGTTTCTAATTGGTGCGCGATATTCAATACGGAGCAGATTACATATCATGTGGGAACAGTCGACGCCAATTAGTGGGAACACAATGTCTTATTAGTATTGACTTCGACTGCACCCGACCGTGATGCATGATCGCAAATACTAAATCAATAGTGTGCGTCTGAACTGCTAATGATAATGTTGCACTGTTCAAATAATTGATATGCTCGAGTGGTAGCACCGAGGTATGATCCCTAGAAAGCCATGTTAGATATTAAAGAAAAGCGAAAGAAAGAAAGAAAACGGTATTTATTGTGAATCGTATAGTATTTATTGTATTTTAAGTTTGATTGTAAATATTTGTATGGGCCTTGATGCCTGAAATAAATGGATAAATAAGTAATAAAAATTCCAAAAAACGGGGTTTTTGACAAATTGAACCTTTTTTTTTAAGTTGGGAAATCATCTAATGACCTCTCCCACTCTGGGCGGAACGAAAGGGCGTGTCAGAGTTTTACTGACTAAAACCCACCCGTGTTTCTTCACTTGCCTATGCGCCAGGGCCACGGTTTCTTTTTTAACCAACCCGCAACCCTGACCTAAGAGGCATCGGTCTTCGTGGACCCCGTCACGATGTGCTGACATCTCTTTGATGCACAACGTGGTGAAACATAACGCGCCGTCGACTCGGGCCTGGTCCTTAACAGACGGCGAGGTGCCCACTGCTCACCGCCCACAGGCCGCGCCTGCGGCTGGGAGTTGGATGTCGTCTCCCGACCAGGGCGTCGCCTTCGGCGGTTAGTGGGGTGAGTGCGCTGGGATTCCCGCTGCTTCACACGCTGCGCCTCCTCCTTTGCTAGCATCACTGCTTCGCAAAAGGAGGTGACATCCTGCCATGCACTCTCGCTTCGGACCATGGCCTGCACTAGGGTCGGACGCGAGAGATCGCCACCGATCGCCGCCACAAGGACACGGCGGTGCTCTGCCCAAGCCGGGTAGACCTCCCCCGGTTGCTCCACCGTGTCATCAGGGCGATCCACACAGTGGTGACAGCCTGGCGTCTTCTCCCGCCTTATCCGGAATAGGATCCTCCTGAAACAACTGTGTCCGGTGTTGACCTGCGCCAGGCGGAAGGTGAGGGCACCGTGGCGCCTCTCTAGCCACTCCTCAAAGAGGGGACCTACCGCCGCTATTGTGGCGTGCCCAGCACTGGGTTGCGACAATCGCAGTCTCCATGTCGCCATGAGATCCCGCCGGAACTCTGTCCGCCGTATCGTGATTTCTCGCGGCAGCGGAGTTATGCCCCGGCGTTTTGCCTCCTCTCGCCACTCCCATATGTGGGCGAGCGCTTTGGCCTCCAGATCCCACGGCGGCAATCCGGTAAGGAGGCTCGCCGCCTCAGCGGAGACCGTGCGGTATCCCCTGATCAGCCGAAATCCATTTGCCTCTGGGATGACAAATTGAGTCTGAGATCAGATTGAACGCTCTTAGAATTACCAGGACTGTCACTCTAGTCATGTAAAATCGTATTTTTCCATCAAGACTATGCCAGTAGCCTCGACTTGTTCCCGACTGAAGACAACAGACTCGCCTCCTCTGAGATGGAACTGCGAAAAATGGATACATATAATTATATTATACGATAGGTAGGTTCACGACTACCCTGTCCTTTGGCGATTGCAATGACGTGTATTCCTAACATGGTATATTTAGACCATACCATAATCAGCTAATAACGATCCGTCTCACAGACACGGACAGCCTCCGTGGCGTAGCGGTAGCGGACGCGGCCGCTGCGCAAGGTGGCGCGGGTTCGATCCCCGCACAGTGCAAGTATTTGTATGCATGAATATGAATATTTGTACTGGTCTGGTCGTGCCTCGGAAAGCACGTTAAGCCGTTGGTCCCGGTTGCCATACGAACATCTAGTGGCAGTCGTTACGGGTTGTTGGAGCCCTCAAAAATCCAACAATTGGTCTAACTGCAATGCTTCGATGTCGCCTTCGGGTTGTGGAGGTCAGACGGCAGTCGCTTCATGAGAAAATGTCGAAGTTTAGCCATATCAGCAGTTGGACTGGTAAGACGAACCCCAGACTCCAAAGCTGAAAAGGCTTCGGATGCGACTGGGATTAACGCTGGGATGATGATGAACGATCCGTCTCACACACAGGCCTCATCGGAAGCATAATTATGAGCTATAGTGTACCACGCGGGTCCAATTCGGGTCGATGAACCATATCATCCAATTTTTCGTTCTAGAACATTCCGGTTTCCTTACAAAATTTTTCTTCCCCGTTTTGATAGCAGTGGTGATGGAATAAACACAAAACAGTTCGAACTGCTTTGCTTTGTGTGACATAATGGTCCTGACTTAATAACCTAAGTCATTATTACTGAGCCACCTTGCGTAGCAACGAAATCCTAAATCTATGGTGCCACCACTGCTCTTGACAATTTGTTTGATTCATCAAAAATGAAAGTCAAAGGAGAATCGTCTAACTCCGGTCTAATTTCGAGGAGAAGCAAATATCAAAGGAATTTTCTTCAGACTTGTAACTTTATTAAATTGTGTATGATACGTCGCATCCTTCACCGTACACGTGTCATTGCTCATAAGCTCGAGCTTCTGAAGCTTATTCAATCTAATTTGTTGTGAAATCTCTTACCAACTTCTGATTGGCTGTTCTTGTTGTTTGGGTGAAGTAATCACAGTACAGAGATTTATTAAACTCATATTGCGTAACAGCCGTACTTTTTCTCTTTAGAGGTATTTTTAGTATAAACAAACTGGTTCTGGAAACGAAATTGTCTGAAATTCTAACGACGATATTCATATACTTAAGTCAACAGTCGAAATGCGCAGGCGTGATGCGGCTTTTTACAAGCTTATTAATATTGACTTTAATTAAGCCTTTAGAAGCATCTATGTTTTGAAAAAAAGAGAAAGAAGTTTAAATTATTAATCTATTACGTAGATATTATTTATGCCTTTTTTTCCTTCTGCCTTCTATTTTTATTAACAACGAGCTCTCCGACAGACGTTTTGCTGACCAACTTTCAATAATTCATACACAAATTCCAGAATGAGGCATTTTCTGGGAACTTTCCTAATTTATCTTTCCTTAAAAACCTAATTTCTTTTAAACAAAAAAGCCTGAATTGATTTGGTCATCCAAATCGGTCAAGCCAGTCTCGAGTATTACGCGTACTTACATACCTATACGGCAAGTATAAGCCGTACCGTCACCTAATGTAACTATTATTATGTGAGAAAACAAGTATCCGAACCGTATATACCTATTTTAGTTTTATTTTAGTAATGTCTATTTATGAATTTGCTTTTTTATGTTCTTAATTTTATTCCCTAACAGGATCTATACTTTCGAACCCTAAGCCGTTTGTAAAAAATATTAATAATGTATGTATATCTAGTTATTTCATTTCACAAAATAATAGTTCACTAAAACATCGACTATCGTAAAATGTCTCGTACCAATAATTATCGTAAATTATAAGCAGCACACTAAGCACGAACAAAATCTAATTGGCATCATAAAAAGAAAAATCAGATGTATGGTGACGACCCGATTATTTATTTAAATAGGTATTGTCATTAATAATTCGAATTGACATCGAACGTCCAGTACGTACCTAAGTACTTCTGATTCCAAGCTAAATAAAGACTGGAAATTGATATTGATACTTTAAGATTTTATGTCTTGGAATTTAAGTAGCTTTTAATAAAAAAAAAGTTTCAAAATAGACAATTCTAGCTACACAAGAGAGATTGCAACGAACCTATCGCGGTGTCTAAGTATCTCGGGAATAAAAAAAGTTAGTAAAAAATTAGACAGCAAAAACAGAGAAGTAAATCATCATCATCCCAGCGTTAATCCCAGTCGCATCCGAAGCCTTTTCAGCTTTGGAGTCTGGGGTCCGCTTTACCAGTCCAACTGCTGATATGGCTAAACTGCGACATTTTCCGTGAAGCGACTGCCGTCTGACCTCCACAACCCGAAGGCGACATCGAAGCATTGCAGTTAGACCAATTGTTGGACTTTTGAGGGCTCCAACAACCCGTAACGACTGCCACTAGATGTTCGTATGGCAACCGGGACCAACGGCTTAACGTGCTTTCCGAGGCACGACCAGACCAGTGCAAATATACATATAGTGAAAAAGAAAAAAAAATAAGAGTAAATATACATATACAGTATGTTAACTAACAGAGGGCGTTCCCGTTAACCCGAAATAGTATAGCATACATACATGCTAAAAAAAATGTTTTATTTTTTTTTCCAATAAGAAAATATTCAATAAAAATTTTAAATTGACATGTAAAAGAAATACACTGTACACGCGAACATGAAAGACGGCAACGTCGCAATTTATTTATACATGACGACTACTACTTTGATTTAAAACAGGAGGTTTCAAATTTATTTCCAATTACAATTTTTTTTTATTCGAATTTTTTTATGCTTATTTTTCTATGCTGATATTTTTATTTTAATCTATTAATGATATATATTAACGAGTTTAAGGGAACGCCCTCTGTTATTTAACATACTGTATATATAGTGTATATTCATGCATACAAAATACTTGCATGGTGCGGAGATCGAACCAGTGCCACCTTGCGCAGCGGCCGCGTCCGCTATCGCTACGCCACGGAGGCTGTCCTAAAAACAGAGAAGTAAATGCCTAGTGTTTATGACCTCGAATTACGAGTTAATAGTAGGTTCACTCACTGACAAGCTACTTATAGATACTTTTTGTAAATTATTCCATCACCACTACTATCAAATCACTTAAGGAGTAACGAAACGGGCATGTCCTGGAACTAAACATTCAACGACATGATTGTAACTTCTAGATACCCCCACTGATCTCTCGTGGCGGATTAAACCACACGGTCACTCAAAGAAAGAAGCCCTGTATCCCAGTTGGGGCACATTACAGACTAATTATGGAAGAAATAACAGGGAGGAGCCTGTTCATTTCCCTGTCCATTTCCATGTTCAGATGTCAAATCGCTAAATCGATTCTACGATGTGGAATCGCTAGTCTTCACTTTGGCACTTTAGTATTCATTAGGTCAATCAAACAACGGTTAACTTGATCACAAACGCAATCGATCAGGGTTCCAAAAATACATAAAAGGTACCCACCACAACAAATAATAAATTTATTATTTTTATTTATGCCCATGTCCCGAACTATGTATATGGAATTGTACTTACTTTTTGTTTTGACCAACAAATGCTTTTCCCCGCAAGAGCTCACGTTATTTTTAGCGTCCGGGAAAACTGTACAATGGTGGTTTATAAATATGAATACCGTTTTTATTCACGTTAGAGAAACCGGCACATCCCTGAAGTATAGAGTGCAGTACATAGTGTAATTGCAGTAGGAACATACTTTCAAGCTTAACGATAAACTTTACATGTTATAGGAATCCACCATCTAGTTAAACTTTAATTGAATATCTACCTCGTCAAACGATTATCACAAATAACCTGACCTGTAAAACATTTAGTATTAAATTTAGTTCTAGTTAAGTCTGGTTAGTTAAGGTCGGGTACGGTCACGTCTTACGAAAACTTAATGTTCCGCAGGGCCGGAACAAGCGGCGTAGACCAAAAAAGTGCTGCCTTGACGTTGTAAGAGGTGACATGCGTGCCAACAATCTCACACCACAGGATACTAAAGATCGCGCGAAATGGAGGAGATTGAGCAAGAAAGCGGACCCCGGGCTCCTACGCGAAAGCCGCGTTTGCAACCGGGACTAAACGCAGAGATGATGATGAGTTAAGATCGAGTTTTAGTTTCAATTGCGTTATCAACTTATAACATTCCCACTGCTGGGGCACATACCTAATCCCACAGAGAAGGGTTGAACAGTAATCCACCACACAGACACGGTGTAGGTTGGTGAACGTCACACATCCTAGAATCGTTTGTTCTAAGAATTACCGGTTTCCTCGCGATGTTATCTTTGAATGCTTTCAAAACGGTGTTCGGTGAAAACATAATTGACACAAAGTAAAGGGCCTACATACGTTAGAACACACCACCGCATGTCGTGGTTGATGCCGCTGGGGTTCCACTGCTAACGAACACTGAACCTGAATATAGGTTATTCATAATAAGCAATTGAGACGATTCCAATCATTTTTACACAATGTTCTATTTTTTCCCAAATTCATTTAGAAATTGTGGATGTGTGGTTACTGCACAACAATCATAGTGGTACTAGAGGCGTGTGCGTCACTTGGGTGGCGCACAATATCATCGATGCTCAGAAGCAGGCACGGGTGGAATGCGTGGACATCGTTGTAGGTGATAAAAGTTGGATTTATCAATACGATACAGAAACGAACGGCCAGTCGACGGTTTAGGTGTTTCAAAATGAATCAACGCCTACCAAAGTTTAGCGATCTAGAAGCGGGGGTTAGATTTTTAATGGGAGTTTTTTCAGATTGACTGACTGTTTGGTGTCAATTCCTTTACGAAACCAAAGAAGCATTAACGCTGAATGGTATACTACCAAATGCTTGACAGATATTTTCTCTGTTGTGAGCAACAAGCGACCTCACACAGGGCTCCGCGGGTTACTGCTTCACCACGATAATGCACCCGCCCACACCACAATCAAAATGAGGGACTTCCTGGACAATACACCGGTCAAATTTATGGTTCACCCTCCTTACAGCCCTGACCTAGCACCGTATGACTTCCTCTTATTCCCAAAAATAAAAGGTCAACTCAAAGTGATCCAAGTTTCGTCGCCGGATGATACGCTGCAGCGTTCGAGGAGGCTGTAAACGTTCGAGGAGGCTATAAAACAGTGAAGGGCATTAAAAGGTATGAAAGTTACAATTATATTCATGGAAAAATCTTAGTCAGTACCTACCTAAGTTCCAACTTACTTATTTTACCTGAAATTATTAATCTCAAATTGTCATAAAATGCCTACTCTAGTAAGTTCATAAGTCTTCCTCAATCTTGGATAGGTCTGAACACGAGTGGCTACGAGTCATTGTACACACACCGAGTACTCGACTTTTCAACATTTCCCTTTTTAATCAGGCTCTCCTTTGTCTTGGGCCCTCTGTTCTTTTAAAAGCGCTTGCGGAGATCGAAAACATTGTCCCCATCTACATGACTCCTTGTACAGTAACTCTAGATATGCAAAACCTATATCTACATGTATAATGACTATATTACCGTTACACAAACAGCACCCTCATTGCGTTATTGCAAGTCCATTGGTCCATACGTTCTCTGCTCACTGTCTACTCGACAATGTAAATAACGAAATGAGTGTTGTTGGACTGTCAAAATGAAACCCATTGCTACTGATAATGTGTTACATAATTACCCTACATGTTGGCATATGTAAGGGTCCTGGGTAGTTCAACAAAAACTACTACTCTCCATTCATTCATTCCTTTCAGACCAAAGACGTCCACTGCTGGACAAGGATCTGCACGACAACTGGTCCAGCACCTTCCACATCCAGCGTTTTCCCGCGACCTTCATCAGGTTGTCGGTCCACTTTGTCGACCCATGCTGCGGTTTCCCGTGCGTGGTCACCACTCGAGAACCCCTCGGACCCATCGAGCTTCAGTCCTACGGGCAATGTGCCCGGCCCACTCATCTCCATAACAGAAAAACAAATACTGTAAGTATTACAACTCCTGTGATTAAATTGAAAACAGGTTAAAAAAAACATAATAAAATAACATTTTTTAACCTGTTTGGACTTACATATATTAGGAATAAAACTAAAATTATTGCGATATGGTTTTATAAATTTTGTTATACCTAATAAATTAGCTATAAGTAGTACATTTTAGTTAGGTAGTGGAAATCAAATACCCGAAAATATTGGCGGCAAATAAAAAAGTAGCTAAAAAGGTTGTAGATTTGTGTGCAGACCAATCTGTAAGATGTTTTTTGATACCTGGAGGCAAAGTTGCATCTATAAATAAATATATACGGACAAATCACACAGATTGAGCTAGCCCCAAAGTAAGTTCGAGACTTGTGTTATGGGATACTAACTCAACGATACTATATTTATAATAGATACATATATAGATAAACATCCAAGACCCAGGACAATCAGGAAAAGAGTGTTTGCCATCATAACATGGCCAGGGATCGAACCCGGGCCTCCACATCGCAGGCAGGCGTCTTGATCGCTGCGCCACGGAGGACGACAAAATCTCTCACTTTATAATTAAACGTATAATAATGTTGTATTATTAATTATCAATTCAGTTCACAGTCATAAGGTAATTAATCAACTTTAGCAACTGAAACAAGACAAATTATTGTAAAGCATTACCAACAATTGTTACCTACCCGCATTCCAGTCGGTACCCACACGTCAATTATTCCAAACTTCAGGAAAACTTGAGTTTAAACAGTCATAAATTGCTCTGCAGAGATTTAACAACCGTCTCGGGCTAATGTACTAACACTTGAAGAATTTCTTTTTTCGATGGTAGAGGCAGCTGTATTTTCGAAGACAGTAAGGACAGCCGGTGCGTGCCCGAAGCCCGCGCTCTGCTACTTTGGGAACCACATTGTTATTAACGACAGCTGCAACATAAGCTCTTTTATTTTATATGGGACAGTAGAACATCATCCTTGCGCTCGGGTTCCGTATTCTTTGATTAAATTTTGTTCACTGTCGAAACTTTTCACCGGCAACTACATATCCATACTAATATTATAAATGCGAAAGTAACTCTGTATGTCTCTCTGTTACGCTTTCCCGCTTAAACCTTTCAAGCGATTTTGATGAAATTTGGCACAGACAATCTCTAGACCCTGAGAAAGAACATAGGCTACCTTTTATTGAAAAATTTGATATTCCCGAGCAAATTCTAAAAAGCACGATATATCCGAATTCCACGCAGGCGAAGCCGCGGTCGGAAAGCTAGTATTAACTATGTTTAATATGAACTCTGTCTCAACCAATTGTAGGTTGCATCTTGCCATGATGATGTCAGAGAGTTATCATCGCTACTTACCTACCGCATTAGTTGTTATTTAATGGGAATTTAACTCTGTTCATAGAAAAAATACTTATTATAATTAATTTGTAAATTATCAAATGACCAGTATATATATAATAGATTTGAGGAGGTTCATTAAAATCAATTGGAGTTTAAAAAGTATCCACTTTTTCTATCTGTACGAGTCTACAACTACCGTAGTCTTAAAATATGCAGATTTAATAACGATAAAAAGAAAAGTCATCGTGAACACTGAACTGTATTTTGAAACCTTAAACCAAAATATTATGAGAGGAGACCTGTGCCCAGCAGTGGAACGATAAAAAGGTTGATGAAACCAAAATAGCAGCCCACCGGTATCGGAAACAGTCAGGGCTCCAGAGAGAGGATCCTCCTAACAATACGCGCCGTATCCAGAAGTTCTGAATCAAGCCCTTGGTCCAGCTGCCTACCGAGAGCCTCCTGAGGTGTTGGTCACGAATATCGGTACAATGATTGCTGAATCCACTTCCCATATGTCGACAACCTAACATGTTTGGCAAAGGTGCCATATAAAGCTTGACGGTCTCATAGCTTGACAGAAGCAGACAGACTTACAAACTTTACAACTTCTTGGGAACTATCATTAGGTAGTTTTGTATGTATGAACTTTGTTAATCTTCATCGAAGCGAAATTATTTTCAGGATGCAACGCTGTTACTTAAATAATTAAATTGTGGTGTTTGTGTATGACGACTAACTTCTCGAAGTAAGATTCATGTTACCTTAGCTTGCTTAGACGCCGAAATGCTTTGATTAAATTTGTACAGAAGTAACTTTATGGATTCGCTTTGACAACTTTGTTTATTTACAAAAACATTTGAAAATTGTATTAATTAATTATATTTTCTAGGCGTTTGGAGTTGATACGCTCGGGCCGTGGGGATCGGGGCTTGTTTATTGAAATCTCAAAAGGCTGGTTGATGCTTTCTTTGACTCAGGAGCTGGCTTTTACCCTGATCACAATCTAAGTATTCTCATACAACGTGGCAACGTTCCCTGTCTCTTGGATACATTACCAGCCGACGGAGATGCGAAGGAATTTATCGACGCCATATTTTAGTTTGGTTAGTACCTAATTTCACTTTTAGTTAGGTATAATATTATAATATTTTATTTTAATTGTTTATTATAAGTACAACAATATTTTTTGTTTTTGCGAAACCCGAAACACGTGTCCAGTATTTTTAAGTAAAAAAGTAAAGTATCTATGCACAATTTTCAAAAAGATATATTGAAAAGCCACAGAGTTATGAGCTTGCTATTGTACTTGGTTGTCCCAACAAAAATATGGTCAAAGCTCTGCTCGGGCGGGTGAGCACGGTGCGTTGAGCTCTGGCGTCAGCTGTTGCTCACTCAAGTACTATGATATATCATAAGCTGCGTGCGTGAGCTCGGTATCCACACTCCAACAATTTCTAAATGTATTTCTGTCCCTTTCTTAACGAAATGGAAAGGAAAAGATACACTTAACTTAAAATTAGTTTAGTTTGTGAACAACAGAATCGGCGCTTAAGTAACCCTAAAATTAAATAGGCACAGCCGATCATACTACCTGAGCCACAGTTTTTTGGTTTCCTCATTTCTGGCCATAATTTTAATGTTGTTTATACTTCAGTATCAAAGATTCGCGGTCTTGACTTGGTAATTAGTATTTAATTAACACCTGCCTGTAAATTGAGCACATGGAAATGCATGTTGCACTTATTGCTAAATAAATATATACTTAAAAAGTATGAAGTAAATATTAAGACATGTAAAATCAAAAACATTCGCCAAAACGACTCGTAACAAGTTTATTTCCCTTAACAAAATCAAAATTTAATCTCTTCCAACCTTTATGTTTACTAATATTTGTGTCGTCTTGTGTTTGTTTTAGCCCAACGAAGAACCATCGCTAATAATTTCATATTTTTTTTAGTCATGTGTATACCTAACCTCTATTATCCTTTTAGGTCGGACGGGGTTTTCTTTACATATTGTATAAATGCTTGCATTATTTGCATTGCATTATTAGCCTATAATATTTCCACTGTTGGAAACAAGTAGCTTCTCTTCGAAAAGGAGTTTTTTTTTTTTACATATTATAAACCAGCGGTTGACCGCAATCCTGCCTGATGGTAAGCAGTGACGCAATCGTTGATGGTAAAGCGCACTAGTTTATTAAGAGCCTATTCACTCTAGCCTTGAAGACACTCAAATTGTAGTCCGACGGAAACACCGCCGCTGGCAAATTGTTCCAGTCCCTCGATGTACGCGGTATAAAGGAGGAGGCGAAACGCTTCGTCCGGATCGTAGTGGTGTTAACAACGTAAGGGTGGAAACCAGCCGTACGACGGGTCGTCCGCTGGTGGAACGGAGATGGGGGAATTAAATCATGCAATTCCCTCGCACACTCCCCGAAATGCATCCTATAGAACACCGAAAGGCTGGCTACTTTACGCCTGTGCTCTAGGCTTTGGAGACCAACTCGAGTTAGATCAGGGTCACCAATCAGCCTCTTTGCACGTCTCCCCACTGAATCCAAAGTGGCCAGGTGACACTTGGCAGCACCAGCCCAAATGTGGCTGCAGTACTCCACACACGAACGGACCTGTGCTTTGTATAACATTAGAAGCTGCCCAGGTGTGAAGTACTGCCGGACCTTTGCGATAACGCCAAATTTCCTGGCAGCCACCTTGGCCTTGGACTCAATGAACCGCCCAAAGTTAAAGTTCGAGGAAATCTCAACTCCCAAAAGCTGAAGGCGGTCGGAACACTCCAAGGACACATTTTCGAAAAGTAGGAGCCAAGGTGAACGGGCTCCTTTTGGCGGTGAAAAGACATGCCTGTGTTTTGGCGGCATTAAATGCTACAAGATTGGTATTGCCCCATTCGGAGACTGCCTGCAGTGCAACACTCGTTCGCTCAACCATAGTGGGCCGTAATCTACCACGTGGGCGCTATGCGGGTTAGTACCTAAGTGTCACATATTTTTAAAGTTTTGGTTGCAATACATGTCTTCACAATGTGTTCCTTCACCCGTTTAAGTGGTGATGAAATTATTTACAAAAAGTAAATTGAACCTACGACCTAGAAACTGTGGCGCTGCCCGTCGCACAGCAAGTGAAGAAACACGGGTGGGTTTTAGTCAGTAAAAGTCTGTCACGCCCTTCCGCTCTGCCCAGACATTTGATGATTTCCCATCCCAACAAAAAAAAAAACCTATGACCTACTTACAACTTGTACCTACACCACTGGATCACCAGCACCCTAATTGCGTAATACTTGACAGTAATCTGTCAATTAGAACAATTTTGAAGCATACTTAATACCTATAGCTAATCCATTGGTACATATGTTATGAAAATGTGTCTGCTCAAAGACGTAAACTACCTACGCCATGAATGTTGTTCATCATCGTCTCAGCGTTAATCCCAGTCGCATCCGAAGCCTTTTCAGCTTTGGAGTCGGAGGTCCGCTTTACCAGTCCAACTGCTGATATGGCTAAACTTAGACATTTTCCGTGAAGCGACTGCCGTCTGACCTCCACAACCCGAAGGCGACATCGAAGTATTGCAGTTAGACCAATTGTTGGACTTTTGAGGGCTCCAACAACCCGTAACGACTGCCACTAGATGTTCGTATGGCAACCGGGACCAACGGCTTAACGTGCTTTCCGAGGCACGACCAGACCAGCTACAGAGCAGAGCAGCTACGCCACGTAGGCTGTCAAACGCAATGAATGTTGTTGAACTGTCAAAATGAAGCCTATTGCTACTGATAGTGTGTTACGCAATTTCTCAGTAACATTATCTGTTACTCGTAGAAATAAACTGCCAAATTAAATATTCCAGTCACTTTAGGGTTTCACCTCGGAATTGGAGATAATAAGCTGGAAACTCGTATACAGCTTCATTTTGGTGTTCTAAAAGTTGTCTGTAAAGCCTCATATTATCTCGTGTCTCCAATGATGTTAGCACCTAGTATCAAAATTATAGAGCATAAAATTTGGGACAAATTTTGTTCTAAAAATATTTTTATAAAATTAACCGTTTTTGAGATAGAGAGCGGAGAGCACCCAGCGCAACAAGGTTAACCGTGAATCTCGGCCTTGTATATTGTTACTAAATCATTACAGTAGTATTAACAATAAATAATTTGTATTATTTAGTTAGTTAATACATTTTATTGAATAATAGCAGCCACCGTGGCGTAGCGGTAGCGGAAATGGCGAAGGCGGGCGTATGGGGGGGACTGTCTTATGTCATATTGACGTTCAAAAAGTGCTGATTCTCAGCATAATATCAATAAACGAATTTAGGTTTTTAATCTTACGCCATTACCCTACAGGTGTATACATACATACTTATGATAGTGTGCGACTATACCTACTATGCCAAACACTTAAGAGGGAATTGTAGTGGTGCTTTCTCTGTACAAACGTATTCCGCTGTTTTCTTCGTGGATAATGCTTTTAGAGCAATCATTTTTTTTCTACAATTTTACACCGCCAATATACGTGCTTCTTTGATTTTTTTCGAAACTTAATTAATAAATGAAATACGATACTTCAAAATCGCTAAACATAACCCATTTTTACCGTCATGTTCAGATGACTATGAAACAAAAGTGAAAAGTTTTTGACAAAAAAGAAAATAATGGGAACATAGGTATACTTTTCCTCTAAATTTTGATATAAAAATATTTAAGATCTGTCGTGTTTTGACAAAGAAAACAGCGGAATACGAAACGTCTCTTGGTCAACGTTTTTGTACGTGAAATCAGGCTGAGCTGTAACTGTCCTTTCCGCACTTTACCGGGAGAGGTTGGAAGCAGCGCGACGGAAATATTTTCTCCAAATAGCTATTTTCCAAATTCCTCGGCACCAGAGTCCCCTCTTAAATACGTGTGGCTATGAGTATGCGTCGATATATGAATGCGCGACCATATTTTTTTCCTATAATTTTGTTTAACCAGTTTATTTAATGAAAAATGTTTAAACACAATTTAGTGTATTATAGAAATACCAATAAAATCTAATTGAGACGTTGTTGGTCGATGTGCGTTAATTTCGGGACATATCTCATAAACACGTTTGGCATATGTATTTGTAATTCATATGGTATATTTCCAGAATGAAGTGTGAATATGTATTCTATTCTGTTTGGCACTCTTCATCTATGTTTCTTTTTTTAAACTTTACCTTTTACTGTTGCAGACAGGTTCATCTTCGCACGAGGGAGCTCAGTCTAAGTACGGACGACAGCAGCTCAAGCTACCCGAAACTGTCGAATATTCCCAATCAACCTTGAGCCTTAATTCCTAAGAGATAAAGTTGAAAATCATCAAAATAGCGGACCCCAGACTCCAAAGCTGAAAAGGTTTCGGATGCGACTGGGATTAACGTTAGGATGATGATGATGATGATGATGAGATAAAGTTGAAAATCCAATCAAAAAATCTGACAGATTGTAGTAGCTTGATGTGCTGCCGTTTGTACCTAGATAACTGCAAGTCCCAAAAATGTGATAATTAAATAATAATATAGTTTACCATTAAAAAAAAATATAAATATAATTATGTTGTTTAATTTAAATTAACTAAAATGTTCCGACTTGTTTACGACTATACTTAGAGACTCGCCGCGTTTTCCACGATGTAAACATCGTTTTGATAAAACATCGAGATTCCTATATAAAATCTAAATAAGTTTAATAAAAATGTTTTATGCACATAAAACTTCCGTATCTTAATCCTTTACGCATTTTAGAGGAACAATTTTAGGAACTGTTAACAGATAAACAGATATGACACAAAACTGACCGTTTCGTAACTATCCGTTTATAACAATTGGTTATGTTTGCAGCTATAGTACAGATGAGGCTTGCTATGTACAAGGACACAGAAGTTAAAAATAATCTGTATCCAAACAAGTTTGCCGTGTGCCACCTTGACAGACAGTCTCAACAAATCCCAGCCTGCTGTATAATACTCGCTGCGCAGGCGCAGGGTGGGAGTGGCGAGCGTCCGGCGGGCTGCGCGCGCTCTCCGGCGCATATGCTGCGGCGCATCTGTCCTATCTTGCGCACGTTAGCATAGTACCGCACGGGCCGACCGACGCTACAGGCTGCTCCTACGCGGATCTGTTTTGACACGTGGTGTCATTTACTACACTGACGGACTCATAAACTGCATCAAAGTTCAGGATTACTTTGAAATGATTTTTTTTAATAAGTATGCATACTTGTTAGATTAAATTATATAAATATAGAGAGACTGGCTCTTAATCTTAAATAAAAACAAAATTTAAAAATGGAACTCACAAAACAACAAAATTTAAAACAGGTGAATATTGCCGGGAAAACAAAATTTACTCGTAGCATGTTCCATTTGGAGGCGGTTCGTGTATGGTCTGGGGTGGTATCGATGAACGGGCGAACAGACCTTGTGTTCATAGACATGGTCCGTCAAAACGGTAATAGAGCGGGTTTGACTGCACATAGCTACATAAGGAGATCTTAGAAGATCAAGTGGTCAAGCCTTACATGGGATTTTTTCTTTCATGGGATTTGGGATGGGAGCGAAAATTTTACTTTAATGCAGGACCGCACGCTTCCGCACTAGTTCGACAATATTGCGAAGAGGCTGGGATACGTACAACAATGAATTGTCCAGCACGCATCCCGGATCTTTATCACATTGAGCATGTTTGGGACAATTTAAAAAGAGCTGTATATGCGAGAAATTCTGTGCCCACGACAGTGGCAGCAACATTTAATTAAACTCATACACAAATAGCCAGACCCGGAACAACTACCTGTAGGCTATACAAATATTTGCTTCGTGTGGGGTTCGAAACCGCGACTCGCAACGCAGTAGTCGATAACTCAGCCACTGCACCAACAGTGTCGTCTCATTTTATTTTATTACTAGCTTTCCGCCCGCGTGGAATTCGGTTATATCACGATTTTTAGATTTCCCTCGGGAATATCAATATTTTCCGGGATAAAAAGTACCCTATTATTTAATCCGGACTTCTAACTTTACAACTGCAAAATTTCAATGCAATCGATTTAGTAGTTACGGCGTGAAAGCGGAACAAACAAACAAACAAACTCACTTTCCGATTTATAATCTGTGATATTAGTAAGAATTAGGTATACGAAATAATTATTTTAAATGTTATAATATACATAGGTATACGTAAGTACATATTTTTAAATAAAATATTTATTTCAAATCTATCTAACTAAATTAAAGTATCAAGTATGCAATAAATAAATATCACCAAGGACCAAGAGAGTCGATCAATCGACATCAACCTGTATATCAATATCGGCTGAGATCGCGGGGACACCTGCGCGCGCACCTGCTCGCCTCTGATTCGCCAAAAACGAACACGACGCATCACCTGCTGCCGCTCATCGATACTCCGGCGCAACCACTACTGATAAGTACTTCATATTTTCATTTCAAATATACTTCATTTTAAAAGACTATAAGGTACCGTGTAAACTTAATAAATACGTGTTTTATATTATAATACTTTCAGGGCGGTCAGTAAATCTACATCTTCGTTATTATTTATATAGTATAGTCATTATAGATAGGTACATATGAAGTGTAACAATTCATACACGAAATATTTTAAGAGAAATATCTATAGGTGTTAAAGAAACCACAGAAACGATTTTATCAGCATCCAGAGCCTTCCGCGTACAGTTAACCCACAGACCGCCCGTGTAGAATGACTGACAAAACGCTTTGAACAAAGTGATTTTGACCCCATTACCACAACGAGCAAATATGTGGGCCAAGATGTTGCATCTAACTGCTAGCGCCCTGCGTTCGTGTTCAATGTCGATTTGATCTTTGAGGTCCACAGTCAAATAATGGCCTAGGAACTTATAGTGAGTAACCCTATTTAGTGGCTTTTCCTTTAGGCAAATTATGGGCTCATAACGCACCCACCTCCCGGGGACCTTCAAAGATCAAGTACTCACTCTTATTGACATTATACTGCATTAGATTATGATCGATCAATTATCTCAGTTGTCTGTAATGGAATGGTGATAGAAGGACATTTCCGTATTGCCCTTATTATAAAACCCGTTAATAGAAATGTTTTTGTAAAAACCAATATTCAATTAGAACATTTATTAATATGGAGTGCAGTGTCAGTGATTGGCCACTGGAAAGTCATAATTACGCCATTTTGTTAGTAGATTACGAAACTTTTCAAAATCGATCATTATGAGATCATCATTATCAACCTTTTAATCGTTCCACTGCTGGGCACAGGTCTCCTCTCATACAGAGAAGGATTGAGCGTAATCACCACGCTTGCTCAATGCGGGTTGGCGATTTCAGACTCCAAGTCCAGGTTTCTTCAAGATGTTTTCCTTTACCTTCCGTCATTGGTGTCCAAGATATATTTAGAAAGTACATATAACTTTAGAAAAGTTACATTGGTACTTGCCTGACCTGGAATCGAACCCGCGCACTTATACTTGAGAGGCTGGTGTTTTAACCACTAGGCCACCACGACATTATGAGATCACTGATCGACTATTCTGACACTATTGTAATAGCAGCCTAGGAGCACAGGTGTGGTGCTCAACTTCCGTTTCGAATTATCTACTACCTCGAAATGTTGATTTTTCGACACCCATTCAGAATCCTTTTTACCTAGTATCTCTATAACCGCTGAACGGATTTTCACATTTGAGGTATCGTTAGATTTGACTTAATTGCCCAACTGCTACTAGATAGGTGACATTTTAAAAAATCCAAAATGGCGGATGTATGACGCCATATTGTGAGATATAAAGAAATAAATTTCTACCAAGCATATCGAGTGGGATATCAAAATGAAGGATTTTAAACACTGATTCTAAATATGTATATAACTTAATATTAAATGGAACAAAAAAAAAGAATTACATGTTTTTTTCTGCCAAGCATATCGAGTTGGGTATCAAAATTAAGGATTTTAATCACTCATTATAATAAAAATATTGATTATTCAGTTCGTTAGAGTTTTATGCAGGCGGGTTTTTTGTTTTTAAATAATATTTTTTTCCATTAGACAAGACCAATAAACTCGATTGCTAGCAGCCTGTCGAACATCTGTTATGTTATACCTAAATTGTGGGTGCCAAACCTAGAAAGCTTTTTGTATATAATGGTGGGTATTGTGTGTTTTGGCGCAAATCTCAGCATTACGACGTTTCGACTTCAAAGTTATAAGTAGATGTCCTTAAGTTAGACTTTTTTCTCGTAGGACAACTACTGACTGCTTGTTTTCATCAACAACAATACTGTGTTAACCAGACAACTTTCCCCGCCCATGAAATAAATCTGAATATTGTTCAATATTTATAGCATTAACCGGATTAATTAAGCCTAAAGCAATACAGCCTTCCAAACCGAACAAATCTGACTGTTTAAATCCGCAACAACAAAAGATAAACAAAAACGTAACCTATTGAAAACAAAAGGGAGCTTATTAGTTCCGAGAATACCTACTTACTTACGGTTACGGTTGCAAATAGCTAAATACAAGTTCTGGTAATCAGCTTTAAAAATAACATTTTATAATTGGATTCATATTTATTTCTAATCTATATCTCTATATCTATACTAATGTTTGTTTGTTTGTTTGTTCGCGCTAATCTCGGGAACTACTGGTCCGATTTGAAAAATTCTTTTTGCTTTGGAAAGCCCATTAATCCAGGAAGGCTTTAGGCTATATAACATCATGCTGCAGCCAATAGGAGCGGAGCATAACTAACTTCATGCGGACGAAGTCGCTGGCGGCCGCTAGTTAATATATAAAGCTGAAGAGTTTATTTGTTTGTATGTTTGTTTGGACGCGGTAATCTCGGGAACTACTGGTCCGATTTGAAAAATTATTTTGCTTTGGATAGCCCATTAATCCAGGAAGGCTTTAGGCTACATCGTAACACTATAACAACACGCTGCGACCAATAGCAGCGGAGCATATCTAAACCATACGAACGAAGTCGCTGGCGGCGGCTAGTACAGTACTTATATTTTTCCATTGCATTTTACAACTTCAACCCATTCATTAGATGACTTATGTAGTCTTTTATGCTCCTTAATTGTCACATAAACTATATCATTAGTGCAAATACCCTATCACAGCTCGCCACATCTAAGAACACTTCAATTAAGCACTTTGCGAATAGCTTTCTTTTGCTCATATACTTGCCAAAAATTACGATTTATACCACAAAAGAAACACATATGTAGCTTCAAGACACCGGCTGTTGCCACATTGTCGACAGGCGTTCTTTTAAGCCTGCGCCTGCACCGAAAGCCCTGCTACGCGAGCCAGGCAGCACAACTCGTCGTAGCCGCCTTCGAGCCATCCTCTCCCGGACCGTCTGCCTCGCGGACCGATCCCGTCAACAGCATCCACTTGAACAGACTGCGACGTGCCGTCGATACACTTATTTTCCTCTTCAGACATCTCAGCTGCCTGACAGGTTTGTATAGCTTTCGCTAGCGTTAAATCATCACTGCGAAGATATCGATCTCTGAACAGTCAGAGATAGACATCTTACCGCAAGGCATCTCCGTAAACTCGCATTGTTGACTGCGTCATATATTGGTCAATGTTGTCAATTTCTTCCTGATTACGACTAAAGAATTTAAACCGAGTCACTGTGATATTCGGTTTCATGTCGAAATACTTGCCAAGCTTTTGCAGTACACATCTAACGTCATCCTCATCATTGTACGAGGCTAAGAGAGGGTCGCCCCCGCCTGAGCTGGCAGATAGAGAGATAGAGTGTCCGGTAAGGTTTGCAGAAACTCCTCACCCGGCAGAACATATGGCTTTGGAAATCACCCAACTGGTGGACCAAAACCTTGAGGACAGGCACAATGTGCAGCAGGTGCGAATTTTCACCGACGGCAGCAAGATTGATGGGAAGGTCGGATCCGCGCTATCCTTGTGGGATGGTGAGGCCGAATTCCGGAACATCAAGCTCTGTCTGTCCGAGTACTGCACAGTCTACCAGGCGGAGCTCCTAGCCATATGTAAAGCCGCGAGCGTTGTTCTCAAGGGTAAGGAGTTGACTTATGGTCTATACAGCGACTCGAGAGCCGCTTTGGAGACGGTCGCTAACCATTGGTCACTCCACCCACTGGCTGTGGAGACAAGGGACTCCCTACGAAAGGCCTTGGCTCAGGGCAAGACTGTGTCCTTGTTTTGGGTCAAGGCCCATGTAGGACTGCCCGGCAACGAGCGCGCTGACCGTCTGCCTTGGCATCGGGAAGGAGACCTGACTATGACAAGTGTCCAACTTCATTCGTGAAGCGAATTCTGCGACAATCCTCTCTGGATGAATGGAACCGTAGGTATGTATCCGGGGACACCGCGTCGGTCACGAAGGTCTTCCTTCCCGATGCCAAAATGGCTTACCGCTTTGCCATTAAGGCAAAGCCTGAGGGTAGGCTCACACAGATTTTGACGGGGCATGGTAGATTCTCCCAGTACTTAAACCGCTTTAAGTTAAGGGAGAGTCCATCATGCATTTGTCAGCCGGATGCTGTAGAGGACGTCTTCCACATCCTCCTAGACTGTCCGGTCCATGCGGTGTATAGGTACAACCTAGAACAAACCCTGGGCGTGAGACTGAACAGGTGAACAGGCAAAACTTGTCTGAGTTGCTTACTGACAAATCAAGTTGCAATCAACTGATCAAATATTGCACAGATATATGCTTAATAGTAAATTAGAGAAATAAGAATTAGATATATAAGGTTGTTAAATTGTATATTTAAAAATATATAAAAATTAACAAAGTGTGTTTTAGCATAATAAGTAATTAGAGAATATTAAGTGCGTAATATTAAGTTAAAAAGTATTGTAGAGACAAGTTAGGAATAAGACTTAGTTGTAATAATGAGCCTGTTTAATCGCTTGGTGTAAGAAATAGTAGGTATATTAGAAATAAATGTATAATGTAACTACTAAAAGATATAAATGGATTAAGAAAAGTAAATAGCAGTAAGTAGTTATATAGTCATTAAAGTTGACAAAAAAATAAATGTATGCATATAGATGTAAGATAAATACGTATAGATATCAGTAAGGAAAGATGTAATAGATTATAAGGTAATAGAATATAAATTATAAGATATTAATTAAAGATAAATAATAAGATGGGCTAGCCGCAACTGTAAATAAAATAAATAAGGTTAGAAAACCCACCCCCCTCCTGCACTAAAATCCTAGAAAATATATCTGAGGACATCTTGTAGGATAGCTCATAATGCCCTGTGATGGCGGGTGCATATATGCAATATGTTAAGAAAACCCTGTCCGACCCGTAAGGATAATAAAAGTTAGGTAAACACATGGCGAAATAACATATGAAATTTTACATAATCATCATAGTAATAATACTAGTGAATTTTGGAATAATCTTTTTTCCCGCGAATTAATACCAACTTCCCCAAAATTTGGTAATTTTTAAAAAGTGACAACATTATTTTTAACGGTATAATTCTGAGCGAATAACGATGCGACCGCGTGCCGCGTGCCCTTTCCCTCTTCACCCGCGCCTGTATGGCCTACCGCACATGTTTTAAGTCACCTCTTTCTGCAAAATAATATTTATTTTTTTAGGTTGTTTTTTTTTTAAATTTAGCCCGGTTTTGTATGCATTAGTAGAATCATTTATCAATACCTAATAATACCTTCACGGATCGGACAGGGTTTTCTTTACATATTGTATATGGGTCATTGTCAAATTTTGTGCAGGTAAACGTGTCCCCCAACTTTCTTAATTTTTTGTCATTAATTATGTCAATATCTCTTGACAAATTATATATTAAATATAAAATACACCACATTAGCTAACATCCATTATTGAAATAAAAACCTAGTCTCGATCATTTTAACTTTTTTTATAAGTAACATTGTGGTCATTGGTAGTAACAGAATGGTTTTCCTTACAAATTCGACATGTCCCGTGTAGCGTTCCGGTTATATAAGATCCTGCATTTTCTTCGATAGTAACCTTCTTTAAATAAATCACTCTCGTAAACGGAGTATTATGAATATTCAATAAAATATATTTTATAATCAGTCAGTATTAATATACAGTGTTTAAATAATTTTCTAAACTTCGTCCCACTCATTATCTGGAACCGTCTTGACCACTATGTTACTACCAAATAAGCGACGCAAAATGGAGATGGGGCTGCTTTCGGCACTGTTTTATCTTCGGCAAGATATCTACATTCATCGTGGTAGTTCGTTAGGTCATCAGGAGGGGTACATCGCTTGGCAGTCGGCCACAAAGTGCTGAAGGTGCTGCGTGTTTTAATTGCACGTCTACTTTGTTACCTACCTATTCACATGAGTAGTTGAATGTTTTTTCATTAGTTTACGTTCAGTATGTTGTTTAGGTGGTATATGTGTTCAATGTGAACGAAATATTTGATTTTACGCTTTATTTTATGACTTATGTAAAATGTAATGTAAAATTTACTACTCTGTTACTACACAACTCTGTTACTAGCGTATGGTAACAGAGTTACATAATCCATTATATTCTTTAACTTGGCTAAAATTTTATGATTCAAATGACATTTTTTTACTATTCGGTTGTGTTGAAACAACCGTTTGTTTGAGTAATGGATAACTATGTTAAAAACAAATAAATCGAATGATTATAAATAACCCCAAAAAATAATCAAAATTCCACCAACGCCTTCTGAGAAGCAGCGACAATACTGGAAACGCCGTAGAAATAATCCAGAAAAGGAGGCAGAAAACAAAAGAAAAGATAAAGAAAGGTACCATGCAAATAAACGCTTCGTGCGAGATTTAATTAAGAGCACGTGAACGAACATCTACGAATAAAAAAGAACTGGCGAACTGCAAATGCTAGACGGAGAGATAAAGCCAGAGTATCTCATCTCTCAGTATTATCCATATCCAGTTTACAAAAGTTACATGGATTTTTTTCGAGGCGGGCTATGGCAAGGATGCAACAGACGGGATTATCGGTTTTTTAAAACGGACTGCTGATGCCACAAATTTCTATTTTGTTTTGAAAGATGTGAGTAAAGTGAGGCTACATCTAATAACAAATGAGGATATTAAACAGAGTTCAACACAGATACCGGACAATATCGTGCCATTATTAGGTACAATGAAAGTTCATGAGGTTTTCACTAAGAAGCCTGGAGTATCGAAATTTGAGTTGGTTTTTGTCAGCGCGGCTTTTGCATTTGCATGCGTGCATTGATTGTTCTACTGCTTTTTTCAGTGCAAAGTAGTGCTTAGAGAATCCTAAGCACTACTTTGCACTGAAAAAAGCAGAGGAACAATCAATTCCCTGCAATTGCAATGACAATATGCTATCCGATATAAGGAACCTTTATCAAAAGCCAACAACAGAGTTTTACAGAGTTGTCTATCTCTCAGAATCCCATGATAACTTTGACATTTTTAAAAGAAAAACCTTCTGCCTTACTACACAATAAAGCAACCCTGCATATCAAAGGAAAAATAAAACAAGGTGTTTGCGTCATAGTGAAAGTTCGAAACAGGATTACGTCTATCTGGGTAAGGCCTTGTCTGAAGTAGAAGAAGGTGGTGAGCTTAAAATTGTTTTTCAGTACAATTTACCATAATGTAACTAAATTAAAATTAGTTCAGAGAGATTTATTCCATGAGCCTTTTTATAATTAAATAACAGTCCAGAACCTAAAAAGTCTGCCAAGTTCAAAGAGTATACTATCAATTTGATACTCCCTTAGATATATTTCAGAAATAAATAACTAGCTGTTCTTCAAATTTAGTGTAGCTAATTATTTTTTTTTTTAGTATTAAAGTTTATTGGTTAAGTAATTCAGATCCAAAGCTCAAATAAGTGCAAATAATAACAAAATGTACAATAAAAAGAACAACTTTGTTACTATGTTACAACTCTGTTATTTTTCTGTCCCAAAGATTAAAGAACAAAGTATAATTTTATGGAAAAGCTACTTAATATAATATAGCAAATATCACGATGCATTAATTTATTAGATGTTTTTACAGTATATGTTCCAGTTAGACGTCAATATTATAGTTATTTGGAGGACTTTAGTGGAATTTAAGGTATTGTAATATTCAGAAAGTAACAGAGTTGTTTAAGAGTTTAGATTGATGATTGTTAAACTTAATAAAAACTGTTATGGTTCTAATTATACGTAAAAGATGCAAGATTGTTAAAGATTAATGCCAAAATATTTGCGACTGACTTGTTTAATTTCGTAATAAAAGGTAAAACATAATGGTAACAAAGTTGTATTTTTTTACACCTTGACTCACAAAATCTGAAATAATTCTTAAATTATTGGTTAAACATCGCGGCCAACGTTATGAGATAATAATTCAGTTGTTTTAACATATACGGACATAAAAAAAAGTTGTATCCGGGGATATATTTGTTTTAAAATTTTTACATTCTTAAGTTACATTTATCTGCACAAAATTTGACAACGACCCATATATAAAAAAAAAGAAAAGTTGTATAGGCCTCGTAACCAGCCGATCGAATGAGGTTAACCAACAAGCCAGCCTGAACTTTTTAGACATTTGCTCACTCCAAATGATTTAAGAAACACTTCAGACAGCTTCCGCCATTTCCGCCTTGCTATAGCCCGTGTGACCGGACCGCCATCGAGTGTTAATTCCGCTGGAGGACGAGAGAGTTCAGTTGTACTTCCGTTGAGTAGTGGTTGTCGTAAATTAAAATTAAATGTTGTAAATCGTTGAGGAATTCCCTCGACTGTCCTTTCTTCCTTCTCTGAAATGGCCTTTGTCATCATAATCGCCTTTGTCACCCCTAATGACAACTCATCTAGGTGCAATGTTCTTATCAATACAAATTAACCAAGCACAAACACAAGATACTTTACTGTTGTGAATCGTTGACAAGTTCCTTCGACTGTCCCTCGACTTCATCATCAGATCTACAGCAGACCAAATACAAGGTACCTACTCCAAATCGTTGAGGAGTACCCAGAAATGGCCTTTGTCTTCATTGGTGTCCAAGATATACTTAGAAAGTAAATATAACTTACAAAAATTACATTGGTACTTGCCTGACCTGGAATCGAACCCGCACACTACTTGAGAGGCTGGTGTTTTAACCACTACGCCACCACGACAGACTTGGGTTATAATGGGTTATAATGATAAAAACCCATATGATTATAATGATGGAAAACCAGAGAAATCAAGTGGAACTTTCAAGAATCGTAAGGGCGACCAGTGCATATGTAAGGTTTTATTAAGTAAGTTTATTAAAGCACTATAATTTAATAAAGGCCTGGCCTTTATTAAATTGCATGCCCGAATACGGTTGAATTGAGTAACCTCCATTTTGAAATTGGTTAAAAAGCGAGGATCCTTTTCTATGAAGGTGAGAGAACTTTAAGACCCGCTTAATTACTCATATTTTCAAGATTATTAATTTATAAAATACAGCATTAGATTTTGATTATGATAACTACTATTCAACGTCTATAGGAATTGAGCATACAAATTACCATTTAGGAGTATAGTCAACCTCAGAGATAGATTTATCTCTAAATAGGAACTTCATTTAGGTTGAAATTGTCATCCGTCACATACACAAAAGATCTTAACCAAACTTGCAAGTGACATACAATTCTAAACAAACATTTTATTTGTATACAACATAAGTTTGTCGTTCAAAACTGCAATTTAGTTCACCTTTGATAACGTTTTAGATCCGTATCCTTTGCACAAGAAGATAATTAGAGTACCTACTACACTAATTACTTTAGTGTACCTAGCTCTGAACCATCCAGTTGAAATGTAAGGGGCCAAGCTTAATTAAACTTGCACAAAACTGAACATCAAAAGTTATTTACGTTTGTTTACTTCGATTTGTTATGAGAACTGAGTGTTGCATTCAATTAACGGTATAAAACTAATCCAACTTTGTTTTCCAATTTAATTTCAGTATTTGTAATAGAGTACCTGGCTTTGACAGGACTTAGCCCACGAACACACGGAAGTAAACATACTGCACGCAATGGTTTTTAAACCCTCGGCGTTGAGCCGAATATTGAGAATCCAATTTACGCTCTGTTGATCGATTTCAGCGTATAAAAAAATCACTGTTGTATTTCCAACTCTTGGCGCTAAACGGACCCCGGAAAATCCAGTGCACAAAAATAAATCACCACGACAAAATAATTGCCCGTGTGTATTTCGGGCCAGGCTACGAATAAGTTAGGTATTGCAAAATGTAATTTCCATGTCACTAACACTATTGTAAAGTTCTGTAAACTGAAGGCTAAACCAATTTCAGAATCAACGGAGTTAGTAATTGCGTAATACACAAACAGTAGAATTGGCTTTCATTTTGCCAGTTCAATAACATTCATTGCGGCACAAAGTCTGTGGAGTCAACCAACTGCATTTATATCAACTTATTTAAGAGACCTCAAAATACAGACCAACTTTCAAATACTAGGTACTCTGTATAAAGTTGCGAGATCCTACTGAAACCAAAGGATTTAACAAAAATAAAAGATTAAGAAGAGAGAAAAGATTAAATTTTAAGGACTTTATCCTCTAACTACTGGGTATCCATATTTCAACAATTTACACTCGTATTCAAACGACTTGATTATAACATCTTCTTCATTATGTATTCGTTGAAACTGATGTCGTTCCTGGTTTTCACAAAACTCCACCTTTCCATGAATTGGAAAATAAAAACGAGATTGAATTATTTCATCTATCTGTACCGGCTGGGACCTTGAAGCCGTAAATAAAAATCAAATAATTAATGTTTAATTGAAAAGACTTATTACCTACCAACTTCAATCATCATACAATCATGGAAATATTTTTAAGCACTTCATAGGTAGGAACTGTAGGAGCTCCTTGTGGAGATTGATTTATACGGTATTTTACTGAAAGGACGTCTTTGATGCTACAAAAGAAAAATTATATTCTATTCCCAATAGATAGACTTGGCTATACATAAAGGATCAAATGAACGGTCATTAAATTAGACTTGTAAGAAATTGCTAACGCAAGGATTATTCACATACAATTTACTTTTTCTTAATACGAAACTTGAGTATAATTTGTTCAGAATATATGTACAATTTAATCGATTTCAAACAAACTTATACCATGTTAAATTTTTCCCAAATATATTTAAAAATTATTGCAGTGTGCTTACCGAGCGCACAACACAGTTCACGGCAGATCATAGTGGTCCTAGGCGCGTGCGCACAGCGGAACGGGGCCCCGCGTCTCGTTTTGCGGGGGTACAATATGTTCTAAGTAAAATTAACATGTTTTAAGTAAATTAAACCACATTTTATTTCATTAGTTACGGCTGCATTTACGAGTAAAGTACATAGCAATATCTACCTTTACGACAGTCTAAAAGCCTACAGGTGTGATGAAAAATGTTATCACATGATATGTTGTACGAATAGAAGAAATCCTTACTAATCCATACTATAATATTATAAAAGCGAAAGTAACTCTGTTTGTCTGTCTCCACTGAACTGATTGTATTGAAATTTGGTACAAAGATAGAGTTGACATTGAGAAATAACTGATAGTTTTGATTCCGGACTTTTGAAGAGTTCTCTTGGAAACGCGATATAACCGAACTCCTCGCGGGCGCAGCCGCGGGCGGAAAGCTAGTTATCAATAAACGCAATACGACACCGCTGCAGGCGCGGGCGGGCGAGCGGTGCGGTGATCATATTTTTTTAGCGACAACCAGGTAATATAACAAGCTCATAACTTTGTTACTTTTCATGATAGCTTTTTGAAATTTTCTAATGATATTCTTTACATAAAAATACTGGCCACGTGTTTCGGGTTTCGCATACTTGTACAAAAAATAATGTTGTAGTTATGAAAACTATATTTTAAGTTCAAGCGCTATATATATTCAAAGATTAAACACACTCAGCATCACATAAAATCGCACCACACTATCAACAAATAAGTTAAACCCAATTAAAATTGGTATCAATAGAAATAGTAGATTAGTAGCTAAGGGCTGTAAGGCATCAATTGCCTATCCCTAGCCCTCGACCCGTTCGAGGGTGCAATTGATGCTTACACCCGAGCTAACTACTCTGCTTTACATCTCGATTGTGAAGGAAGTAGAAAAGAAAAACCAGCATTTCAAGAATAAAACATTTTAGAACTCTCAGGCAAAATATTGTTTATTGTGGCATCAGCTTCCATTTTAATTGTATCGGGAGTGCAGCGTATATCTTCATCATTTACAGAACTCATGTTATTTTTTTCCTAATTAGCACGTAATTATAAAAACATCCCAAAATTAAACAATATTTAAAGTAAGAGTTTTCTATTCCCGTCCTTTTTAATCTATTTTTTTTATTATTTTTTCAAGAACTAAATTAAGCTTCGCAGATCGATATTTAAAATTGATGACTATACTCATTTGTAGAAAAGGCTGAATTGCGAAGCGACCTCTTTGTCATTGGGCTGAATGCATGATGCCAGTACGATGATTACATTAGATGTACGCGAACTTATTGAAAGAGTGTAGATTTTTTAATTACTTTCCGCCCTAGGGCTTTTCTAGCTACATTATTACCCTAGGGCGCTAATTGGTCACTTACAAGCCCCATGTGGGTGTAATAAGGACCTACTTACCGAATATGAGAGATGTAAAGTATGTGTAACGACCTTAAAATTAACAACAGTTAGAATTCTTAAACACAACAAATCTCAAATAAATTGTTTTCAAAATTTTTATTACAACAACCCCTCATTACATACACAAAGGTGTAAAACGGATGACCTGTTCACTAACCTTTGAAAATCGAAAAATACCCCTGAAGATGGATACTACTGCAGATGTAACATGCAATCATAAATGCGGCAATGTGATGTTACTCGGCAACTGAAGTAGCTTTTCTCTTCGACGAGTGTTCCTACGTTTCCAAGAGACTGGCGACTATATCTGAAAACGTAGCTATATCCGAAAACATGGATCTGGCATACTAAGGTGTACATCCGAAAGAGATGATCTTTTTATTGTTTCGATTTCATTACATAATCCGTTCTACGGCGTTCACATTTCACACTCAGTCCGGTTTCATCACGTAAGTATTTGATCTCTATTGCTTTATAAGTCATCATCATCTCAGCGTTAATCCCAGTCGCATCCGTAGCTTTTTTTTTTAACTTTGGAGTCTGGTGTCCGCTTTACCAGTCTAACTGCTGATTTTGGCTAAACTTCGATGTTTTCCGTGAAGTGACTGCCGTCTGACCTCCACAACGCGAAAGCGATATCTAAGCATTGCAATTGTTAGACTTATGAGGGCTCCAACTACCCGTAACGACTGCCAGTAGATGTTCGTATGGCAACCGGGACCAACGGCTTAACGTGCTTTCCGAGGCCCGACCAGACCAGTACAAATACTCATATTCATGCATACAAATATTTGCACTGTGCGGGGATCGAACCCGCGCCTCCTTGCGTAACGGCCGCGTTCGCTACCGCTACGCCACGGAGGCCGTATAATTAATATTGCTTTATATGTATTCATATATTTTTATCTGAACAACTATGGTTTTCACTTTTGTGCAACGGTGGAGAAGTGGTTATAGTCGCCCTCACTTCAATATTATTATAATTCTACATTTTGAGGATAAATTTAATACAGTTAGCTATATATTATATAGAATAGTACCAACCCATATCCTCCTGTGGGTGTCGTAAGAGGCGAATAAGGGAACTCTCACTAGGGAAGCGGGCAGCAGCGCTTCTCCTGTGGAATATCAAACTACTGCGATTCCCAACCCGTCTGCCAAGCGTGGGGTTTATGGCAAATCCCCTCAACGGGATGGAAAGCCATGGGGGAGGTCTTTGTCCAGCAGTGGTACTCTATAAGCTGAAGAAGAAGAAGAAGAGGAGCTATAAAATAAAATCACAATAACTAGAACCATTCCGATATTAGGAAGTATTCGTAACTCATGTCTGTCTAAATCCATTAGGTATTTGGTTTTCTATGATCTACCTCCTACTTTCTAACTTTACGCAATGTTGAATATTATTATATTATTACTAGTTTTCCGCCCGCGGCTTCGCCCGCGTGGAGTTCGGTTATATCGCGCTTTTTAGATTTCCCTCTGGAATATCAAATTTTTCTGGGATAAAAGATAGCCTATGTTCTTTCTCAAGGTCTAAAGATTGTCTGTGCCAAATTTCATCAAAATCGGTTGAGAGGTTTAGGCGGGAAAGCGTAACAGACAGACAGACAGACAGAGTTACTTTCGCATTTATAATATTAGTATGGATTTGTGAATAATTTGACAAAGGATAACTTTTCCATGATAGTAAGCGATCCTTCCTGATGGTGAGCATTTAGGCAATCGTTGATAATAACTAGTGCTAATTATGAGTTCAAGCTTATTTTTTAAAGACACCTAAATTATAAAGTAACTAGCTTTCCGCCCGCGGCTTCGCCCGCGTAGAGTTCGGTTCTATCGCGCTTTTTAGATTTCCCTCGGGAACATCAATTTTTCCAAGATGAAAGGTAGCCTATGTCCTTTCTCAGGGTCTAAAGATTGTCTGTGCCAAATTTCATCAAAATCGGTTCAGTAGTTTTGGCGTGAAAGCTGGACAGACAGACAGAGATACTTTCGCATTTATAATATTAGTATGGATATACGCGCGCAAACACAGTTACTTAAAAAGTTGTTAATGGCCATCTCTACGGGTGTGATGTTTTTCTATTTCCAAATTTAGTGCTTTTAATTTTCTATTAAGTACCTAATTATTTATCCCACGACGGTTTCGATAGGTTAAATTATGATTTAATTTTATAGCTGTTTTGTATACGTTGTGTTAAATTAATTAGTTTTTTAATATTGGTATTGCGTTCCAATCGGTAAAGCCAGAGAAGTGTTCTTTTAGGTTTATTGTTTACTACACGTTTAGATTCCTCGCGAAACTCGTTATGGTAGCTACTAATTCCAGGCTGTATTCGAATCGTCTAATTGATATATTTTCGATAGTGAAACATTTCGCAAAAATGCCCTGGGCTTATCCATATTCCTTAGTGTAGTCGCGGTGTATATGCCAATAAAACACATATCCTTTACACTGGACACGTGAGAATTTGAAAAGTGATATCAGATAAAGCAAAATCGAATGCGTCACAGACATATGAGCTGAACCCAGATTATAAGCAAATACATGGAATTTCGAGTTGACTGATTAATTGCTGGGACATTCATTTATAATTGAAGTTGTGTAATACATTCTAGATCCTATGTCTTTAAAATATAAATGTTAATATCACCGCATATTGCAATATTTCGTTTGATTTCTTTTTTTAGAAATTGGCATTCTTTGTGCAGCCGCTCAAAATTAAGCAGTTAAATTATTCCCATTTGGTACTTTATTAGACAATGGTGTTAGTACCTATGAATCAGTTCAATAGCATAAAATTCAAATGCTATGCGAATTATTGCTACATTCTTGTGTGTACTTACTGCAAGAATTTCCTTCCAATAGGTTCCTTTTTACCGGACTATGCGGCCGCAATGAAGGATAATTTATCAAGGTCTCGAGGGCGGATCCAGCTTTGGTGCCAGGGAGGGGGTCACATAGTCGTAGTCAAATTTAATTAAACTTTGATAATTGTAGATACATACAAGTAAAAAGAAGGTATTTTGTTAATAGGTATTAAGCACTTTACTTACAAATATCTAATTCAATAACAAAATAAATTTTTCTTTTTGCTTTTTCATCCGAAAAGTGTTATTACTTCATCTACTTCAATGGGTACGTTTTTATGGACGTGGAGAAATGCCATTCCGGTTAGACGTTCTTCAACCATTCAACCTCTTAGCCATGATTTGATTTTTCTTAAAGTAGAGAAAAATCGTTCCGCTGACGCAACACTAACAGGTAGTGTAGCCATAATAGATAAAAAAAAAATCTTATATTAGGATACATCTGAATAACGCAATTTGAAATAAGGTCAGAAATCGATTGCGGTATCTCCTGTCTCCGTTGCCACTTCACTATCTACGGGCGATATTCGTTTTCAACGACTGAAACTGGAGTATTATCTAGTAGCAATCTATAATCGCTGGCTAGTTGTTTCACAGTTGCAATGTTTTGATAACTTATCATCATCTCAGCGTATAATCCCGGTTGCAACCGCGGCTTTCGCGTTGGTGCCCAGGGTCCACTTTCCTACAATTACTCTTTCATTTCGCACGATCTCTGGCATCCCGTGATGTGAGATTGTTGGCACACATGTCATCTCTTACGCTCAAGCACAGGCCACGTCACTGCCATACAGACGAACAGGTATAATGATAGTCTTATAGACCTGTCCCTTAACCCTAACCGGCATTTTGGGGTCACAAATGACACCTGTCACCTCACGCCATTTTTGCCCAAGCTGCGGAAATGCGTGCCTTAACGTCGCAATCAATGTCACCGCACGCGTGGAGCACAGACCCCAAGTATTTAAACTGGTCTGTGCACTCCACCATGTTTCGTTGCTGGTCATGATTTTTTTATTATTATTATATATTATAAACCAGTGCTTGACCGCAATCTCGCCTGATGGTAAGCAGTGATGCGATCGTTGATGGTAAAGCGCGCTAGTTTATTAAGAGCCTAATCACTCTAGCCTTGAAGACACTCAAATTATAGTCCGACGGAAACACCGCCGCCGACAAGTTGTTCCAGTCTCAAGGGATCGCCTCCCCCTTTATACCGCATACATCAAGATGTACGCGGTATAAAGGAGGAGGCGAAACGCTTCGTCAGGATCGTAGTAGTGTTAACAACGTAAGGGTGGAAACTAGCCGTACGACGGGTCGTCCGATGGTGGAACGGAGATGGGGGAATGAATGGGGGGGGAAGAGAATGGTCTGAAAACCAGCGAGAAAATGAAGATCCGATACGACCGCAAAGCAAACGTGCCCGGATTTGAAGAGGGAACTTTGGTATGGTTACATAATCCTATTAGGAGAAAAAGAAAGAGTCCGAAATTTCAAGCCAAATGGGAGGGTCCGTACACGATAGTAACCAGGATAAACGATGTCACCTACCGGTTAAAGAAAGGACGTAGAGGGAAGCTGAAGATCGTATACGTGGACCACCTAGCTCGCTATTATGGGTCAAATCATACTCGGGACGAGCATGACTAAGAAGGGGGCAATGTTACGAATGCACCTTATGTCGATGGCATAAGGTTCAATATCGCGTGACATGCAGTGCGTATTTTTTAAGCCCTATAACTCGAAATCTAGACATTGTAAGGGTACATTATAAAAACGTATTGCTAGACCTAGGATGGCCTATTGAATGGTACAGGTCTCAACAATTTTGTCAACCAAGTGACGACATCGAAATTTCTAGAAACTCGTTTCCGGGAAATACTGTAGGTACCTATTGAATGTACTCGAAGTTATGCGCCATTATTATTACGTCTAGGGAATCTGGAATGTTCGATCAGCTGACCTATATATAGCGCCGCGACGCTGACGCAGAGTCATCTCGGCCTCCCGATAAGTAGAGATTCTCGCGCGACCTCATAGCAGACGTCGCGCTACCGGACTTGACACCCGGGTAGGTCACAAACACAAATACACGTGACCTACTCAGACAAAAATAGACACTACACATTCGCAACATGATACCGCCGTGCGCATTTGCGGACTGTATTTATATAGGCGCTATGCGCGCGACGAACACACATGCACTACTCCACATTCAGGTACACACTCAGAATACCACACGAGCGGTGAACACACACCTACAAACCGCTCGTAACACACACTACCCCCCGTACCCTCGCAGCCTACTGTACATAGCTGGTTGTGCTGTTAGGGGGTCGGGGTAATCACCCACTGTAGCGGAGCGCCAACCAAAGCCGACGCCCGGTCGCTGATCGATTCTTGCTGGGCCTTCACGGGGGCAACCCGTGATCCAACCTGGTAGGGGTCTGATCGCACGGGCGTCGTGAAACACTTCGGGCGCTCCTACAGTCACACACAACAAAGCACACCGTCCACCGCCGGAGGGAAGGCACACCCTCGCGGCGTCGACTTAGGTGTGCGAAGATTGAAGAACAGCACCCCTAGGGTGCATTCCAAAGACGGGTCTCCATTTTTGGAGGCCGAGAGACCGACCCCACGGTCATGGGGCCACTAAGGAGCCCCCAAACCGTCTCCTCGCGCCCCCAACTCGGGGTCGCAGAGAGGACCACGAACGCAGAGTCAGTCTGCATTCGACTAGCGATACGAGAACAAGCGACAGTTAAAAAGCGATCTTTGAGAATACCTACTGCGATAACTGTAACGAGAACTTTGAGTACTACGTGAAGTAACATTTGTAGTGTTATTGTGTGTTTACAATACGGACTTCGCGGACGTAAGAGAAGACTTCGGTGCGACATCAGCTACGTTTTACTTGTAATTGCCTACGATCGTCTGTACTTTTGTTGCCAATAAACTTCGTTGCCATACCTAAATGGTTCATGAATAAATCTACCTCTAAATCTTTGTTCATAAATCCTTGAATATTTTGATGCACCAAATTAATATTATCTATTGACTTTAAATTTCCTCCCGAGTTACCTTTGTAATCCTGTATATATATTGTTATAGCTAGAGGTTGGCTCTATTGTCTTAATTTCTAATTTAAATTATTAATGATGTCAACTGATACCAAATTATTGGCAGAATTAATTAGAATGTCATTGCATTGCTCAAAAGAAGCAAGTTGTTTAGCCAAATTCTTGGCTGTAATAGAAAAAAATATGATAGCGACACAGCTATCTGTCTTTTAAAGTAATTAGAAAGATAATACATAACATTGTTATGTCTATCTCTTGTCAAATACAAATTCTTAAAATAATTATTTATGTCAATTAAATGTAATATTTTATTATTAAATGTCAAGTTGGACATTGTCATATTTAGTTCAAATCTAATCCTAAAACCTTCGCAACCCTTAACCGGCGTTTTAGTACCCCCAGCTCGTAACAATAGTAATAAAGTTAGTCGTGCCATATAAAAATAAATTTTAACCAAACCACTATGTAAATACTTCTATAAAATATAAATACCACAAAATTATAAAATACCGTTCGTTAATGATACCATTTTAATTATTACTTTTGTTTTTTCCTCAACAAGAGCGCCTTCATCCTCTCTCCTATAACAAAAAATTAAACAAAACACTTTGCTGTGCCCGACAGGGTTCATAATTAATTCAATACTTTAATATACCAACTGTTATGTAACATTATGGAATGCAATAAAGTATTGAGTATTGAATGTACCATTTACTGAAAGATATAGATCATAGAGATTGACAAGCACTGTTTATTACCAGCCATCAGTCAAAACTGATATTCTTGACCATAAGTTCTTCTAGCCATACGCAAAGTGCGTCAGATTTATTTTACAGTCCCGCAATGTTTTGATAGTATTTACATACGTGGGACACTCGAAAAAGTTTTGCAATTGTTGAAAATAAGGTTTGTTCGTTTTACAGAAAAACCTTTTTAGTTTAGTACTGCGATTCGAAAAATGTTAAAATTCGAATATGAAAAGAAAAATGATGTCCTGTCTTGTCATCGGTATTAAAAATGTTTGACTGCTGTAAAAATACAAAATATAATTTATTAATATTAAAGAACGTGGTTTGTAATTAGATAGTCGTTTATATATGTGATAATATAATGATTGGAGCTTATTGCATTTTTCATTCCTTTACTTCTCGTATTTCGGACGATCTAAGGCAGAATACTTAGGAGGTAAAATAGTCCAGAATATTACTTCTATTTTAACATGGTAGCAGAGCGTGGTTGCTGAAATAGAGAGGAAGAAGTATATTAGATAGATTTAAATTATGGAAGGAAAGGAAGAATTGAGATTACCTATATTTGATGGTACTAACTATGAGCAATGGAAATTCAGATTGAAATTGTTACTGCAATTAAAAAACTGCGAGCAGGCCATAGAGCTGGAAGTAAAGACGGAGCCTATGACGGAAAATGAATGGAAAAAGATAGATTTGAAGGCTCAAAACTATGTAGTTAACAGTATCAGTAACTCGCAGCTAGATATTATAATAGCTGAAGGAACTGCATATAAAATGATAAAAAAACTAAATGACATGTATTTGATTAAAGGATGTGCCAGCAAATTGTTACTTAAAAGAAAGATATTGCAAACGAAATTCAAAGATGGGAACCCGCTGGAATTCTTTCAGACATTTGAAAAGCAAATAAATGATTTAAAAGGAGCAGGAGAAAAAGTTACTGATGAAGACAAATTAAACTATTTATTGTTGGCCCTACCATCCAAATTTGAAAACATTGTGAATATTGTAGACGCTTTACCTAAAGAAAGTCAAAGTGTCGAATATGTTAAGTCACAACTGTTACTGGAGTATAAAAAGAAAGAAACAGAGAACGTTGAATGTAGTGAGCAGACACTTTAAAAGAGATTGTCCTAAATTGAAAAATAGTCAGCGTGGACAATACCGTGGAAGATTCCATAGAGGTGGACGAGGTTATCGAAGCTACCGAGGACGTAACTACAGAGGTTATAGAGGACTGCGAGGTAATAACTATAATAACGATCCTACAGCAGGAAATTCGTCGGTTGGCTTCAACGTCGAAGTGCTGACAGCTGAAGCAAATACAGTGAATTGGCTCCTGGATAGCGGCTGTAGTGACCACATCGTGAACGATGACAGATACTTTTGTGAGTATAAAAAGTTAGACAATCCAGTAAATATTAGAGTAGGTGATGGTTTTCCTTTAAAATCGGAAAAGATAGGAAAGATTACAATGCATTGTTATGCAAACTATCAATTGCACAAAATTGATATTGACAATGTTTATTATGTCCCTAATATGAAAAGAAACTTGCTTAGTGTATCCAGTATTGTGAATATATATATATATATATAGTTCGCAATATAAGTTAGTAGCTGTAGCTAGAAAAAAGAATAAATTGTATGAACTGGAAGGTAAAATAAGTGGCGATAAATATGTAAATACAAATGTACAAGAAATGTCGTTGAAAGAGAAATGGCATCGAATGCTTGGTCACGTTAATTATTCAAAATTAAAAGAAATGTGTAGGCTTAAATTATTAACCGGATTACCTGACAGACTAAACGGGAATTACATACAGTGTGAAATTTGTTTACAAAACAAGATGACGAATTTACCCTTCGAAAATAATAGACGTAGAGCTACGGAAATTTTAGAAATCGTACATACTGATGTGAATGGACCAATTACTCCGGTAGGTTATAATGAACAAAGATATTTCGTTTCATTTATTGATGATTACAGCAGACATGCTGCAGTGTGTGTGATTAAAAATAAAAGTGAAGTGTTTGATTGCTTCAGAACTTATGTGAATCGGATGCAAAACCAAACAGGAAAGCGAGTGAAGGAAATAAGGTGTGATAGAGGCCGTGAATACCTCAATAGAGATTTTTATAATTTTGCAAAAGAAAACGGAATATTTTTGAATCCTGGACCAGCTTATACTCACGAACTTAATGGAACTGCTGAAAGATATAACAGAACAATTATGGATAGAGCACGATGCTTAATGACAGAAGCAAAATTAGATAAAAAAATACTGGCCTGAATGTGTACTTACAGCAGCTTATTTAGGAAATAGAATTTTGACAAATACTGCGGAAAAGAAAAGCCCGTTTGAAATATTTTATAGAAGGAAACCAGACGTAAAGTACTTGAGATTATATGGTAGTAAATGTTTTGTCCGTGTACCTGAAGAAAAAAGAACTTCAAAATTAAACCCAAAAGGGGTGAAAGGATGTTTAGTAGGCTATACAGATACAGGGTACAAGGTGTTGGTAGATAATGATATTATTATTAGTCGACATGTTATTTTTATTGATTCAGAAGCAAAAGTAATTAAATATCAGTCTTATCCAAATCATGATACAGATAATGAGGATAGTAATGGTGAAAATAGGAACATGAATGAAGACAAAGAAAGAACACAGATAAATGAAAATGAGAAATTAAGAGAACATACTGACAATAATGATGAATTTTTTGATACAGTTGAAGGTGAAGAAAATGAAAGAGAGAAATCTAATGTTGAGGAGGTGAGCGAACCAAGTCGCCCAAGAAGGGAAAGAAAATTACCTGCAAGATTGAACGATCACATAGTATATGTAAATATATGTGATGTAAGTGTACCAGAAACGTACGAGGAAGCAATTAGTAGTCCTCAAGCAAATTTGTGGAAAAATGCAATGAATAATGAAATTAATAGTTTAGAACAAAATGAAACATGGCAAATAGTTGATGAACCAATAAATAAAAATATAATCGAAGTAAAATGGATTTTTCGAATTAAATCTAATGGCATATATAAAGCGCGCGTAGTAGCAAAAGGTTTTCAACAAGTTTATGATGAATATGAAGAGATTTACTCGCCTGTTGCTAGAATGACTACAATGAAAGCCTTGATGTCAACTGCTTGTGTAAGAGGTTGGCATATAGAATGTATGGATGTAGAGACAGCTTTCTTGAATGGAACTATTAAATCAGAAGTTTATATTTATCCACCAGACGGTTACAAAGTTAAAGACAACAAAGTATGCAAACTAAGAAAAGCATTATATGGATTGCGAGAGAGTCCAAGAGACTGGTATGAGTGTTACAATGAATTTATGCTCAGCATTAATTTTAAAAGATCTGATTATGATTATTGTTTGTATACAGGGTGTATCAATAGTGAAAAAGTACACCTATGTCTATACGTGGATGACATTTTGATTTGTGCCGAAAAAGAGAACACGATTAGGAAAGTTAAACAACTGTTGAGTGATAGATTTCGGATGAAGGATTTAGGAAAAGTAAAACAATATTTAGGTATTGATATTGATTATAAGCCGGAACTTAAAAGAATGATTTTGAGTCAGTGCAAATATATAGAAAGTTTGGCAGAAAAATATTATATAAAAGATTCTAAGAAATATGAGACACCGATGGAGCAGAATTTATCAATTGAAAATGGAGAAATAAATTATGATTTGAAGTACAGAAATTTGATTGGAGCTCTATTATATGTTGCTAGTGCGACGCGACCAGATGTTTCGTATAGCGTAAACTTTATGAGTCGTTTTCAAAATTATTATAGCGTCACACATTATATTTATGCATTACGGATTCTAAAGTATTTATATCATTCCCGAAATTTGGCACTTAATTTTTTTGGAGAATCCAAAGGGAAAGGTGTGATAGAAAAGGATACATGGTGGTGGAATGAAGATGTGCAAAAGATACTCAAAGAAAAGAAAATAGCTTTTAAAGAATGGCAAGGTGTAGAAAACGGGAATGATAGTTTAAAAGAAGACAAGAAGAAGATTTATAATGAATGGAAGAGAAAGGCAAAAAAGGCGGTAGCAGTTTCGAGGGCGCAGGAGAAGTTGTATGACTCACTGGACAGCCCTAGAGGCCAGAAGGAGCTCTACCGGATTACAAAAGCAAGAGAAAGGAGAACGAGAGATATAAGTAATATCAAATGTATGAAAGACGATGCTGGTAAGGTTCTGTCCAGGGATGACGAAATAAAAGAGCGATGGAAGGTTTATTTTGAAAAGCTAATGAACGAAGAGAATAAATGGAGTGGCGTGCTCAAAGAGGTGCAAGAGAACATGGGTTTAGTAAGAGAAATTAGCATGGATGAAGTAAGAATAGCAGTTCAAGGTATGAAAAATGGAAAAGCTATGGGCCCAGATGATATACCAGTAGAAGTATGGAAGTGTTTAAAAGGAGATGGATGTATATGGCTGACTTTATTCTTCAATAAGTTGTTGCATGAAGGAGAGATCCCACAAGAATGGTGCAATAGTTCACTAGTGCCCATCTTTAAGAATAAAGGTGATGTACAGGACTGTAACAACTATCGAGGGATAAAGCTCACGTCACATAGTATGAAGGTATGGGAGAAAGTGATTGAGAAAAGATTGCGAGAGGAGAGTGAGATTACCCCAAACCAGTTTGGGTTTATGCCAGGTCGAGGAACAATGGACGCCACTTTTGCACTCCGCCAAGTGTGCGAGAAGTACAGACGTGCACACAAGAACTTGCACATGGTGTTCATTGATCTGGAGAAAGCGTATGATAGGGTACCTCGTGATGTGCTGTGGTGGGCCCTGAAAGAGAAAGGTTTGCCTGGGAAGTATGTAGAGTTAATTCGTGCTATGTACAGTCGATCTCGTACCTACGTCCGGTCGGCTGCTGGCAATACCGACGAGTTCAGTGTGGCGGTAGGCTTGCACCAGGGATCGGCTTTAAGTCCGTACCTCTTCCTGTTGATTATGGACGCTCTTACGTCGGACATCCAGGAGGAGGCACCCTGGTGCATGCTGTTCGCCGATGACATTGTTCTCGTCGGTGAAGATGGACCTGAGATCCAGAGCAGATTTGAGAAATGGCAACAGAAGCTGGAGAATGTTGGCTTGAAAATCAGCAGAACCAAAACCGAATATATGTTCTGCGATTTCGGCGGTCTCTCCACTTCTGGAGCCATAGCGCTTGATGGCGCACTTCTCCCAATCTGCTCCGACTTTCGGTATCTCGGTTCACTCGTGCAAAGCGATGGCGAAATAGATCGGACGGTTAAGCACAGAATTAACACTGGGTGGATGAAATGGCGGCAGATCACGGGAACAATCTGCGACTCCCGCATTCCCCTTAAACTTAAGGGGAAAATATATAAAACCATGATTCGACCTGCTGTCTTGTATGGATCAGAATGTTGGGCTACGAAAGGGATGAATGAAAGGCAATTGCATGCAGCCGAGATGAGAATGCTAAGAGGGATGTGTGGTGTTACACGAATGGATAGAATAAGAAATGAGTACATAAGAGGAAGTCTGAAAGTGGCACTGGTAGCTGAAAAGTTGTGTGGAAATCGGTTGTCATGGTACGGGCATGTGTTACGGAGAACTGAGGAGAATGTCGTGAGGAGAGTCTTAATTATGAATGTTGATGGCTATAAGAGTAGGGGAAGACCAAAGAAACGATGGATAGAATGTGTGAAGGATGATATGACTAAGAAGGGAGTGACTGCGGAGATGGCTTCTGATAGGGATGCATGGAAGAAAAAGACATGTTGCGCCGACCCCAAATAAATTGGGATAAGGGCAGGAGAATGATGAATTTTAATGCGGAATATGATGATTGCTTAGATGCATTTGTAGATGCTGATTGGGCTGCGGATAAAAATGACAGAAAGTCAACTACAGGAATTATATTAAGAGTGTTTAATAATCCAGTAATGTGGAAGACCCATAAACAAAGAATAGTGTCAAGAGCATCAACTCATGCAGAATATTATGCGTTAGCCGATTGTGTAACAGAAGTTTTACCAGTGATAGGCATATTAGGTGATTTAGATGTTAAAATTTCCAAACCAGTTAAAATTTATGAAGATAATAGTGATGCCATATCCCTTTCAAAGAACGGTAAATTTTGTAAAAACTCTAAACATATTGACGTAAGCTATCACTTTGTAAATGATTATGAAAAAAAGAAAGTAATTGATGTGACAAAGATAAACACTGATGATCAATTGGCAGATATTTTGACAAAGGCGTTGGGCAAATCTAAATTTCAAAAACTGAGACAACTGATTAACGTTTATTAAGAAATTGTAATTTAATGATACTGATTGTTTATTGAATGTGATATTGTTGTGTATTCGTGTAGGTTATGTTTTTTTATGTTTTTCTATAAAACTCAAGGAGGTGTGTTGAAAATAAGGTTTGTTCGTTTTACAGAAAAACCTTTTTAGTTTAGTACTGCGATTCGAAAAATGTTAAAATTCGAATATGAAAAGAAAAATGATGTCCTGTCTTGTCATCGGTATTAAAAATGTTTGACTGCTGTAAAAATACAAAATATAATTTATTAATATTAAAGAACGTGGTTTGTAATTAGATATTCGTTTATATATGTGATAATATAATGATTGGAGCTTATTGCATTTTTCATTCCTTTACTTCTCGTATTTCGGACGATCTAAGGCAGAATACATAAGAGGTAAAATAGTCCAGAATATTACTTCTATTTTAACAGCAATAATAAAAAAAATCTTTTATACATATATTTTAATTACATCTTTTCAAAATACTCTCCACCAGCCTCTATACAAAGGTCAGGGCTGTAAGGAGGGTGACCATAGAGTAACTTATATATACCTACGGTAGGGTGACCCAGGAGTTTGACCGGTGTACTATCCAGCATGTCCCTCGTTTTGCTTGCGGTGTGGACGGGCGCATTGTCATGGTGAAGCAGTAACCGGCGGAGCCCAGTATTTGGCTGCTTGTTGCTCACAATAGAGAAAACTTCTGTCAAGCATTTGGTAGTATACCGTTCAGCGTTAATGCTTCTTTGGTTTCGTAAAGGAATTAACACCAAGTAGCCAGTCAAACTGTAAAAGCTTGCGATCAAAATCTTACCCCCGCTTCTAGATCGCTTCACTTTGTTAGGCGTTGAATCGTTTTGAAACACCCGACCGTTGACTGGCGCTTCATTCGTATTGATAAATCCAAGATTCATCACCTGTAACGATGTCGTAAATATCCGAGAAAAAAATTGAAGCAGGCTTGCTTCAAATTTTTCTATCATATCATGGTAGGTACTATTCCACCCGTGCCTGCTTCTGAGCAGCAGTGAGATTGTGCGGCACCCAGCGTGAAACTATCCTCCGCAACCGAAGATGCACGTATGGAATCTCGTAAAGGCTTCCTGATCCAATCTGCAGTTTATGCTGAACTTCTTGGTTTCTAATTCGTCTATTGTCCTGGATCAAACTTTTCACTGCTAGCACGTTTTCTTCTGTAACAGCCATTAAACAGCGAGCACTTCTTTCTTCATCCCCAAAATTAGTCAACCGCGCTTAAATTCATTATAGGGCCTTCGTCCAAGAATGCCATTTGAAGTCTATCGTACGATTCGTCTAGTTTCTGGCAACATTTGAAATCGTAAAATATCAAGAGGGACACGAGGGAAGTTTTGAATTTGGAACGTACCTATTATTACTTATAAATAATCATGTTTTTTAAATAAATTATGACTGGCCAGTTCCCACTACATAAAAACTTTTTGTCGCAATACTTTCTGAGTGACCTGGTATATACCAGGTCACTCAGAAAGTATTATATGGGTATATACCCATATAATAATAAATACAACTGGGCGTCCGACTCTTCGTCAATAGGTGTTGTATCGCCTAAAAATAGTCATTAAGTCGTATTTTTCACAGCACAGATAAAACTGTTTGTTTCGTAAACAATGGCCCCGAATCCCTTGTTCCGACTAACTTAATTTAAGTACATTGCATCATTTTCTTTCTATTTTATTATGAAAAGGACAGAATATAAATATTTATTCAGTCCTGTCAAAATAGTCCGCACCTGACCTAAATTAGCGTATTTGTAGTAGCCATGTTTTTATTTGCGTCTAAGCGCTCTATGGAATACCTACTTACCTACCTTAATTTGACAGGACTAAACTAATGTGTTATTTCCTTTCCTTTTCGTAATGAAATAAAAAGAAAAAGATGCACTGAATTCAATTTAACTTAGGTTGTGAGCAACACAATCAGCCTAAATGTAAGTATAATAATTTGCCATTAACAGAATTATACAGAAGTCTTTAATAGTACTTAAATGTTTCTAATTTAGTTTCTATATTGCACAATAGTTTTGTCGTATGGCGTATGTTTTCCGAATATAGGTATGTGTAGTACTTTAGGCAATGTACACCGTCAATGGAGATGTAGATAGTGACCTCTTCGCATAAAATTAGGTACTCGTTTGTACATACGAAGATTAGGTAAATTCGCAGAAGGCTTAATTCTTTAGGTAATCTATGAATGGTCTCTGAAGATCTATTCAGATTTTTTTTTATCACACTGTTATGTTCATAGATTTAGGATATCATTGGGTTATGTTAGTAAAACAAACAAACGAACTAAAAACAAATAGTTAAGATATGGTTGGATAAGGGTGTCTATTCAAAGCCAAAAGGAGCCCGTTCACCTTGGCTCCTACTTTTCGGAATGTATCCTTGAAGTGCACCGACTGCCTTCAGCATTTGGGATTGAGATTTCCTCGAACCTAAGCTTTGGGCGGTTCATTTAGTCTAAAGCTAAGGTGGCTGTCAGGAAACTTGGCGTTATTGCAAAGGTCCGGCGGCACCTACTTCACACCAGGACAGCTTGTAACGTTGTTATACATAATAACATAATTTTAACACCAGAAATAAGGACAAACTACGAGCCCCTTTTCACCCGCTTCAAAAGGTTCATAAATCTTTTGTTGGGCTGGATATAACTTTTAATAACAAGACACCGTCTGCTTTGCTAGACTTGCCTTACAATGCATTTAAAGCACAAATGAAATCCAACCTTTGTTCAAAGGCATATTATTCCGTAAACAACTATTTAAATGATAAGAATAGCTGGTCGCTCTGATTAAATCAAGACAATTGTTATGTCATTTTTCCAGAATTAGTTTACTGACTTATAAAAATCAGTAAGCTAATTCAGATCCTAACTGTCATTTTTACAATGCATAATTATGTGAGCGGTCACGCCCTTTATACCTAGGGCTTTTATTTAGGTTTTTACTTATGTACATTTCCATAATGATTTTTTCTAAGCTATTGAATAGCTTCTATCGCGGGCCTTGAGCTTGAAGACCGTATCCAAAAATTCCGTAACGAACATAACCTAACTCACTCACTCCGACCGGCACAGCGGTGCAGTGTTGAAAGCCGTGCATCGTTTCAGTTCGGCAGTCTTCGGCACGGTGTGTTTGTGTGCGTGCGACTACATCTTTTGATAATAATTTATAGAGTTTCAAAAAGAGCATGCATATTGCAGGGCGCGAACTCAGTTCTACACAATTGACAAGTTAATGATTGTCGCGATGTGCTAAACTTGCGATTAATATCATCATTCTCCTGCCCTTATCCCAATTTATTTGGGGTCGGCGCAACATGTCTTTTTCTTCCATGCATCCCTATCAGAAACCATCTCGGCAGTCACCCCTTTCTTAGCCATATCATCCTTCACACATTCCATCCATCGTTTCTTTGGTCTTCCCCTACTCTTATAGCCATCAACATTCCTAATTAAGACTCTCCTCACGACATTCTCCTCAGTTCTCCGTAACACATGCCCGTACCATGACAACCGATTTCCACACAACTTTTCAGCTACCGGTGCCACTTTCAGACTTCCTCTTATGTACTCATTTCTTATTCTATCCATTCGTGTAACACCACACATCCCTCTTAGCATTCTCATCTCGGCTGCATGCAATTGCCTTTCTTTCATCCCTTTCGTAGCCCAACATTCTGATCCATACAAGACAGCAGGTCGGATCATGGTTTTATATATTTTCCCCTTAAGTTTAAGGGGAATGCGGGAGTCGCAAATTGTTCCCGTGACCTGCCGCCATTTCATCCACCCAGTGTTAATTCTGTGCTTAACCGTCCGATCTATTTCGCCATCGCTTTGCACGAGTGAACCGAGATACCGAAAGTCGGAGCTGATTGGTAGGAGTGCGCCATCAAGGGCTATGGCTCCAGAAGTGGAGAGACCGCCGAAATCGCAGAACATATATTCGGTTTTGGTTCTGCTGATTTTCAAGCCAACATTCTCCAGCTTCTGTTGCCATTTCTCCAATCTGCTCTGGATCTCAGGTCCATCTTCACCGACGAGAACAATGTCATCGGCGAACAGCATGCACCAGGGTGCCTCCTCCTGGATGTCCGACGTAAGAGCGTCCATAATCAACAGGAAGAGGTACGGACTTAAAGCCGATCCCTGGTGCAAGCCTACCGCCACACTGAACTCATCGGTATTGCCAGCAGCCGACCGGACGTAGGTACGAGATCGACTGTTCATAGCACGAATTAACTCTACATACTTCCCTGGCAAACCTTTCTCTTTCAGGGCCCACCACAGCACATCACGAGGTACCCACTTGCGATTAATATCACTCTGAAATAGGTCTTTTATAAGATGTAAAATTATAAAATACAAAATAGTTCGTTACGACGTGGCCGACACCAATTTTATGATATTTTGACATGGGTGTCATAACAAGGGTTTGAAAATGACGTCATTTTTAAATCCAAGAGGGTCGACATCAATTTTCATGATGCTTTGACTAGGGTGTCACCACCATAGGTATGAAATCTATGGTTACGACAGACGTTTTCGGGGGCGCTGATCACGAAAACGACGTCATTTTTAAGCAATAGCTTATGTTGCGAACATAAAACATTAAATATAGTTTACGTCGCTAAATCGCCACATTTTTTTTATTTTGCTGGTATTTTGGCGTGGCTAGCTGGCATAGGTACCTATGGTAAATAATTTCATTTTATGTTGTGTTCTATCTCTATACATAGTATTTTATAAAGTCGTGTTTGTGTTCGCAGCTGTGCTGCTGGGTAGTTTGTCCGCCACTTTTTTTGTTACGACACAAGTGCTAGAAATTGGCGAAGGGCGGGCGTTTTGGTGGGATTGTCTTATGTAATATTGACGTTCAAGAGTGCTGATTCTCAGCCTAATTTTAATAAATGACTTTTTTGATACAAAGCACAGATTCGTTCATGTGTGGAGTACTGCAGCCATATTTGCGATGGTGCTGCAAAATGCCACCTGGCATCTTTGGATTCGGCGAAGAGGCTAATCGGTGACCCAGATTTGGTTGAAAACGGTCTCCAAAGCCTGGAGCACAGGCAAAGAGTAGCCAGCCTATCGGTGTTCTATAGGATGCATTTTGGAGAATGTGCACGGGAATTGCATGACTTTATTCCCTATCTCCGTTCCATCATCGGACGACGCATCGTACAGCGAATATCCAGCCTTACGTTGCTGACACCACTACGATCCGGACGAAGCGTTTCACCTCGACTTTTATATCGCGTACATCGTGGGACTTGAGTAATTTGCCAGCGGCGGTGTTTCCGTCTGACTACAATTTAAGTGTCTTTAAGTGGCCAGAGAGAATCAATAGGCTATAAACTAGCGCGCTTTACTATCAACGATTGCATCACTGCTTACCATCTGGCGGGATTGCGGTCAAGCTCTAGTGACTAGTTTATAATTATAAAATAAAATGGCACTCTTCAGAAATCTTAAACATCTTGCAGGAAGTATACTAGTTGCTGATTCAGGAAGGAAATCAGTGCTTCGGGCAGCGGAAATAAGAAACGGTCATTTAGTATTTACATTTATTTTACAATCGTTGGGACGGTCGCTGTTATCACAATATTTTTCATTACTTTTAAATGCATTAACTACATATATAAGAGATCATTTTATTTGTTACAATTTCTTAATACTTTTGGCATACAATACTACCATAATTTGAAGGTTTTATGAACGAAAAGGATAATTCGAACATGTTTTGTTTGACAAACTCAATAAACATACTTATTTTAGGTATATGACAGTGTTCATGTCGAATAATAAGTGATATTCACATCCTCAGTGCGAGACGGCCATTTTGCAAAAAATCAAAAAGAAAGAGTTAATTAGTACCTACGTAATAAGGTGTCCTGAAGCAACCCTTTACCTACTTGGTGCAATGACTTTACTTTTGTAGTGCACACAGTTTCCTTAAAATGGCGTGAGTGTCATTATGGTTTTGACTCGAATCATGTTTGATGTCAAAGTATTAAATTAATGTTACTCATGAAAAATTACATATTCCCAAAAGTGACTGTCTCGCAGCGGGGTTGCGATTTATTGAAAAGTATTAATAGCCTATACTTACAATCCTTTGATGAACTCTTGCTAAAGCTGTAATTTCTTAGAAAAGCGGTGACCGTCCGCATAGCGTCAGCAATTTACCGGTAAATGACGTCAATGAAACCTTATGTATAAAAGTAAGTTGGTGTGTTTTTCTAAAGACCGTTTTAGCCACTGTAAAGTTAAACCCACGTCATAATATTCATGACACCGGTCGTTATGTGCGGCAGCCCGCTTTTCTAAGAAACCGTATCTTTGTAACATTAATTTCTATTCGACGCTACATAACACTCGAGCGATTCAGAAGTACCTTAGCAAGCAAGAAGATCTTCTTCAGAGTCTTTGCTAATGATAGATGATCATTCAGCGTTTTTTAATAATAACATTACATAACATAATCATCCTATAATGTTCCCACTCATGGGATACAAGTCTCCTTTCTCTCGATGAGAGAAAGTGGGATATTTCTTAAATTTTTTTTATTACAGGACATGCCAGTTTCCTTACTTGGAAGATGTTTTTCTTCACCATTTTGAGAGCAGTGGTGACGAATTAATGTTCACAACGTAAAGCGTTTTGCGATTGCCAGGGTTTAAATCCACGACCATTCGTAGGGTAACCAAAAACCTCTTATTTTTTCATCATTTTTCATGAACCTTTTTCATTCATCAGAGACATATTTTCAGTGATTGATTTTAAAAACGCAGCTTGCTACTTTTTGGCTGCGGTTTGAAAACGATTATTTTGTGTCCCACAGTAACAGTACTGTACCGCACGCAGGGCCGTTAACCGCATTCGGTTTTTATTCAATTTCGACTACGTTGTTTGCGGAGATTTGTTATGAAGTAGATTACAATGTTCATAGGTTTGTTTTTATATGATGCATTGCGGTTTTATGATATTCTATGTCGGTTACAAAGAGTATAACAATATAATAGGGTGGTCTGTTACTTAGAAACGGTTGTCATTGGACCCCGACTCCGTTGTTCATAAACTACACTAAATTTAAGTGCATCTCTTTCTATCTATTATACAATATGTAAAGAAAACCCTGTCCGACCCGTAAGGATAGTAAAGGTTAGGTAAACACTTGACCAAATATAATATAAAATTTTACATAATCATCATAGTAACAATACTAATGAATTTTAAAATAATCCTTTTTTCCCAGGAATTAATTCCAATTTCCCCGAAATTTGGTAATTTTTAAAAAAGTGACAACACCGGTTATATTATAAGCGAATAGCAACGCGACCACGTCACAGGTGCCGCGTGCCCTGCCCCCTGCTGCCCGCGGAAGGGGTTGTTTACCACACATGTATTAAGTTACCTCTTTTTGCGAAATAATATTAAATTTTTTTAGGGGGATTTTTTTTTAAGTTTTGCCTGTGTTTGTGGGCATTAGTAGAATCAGTTATCGATACCTAACAATACCTTCACGGATCGGACAGGGTTTTCTTTACATATTGTATACATATATGTGTGAGCACAATGTACGAATGTGCTGTAAGGCATTTATTTGTTGGGTTAGTCATTTTTATTAACTTGATTGTGCTCTGGCTGTTGAGAGTATGTCATGCTCACTCAAATGTCTCGCTGATGGTTGCGTGTGTGTTGGGTTATTGGGTTCCCTTCAATATGGTTGAGCTGAATGATGCTGATCCATACGTCATGTTCGTGAACGGACGCCGTCAGTGGGGACTGGTCATCTCTTAGCTGCCATGGCGTATTTTAATTTCTGAATTGGTTTTTGTGTGTTTTCTATGGACGCTCTCAGCGTACAATATATTTCTGCATAGTTCTCACACGGTTGATTTCAACATGAATGATGTAATCAAATATTTGTAACAATAGCTTGAAAATTTAAAAGAGTGTCCATGGAGTTTCTTGCCCGTTCTTCTCCATAGGTACCTACTCTTTGGAATGGGCGACTAGCTTCATCTTATTGACTGACCGACCTTCTGACAATTCAAAAGTGCCTGTAACTGGTTTATTTGAAATAAATGATTTGATTTGATATTTTATTTAGACCAGTTTAGACATGTCAAATTAGTAATAGTAGTAGTAGTAGTCTCGATAGCCTCCGTGGGGTAGCGGTAGTGAACGCGGCCGCTGTGCTAAGCGGCGCGGGTTGGGTTATATCCTAAAAAAATATTTAATGCCCATCAGATAGATTTATAAAAAATATTGAACACGTATTTTTATTTTTTATTTCATTCAAGTACTTAGGAAGATATATTGATTTGAAATGTCACATGACGTCACCCCGTGGTACCAATTATACCACGGCGTGACGTAATTAACCCCCTCTCCGTAACTTTAGTAAGCTATATCTCAATAGTTTTTGGTAATTTCGACAAAATAAAAAATTCGGGTCTTAATTTTTTTTTATTATCTATAAGACGGACTAATTATTTTTTTGATTTTCATACCTTGGATACCCTATTGTATGCATGAATATGGATATTTGTATTGGCCTGGTCGTGCCTCGGAAAGCACGTTAAACCGTTGGTCCCGGTTGCCATACGTACATCTAATGGCAATTGTAACGCGTAGTTGAAGCCCTCAAAAGTAACAATTGGTCTAACTGCAATGCTTCGATATCGCCTTCGGGTTGTGGAGATCAGACGGCAGTCGCTTTACGGAAACCAGACCCAGCTGAAAAAGCCTTAGATGCGACTGGGATTTACGCTGATGATCAGACCTGTCAAATTAGTCCGCGCCTGGCGTAAATTTCTGACGTGTATTTTTGGTCGCCATTTTTATAATCGCGTTTAAGCTGTCTATGGAATATCTTAATTTGACTGGAATAAACTAAAATATTATCTTCTAGCCTTTTCTTACTGAAATATAAAGAAAAAGGTGCACTTAACTTAAAATTAGGTTGCGAACAAGAGAATCGGCGCCATTGTCAGATGTCTTTGATCAGTTAGTGAATGTACCCAGTACATATACAGCGGCGTTATTTACGTTTTTTTTTTTTTTACTTTTTTATCAAAACCACAACACATGCTTCTTTTCAGCAATCCATACAGGAAGTGATTTTTATTTATATTATACAACGTGTAACAAAAATTGTATATACATACCAAGGGCATGGCATCTTTAGATGATATCAAACGATATCGGAAGGGTTTCAACTCAAAATAAAATACTCAAAAAATTGGTACCAAATTTTCGGTTTCGTGTGTTTCTTAAAATCAAATCATAACAAACGTGGCAGCACACTACATACGTTAATAACTACTCGTTACCCGTCACGTTACTTGCCAAAATCCGATAAATGTCTTCAATATCTCTGTGCGACTAGTATGATAGTAGCCTATCACAGGCGGTGTTTTTCCTCATAACTTCCTAACATAAAGAGATAGGATTAAAAAACCCTTCCAATATCGTTTGATATCTTTAAAGATGCCATGCCTTTGTTACGTATATACCCTTTAAATTACACGTTGTATATATATTTTATTACTTATAAACTAGTGCTTGACTGCAATCCCGCCTGATGGTAAGCAGTGATGCAGTCGTTGATGGTAAAACGCACTAGCTTATTAAGCCTATTCACTTAAAAAAAACTGAATGAATAGGAAGAAAGACGGCAGTTGAGCGAGGTGATGCAATGTTTAACCCAACAACACGACCAACGATGCTGCGCCAGAGGATGATCTGGAGACCCTCCACGACCAAACTCCCGACACAACAACATTAGGCACATCGTACCTGGTACACATCGCAACACAACTGCTCAGACCCGTCCTCCGTACGGCTTCACCAGACATCATGCCGGAACACGACGAATCGCTTGGCGGCAAGACTTAAAAGATTTTAAGATTTAAAACGTAGAATTTACTCCTGTATGGCGGGTGCGTTTACAATCATTTAAATTCATATACACATAAACTCATATACAACAGCCAGACCCGGAACAACTACTTGTAGGCCATACAAATTGTTCATTCAACCACTACACCAACCACACCATCTAAACCACTTGCGTTTAATAACAGTGCATTCCAAGCCTAAGTCGGGGCGGATACAATTGGATCACCACTGCTCTTCATTCATTAAAATAGAAAATCGAGAAATCGCGTGGAAAAGGCACATCTATCAGTAGGCCTAGTATGAGTTTTCATTACGAAACTCGATCGTCGATATCGAGCGCATTTGACTCCCCGATTGGCCCGCTTCAAGGTTGTAAGAACTCTCAACCAATGAGAGCGCTCAACGCGCTCGATATCGACGATCCGGTCTCGTAATGAAAATTCATACTAGGCATACTGTGTTTTGATTCTGTAAAATGTCAAAAGGAAAAATCTCTCTATAGCGTCAATCCTTAGCATTAGGTAGTTGGAATGGTGTTTCACTCCACTCTCACTTCATCTAAGAAGTACTCACGATGAGATGGTTATCGAATCGCACTGGTGACTACAATCTTTCTATGACGTCATATAATTACAAATAAATATATTTTGTTAAATATTCTACAAAGGACGGATGATTAATTATCATTATCACACATTAAATGAAGCATTATGCAACGTTATTTTTGTTTATGCGAAACCCTAAACACGTGTCCAGTATTTTTAAGTAAGGAATCTATGTAAAAAATTTCAAAAAGATATCATAAGAAACCACAAAGTTATGAGCTTGTTATCTTACTTGGTTGTCCCAACAAAAATATGGTCAACGCAATGTTCCGCGGGAGACCCTGCCTCACTGTGCTCCTAGTACTATGATCTACCGTCACCTGTGTGCGCTCGGTAACCACACTGCAATAATTTCTAAATGTATTTGGGAAAAAATATAACATGATGTAAAAATGATTGGAATCGATTTCGTTGCTTATTCTGAACAAACTATATTCAGGTTTTGTATAAAGTAAAAATAACGTTGTATAAGCATTCATATTAAGTATTAAACAATTGTTACTAAGATTATAATTTATTAAAATTATTAAAATTAAAGTTTGAATATTTTTTCCAGATTTTTTTTTGTGAAGCACGAAGTAATTGATACTGGTCCATAGTAGTAATAAAAGTAGTAGATACTATTGTAGAATCAAGTCAAACTGGATATGGGCCGAGTAGAATATAACTTTAATTTTGCTAATAAACATGGTTTTTCATTACTTTTTGTATAAAAAAATTCGAATTCTTTTTTTTTTTTTCCTTGTTGCAAGGTGATCTGACGATTACAAAATTGGCCCTATAAGTAGTTAAAATAAACAATATCTAAATTTAGACAAAAATAAAATTAAACATTGGTTATCTTATAAAATAAACCTTAAATAAACATAATATGGAGACTAATTTGTTAAATGCAAATAATTCTTATCCTAAAAGTTGAAAGAGTCATGAATAGGAATTATTTGGATTTGTCGACGACACGAAAAACCGACAGTAAAAAGAGATAGACATATGAATTCATAAGATTTAACGAGAGAGGAAATGAGATAGAAAGCATTATACAGTTTTTTTTATACTCGTGATTCTCTTTGTGATCTGTTTTGTACGCCCTTCCACTCGTGATTACCAAGACATAGTGGGAATTTGTACGGGCCTCAGCGTTGTGCGTGTATACGATTTTGAAACCATAATGTTTGAAGGTTTTTCACTTCTACCAAGTGTGAATTGCACAAATGCTTTTTTACCTTATCGAGCAAACAAAGTTCGCAAACAAAATAGAATAGAATACTCTTTATTATGTACACCATATTGATTACAGAAACATAAATATTAAGAATTTACAAAGCGTGCCACAATGAGCGGTCTTATCGATAAGAGCGATCTTTGGAAGGAGAGGGAAATAATGTAGGTAGGTAGGGTATCCAACGCAAAAGGATTTTTTCAAATCGGACCAGTAGCTTCTGAGATTAGCGCGTTCAAACAAACAAACAAACTCTTTAGCTTTATATATTAGTATAGATGAGGCTAAACACAGACAATGATATTCTAACTTTATAAATCCGTTTAAAATAATGCGAGTATGGCACTCGAAATAATTCAAATGACATAGAATGAATTAAGATATTTCAGACGTGAAGTAAAATAAATACCTACTATGAGTTATTACTCACTTTATACGTTATTTTTTCTTTCTTTTTTGGCTTCGCACGGTTTGTGCATTTAGCCAATGTCACGTAATGATTTATTCATGTCGAAAAAGACGGCCGCGTGAACTGTCTTATGAGGGAGGTTTGAGGCATAGTCATGATGTGGCCACTACGCTGCGGTATTTCGCTGTTCTTTATGAATTATTTACTGAATGCACTTTTTACTACATAAATCACGCACCTTTATTTAGTAAACAACACTATAAATAATTTTAAAAGTCCAATGAAAAATGAGCGTGTCACTTAGCTCGACTTTCCCGCCAAAACTCCAGTTTTTACGTTTTTGTTCACAAAAACATAAACACCCCTTATTCATAAACGTTGTTTTAAGTTAACTAGTGATTAGCGATTCTTTAACCATATATTTTAGACGTTTGCACGTCACTTAACTTTAATCGTCGTTTATGAATAAACCACTTAAATGCTGTGGTGTTTATTCATAAACGATGATTAAAGTTAAGTGACGTTAAAATGACAAAAATGTATAATTAGTAACTGAGTTTTGTTCGTTTATAAAAATAGAGATAATAATTCAGGTTTTGGAAAGCATATTGCTAACGAGCGTATGGACACCACATGTTTTTGCCACCTGATGTATAATTATAGGGTAATTTTATATTCGGCGTATTTTCGGCGCATGCGAGCTGGTTTTCCCTCCGAGTTGTTGTCGACAGATGCTCATCTGAGCCCATGTCGACTAATGCCGATGTTCCTCAGGGGTCTGTTCTCTCTGCAACTGTTCTTGCTGCCTATTAACGATCTGCTGATGCCCGGTATCTATGGGGATGCAACTGACAGCACAGTTGTAGAGATTGCCGGATGCTCGGGCTAGTAGGAAATAAATCCGGTCCGAAAGAGAGGCCATGGTTGCGCGAACGAGTGTTGCACTACAGGCAGTCTCCGAATGGGGCAATGCCAATCTTGTAGCATTCAATGCCGCCAAAACACTGTCTTTTCACCGCCAAAAGGAGCTCGTTCACCTTGGCTCCTACTTTTCGAAATGTGCGGTGATTGCGGTCAAGCGCTATTTTATTACCTAATAAAAAAAAAGAGATGGCATGGCTCATCTTAAACTGCGTTCGCGACTTGTGCTTTGCTTATAAGCGCATCTTCGAAATTGGCCTAGCAGCAAGTGTTGAATACGTTCAAAAAGGAGCTTGTATGTGTCAAATACTCACCTAATCTAAAATAATCAGCCTATAACGTTCTCACTGCTGGGACACAGGCCTTCTCTCGGTGAGAGGGAGTGGGCCGTAATCTACCACGCGGGCCCAGTGCGGGTTGGTAGATGTCACATGTCTTCGAAGTTTTGCCTCTAGGACATTCTAGTTTCTTCACAATGTCTTTTTTTTACACAAAGTAAAGCGTCAGACCCCATGTGGTGCCGGGCTTAGAATAGTACCAACCCATATCCTCCCGTGGGTGTCGTAAGAGGCGGCTAAGGGAACTCTCACCAGAGAAGCAGGCAGCAGCGCTTCTCCTGTGGAATATCAAATCACTGCGATTCCCAACCCGCCTGCCAAGCGTGGGGATTATGGCAAACCCCCTCAATGATGCACACGACACAGCCCAGGTCCAGTCCCCGGCAGCTCCGCTATTCCAGTCTTCGGTAGCGGACTCGGTTACGGCAGAGCAAGGGGTGCGAAGAATCTCCGGAAGAGATCCGGCTACCATCACCAACAACGACCTTTGGCCCTGGCAACATATAACACGCGCACACTACGGACCGATGAGAAGATTGTCGAACTGGAGGAAGAACTGAACCGGTTGCGCTGGGACATTGTGGGGATATCTGAAGTCTGAAGAGAGGGAGAGGACTCGCTGAAGTCCGGCAACCTGCTCTATTTCCGGGAAGGCGACAAGCTGTCCCAGGGTGGCGTCGGGTTTATTGTTCACAAGTCCCTCGTGAACAACGTTGTTAAAGTCGGGAGCTTTTCGACTCGGGTGGCGTACCTTGTACTCAGAATAACCAAACGATATTCGGTAAAGGTTATACAGGTCTACGCTCCGACGTCCAAACACTCCGATGATGAGGTGGAGGTTATGTATGAGGACGTTAGTAGAACCATACATTTCTCCAAAACCCACTACACTGTTGTCATGGGAGACTAACTCAAAACTGGGCATGCGAGAGGCGGACGAGACGAAAGTGGGCCAATTTGAAGTTGGAAATCGGAATCCCCGAGGTCAGGTGCTAATGGATTTCATGGAAAAGGAAGGACTCTTTGTGATGAATTCTTTTTTCAAGAAACCATTGCACCGCAAGTGGACGTGGATTAGCCCCGATGGTCAGACCAAAAACGAGATAGACTTCATAATGTCAACGAGAAGTGTTCAACGATGTCTCCGTGATCCATGCGGTTAAAACCGGGAGTGATCACCGTATTGTTAGAGGCATCTTGAACCTCAATATTAGGCTCGAACGCTCTCGACTTATGAAGTCTACGCTCCGTCCAGCGACTACCCAACTCCAAAACCCCGAAAGCTTTCAGATAGAACTACAAAATCGCTTCGAATGCCTCGGTGAATGCGTAGATGCAGACGACTATAACAACAGGTTTGTGGAAACTCTTCAAACGGAAGGGTCCAAGTTTTACCCACCCAAGGGTGGGTTCCGGCTCCTTCCGGGTGGTGGTCGGCGGGACGCTATCCGCCCCCCACCCAGTGCTCGCGGGTGTACCGCAGGGCAGCCGTCTGTCGCCTGCGTGCTACTCACGTTTAGAGATGGGCAACGGGTAAATACCTAAAAGGTAAAAAATATCGGGTATTTTTCCGGGTGAATACCTAAATGCCGGGTATTTTACTCTTAGTTACATCAATCAAAATGTCAACACACATTACAGCGATAATTATTACATTTTACACCAAAAACAAACAAAATTAATCATTGGTCCACCAAATACATACTTAATCGAAAATGAAACTACGTATATCCAATCATAATTATTTATTATTGCAATTGAAAGTACTGTACTTAATCACTATCGCTGTCATTTTCATTGTCATCATCGGCTCCAACTATTTCGTCAAAATAACAAAATTCGAATGACTCTATATTCCCGCGAGACGTAAAGGGCTGTCCTTCATTGAAAGGACTCGTTATCGGGCTGCGTAATACCGTAACAGACGAAGACTCGTCTTCTTCATCATCTAGCTTCTGTTTATGAAGAAGATTCCAGTTATATGATATAAAAGATATATTTGCTGCTCTCTCCGTAGTTAATCTATTTCTTTTAACACTGTGTATATGCCCATGTGTGCTAAATGACCGTTCAGTGGCTGCCGAAGTACACGGTGCTGTCAGCAAACGGACTGCTACTCTACTAAGCAGTTTAGAACTGCAAAGTCCTCTCCACCAAACAACGGGATCCATTGCCTTTACACTTTTCCATGTAAAAGATCTACCCCATAGTCCCTGTTTAGCTCTATAGTTGGCTAACTCTGGAGCAATTTCAATATTGAGTGTTTGGGCCACTTCATGTATGTATTCCATTGCATCTATCTCGTACTCTTCTTCCAATACCTTGCGTTCTTGGATCCAATAAATATGCAGCACAATGAATTGTTTTGATGCAATTACTCATTCGCCTGCTTACAGCATTGTAAATTTCTTGCCTATGATCTTCATTTAAAATCAATATCTCGGGTAGCAAAAAGGCAAACGTAGATTTAATGTCTTTGAAGGCCATATAGACCTCATTTATTAGTATTCCGTTGCCCTCGAGTCTAAAAATTTTATTCGTTATTGGCTCTAATAGTTTTATACAGTTTTCTGTCATATGCCAAAAGTTTCGATCCAACAGATTTGATTTTGTTTCTTCCGAAATGGTGGCATCTTCGTGGACAGCTAGTGTATGTAATGCTACTTTTGTGTTTTGTAGGCTTTTTAATGCGTTACAGTAACTGTCCCAAAGAGTTTTGCCTGGCAATTTTAACGTTTCCCCCGATCCTTTTTCTTTTACTATGTGAGCAAGTAAGGAGCTCAGATTTTGACTTCTTTTCACAGCTTTAATGGTTTTAACGGCGATATGCATAAATGCGTGTATAGGTTCGACTTTAACGCAATCCTCGCATAGTAAATTCAGTGTGTACGCTATACATCGTAGAGGTAACACATGCGTGTTTCTTTTACAATTTCAAATGCTCTTTGAATATTATTAGAATTGTCACCAACCAGAGTTGCAAACTTGTGGGCTCCGTACACATCTATAACTTTGAGTATCTCTTGAGATAGATATTGACTTGTGTGTCGGTTGGAAAGAGTATTGAGTCTTTTCACAAAAATGGGCTCTGGTTTTGCAATGATAAAGTTTATGATTCTTTCATTACGTTGATTACTCCAACCATCACACTGCAGACGCAAATTATTCGCAGATTGGAGTTCTGTGATCTCTTTTACCATCTCATTATAAATAACATCCAAGTGTGTCGTAGAGATTGCTTTTCTGGATGGTAATTTATAAAGTGGTTGTAGTTCATCAAAAAGTCGTATCCATATTGGACGCTCAACCATAGAAATGGGCGCTCCGGCCACAAATATCGCCTTTGACAACAGTTGATCTAGATAAAGTTTCTTTTCCGTGCTGATCTCAGTTAAAGATATACTAAAACTAGGAGTTACAGAAACTGGAAGGTCATCTTGTAATGTTTCCCGATTTAACGTGTCTTGCTGTGGCGTTGAAGTACATTCAGATGTTTTTTTCAATTTGTTCTATATAATTACAGGGCATCTAAAACGTTTTAATAGATGGGCGGCCATTTTGTTGACGTTTGCAATTATAGAGACTTTTTCACAGTGCTTGCACTTGACAGATTTATTATTTGTTGTATGCAAAAAGTTCTCCCATACATCTTTGTTTTTCTTTCTAGGCATGGCTTATACTAAAACAAAAAGGAAAAAGTATGTAGTAGGTAATGTGACTATTTAATGAGTAGAACGTGGAATGGGATATCAATTTTTCCAGACAATGAAGTCGAGAAGTTTATAGTTTGATAGGTACTGCATCTAAGTGCGCGCTACCATACTTTTTAATTTTATATTTGTATAGGTTTCTCTGAGACTTAGGTTTCTTGTGTTTTCAAAAACTTGCTGGTATTTGAACATATCTGATAAAATAATAATAGCATTGGCTAGCCTAACTTAGCTTAGTAATAGCCTTAAGAGCTTTTTTTAAACATGTTAGGCATGCATTTGACCACTATCTCACCTAATGGTAATTGATGCTATGGTCGACAATGGAGCGCGCTTGCCTAAAAGCTACTTAAAAACAGTCATATTTAAATTCAATGCAAAGTTATTAACGTACATGACAATAAAAAATTATCTAATGTTGCCAATGAGCTGACTCAGAAACCAATAAATAGAGGAATTATACCATAGTATACTTTTAGATAATAAAATCTAATTTACCGTGTAGGTTGATCTGCAGTAGGTTTCGGAGTCCGTTCGTTGTAGTTCCCAAGGTAAATCACTATTTTTATAACAAAGTAGGTATGTAGTCTAGAATTGCGTAAATCACTATCCAAGTCGACGTCGATTAAAAACACAGCAACGAGTGTGCGTTTCATACCTCGATGATTAGATGACTGCTGGTCAATCGGCAATCCTTTAGGTAGCCACGAGGGGGTAGTGCGCGGGATGCGCGGGGGTGAAAACATGGCACGCGCAGGGGTGGCGGTACGGGACGCGCGGCGGCGCGGTGGTGACATGGAGCCTGCGAGGATAGCGACGCGGGACGCGCGGAGGGGGCGACAAGGACCACAAACGCGTAATCTATGGAGCTGCGCGCGCGGCGGTGTTCTTCTCTGAAAAATTTCTAAGCCATATGAGTACTTGAGAAACATGATACTTATTATTATTAATTTTGGATATTTGCAGACTAGGTATCATTTCCTCGATTATTTCCTAGTAGCATGATTTTTTTCATAACCATAAACTTTACCATTTTTGCAACTTGTATATTTTGTTTACAAAATATATAATTAAATAATGGTTGCATACTTGCATCTAGAGATCTGATTCTTTCTTTTTGGGTAAGTTTTGTTATTTGTAACTTTTTGTCAACCATGGTTGCCGACTCAACGAGGGGCCCGTAGTTACGGGCCAATGACGGGGGCGTCGCGACCTCCACGTTAGGCAGTCTGTCTGCATTTGACAACCGAGCCGAAAACAAGCGACAGTTAAGAAGCGGTCTTTGAGAATACCTACTGCGACAACTGCAACGAGAACTTTGAGTACTACGTGAAGTAACTATCTGTAGTGTTATTGTGTGTTTACGACACCGACCTCGTGGACGTAAGGGAAGACTTCGGTGCAACGTCAGCTACATTCCACTTGCCATTGCCTACTACCGACTGTACCTTCGTCGTCAATAAACTTCGTAACCCTTAACCGGCGTTTTAGTACCCCCAGCCCGTAACAATATTATATGAAGGAACTCTTTTATAAATACTTTAAATCTTAACTACTACATAAGTGGCTTATTGGTAATTATTTTTGTAGCATGACATAATACATTGATAAAAAGAAATAGAGAAACAAGATTATCTCAAATTTTATGTCTCATTTGTTAAGTTTCATTATGTTAGTCTCATATTGTACCTATAATTGTTAAGAATTCTCTAAAATTATTAGATTCGTTTGAAACTGTTGTAGATACTGGCTAATCAATTTTGTGCAGACCTATTTGTTAGTTTGTTTTCTTTATTAGGAATATTCTTTTTAAGTATTCTATATTCTAATAATTTTTGTATTACCTAGTTACTTGATTATAAACACTCATGACAGTAACATAAGTATATATTTTTTTATCTATCTTTTATTCACAAATCCTTTATATTTACGGACCTTCATCCTATTATTTTCAACAGAAACTATAATTTTACCAAATTAATATGACCTTTTAATTTTTTAACATGCAACATGTTTAAATATATGCCAGTTCTTGGCAAACCATGTCAGATGTTAAATTTGAATGATGTTTATGTGTTCAAAATGACATTGTCATTGTCATATTCGATTCAAAATGACAATATTTTATGGATTTTTGAAGGGAAGCTAAGATGAGTGTCACGCGCATTTTTCATTGGACTTTTAAAATTATTGTTACGGGCTAGGGGTACTTAAACGCCGGTTAAGGGTTACGAAGTTTATTGGCAACGAAGGTACAGTCGATTGTAGGCAATGACAAGTAGAACGTAGCTGATGTCGTACCTGAAGTCTTCTCTTACGTCCACGAAGTCCGTGTTGTAAACACACAATAACGCTACAGATGTTTCTTCACGTAGTACTTACAGTTCTCGTTATAATTGTCGCAGTAGGTCTTCTTTAAGATTGCTTCTTAACTGTCGCTGTTTTCGTATCGCTAGTCGAGTGTAGACTGACTGTCCGCCGGCGTCGCGCCGCCTATATATAGGCCAGCTGATCGAACATTCCAGAATCCTCTAGGCGTAATAATAATACTGCATAACTTCGAGGTCACCGGCCAAGTAAGTACCTACGATAATTCCCGGAAACGGGTTTCTAGAAATTTCGATGTCGACACTTTGTTGACAAAACTGTTGAGACCTGTACCATTCGATAGGCCGTCCTAAGTCTAGCAATGCGTTTTATTATTGTACCTAGAAAATGTCTAGATCTGCCGAAATAGGACTTAAAAGTGACACACTGCTTGTCACGCGATATTGAACCTTATGCCATCGACATAAGGTCCATTCGTAACATTGCCTCCTTCTTAGTCATGCTCGTCCCGAGCATGATTTGATCCATAATAGCGAGCTAGGCGGTCAACGTGTACGACCTTCAGCTTCCCTCTAGGTCCTTTCTTAATCCGGTAGGTGACATCGTTTATTCTGGTTACTATCGTGTACGGACCCTCCCATTTGGCTTGGAACTTTGGACTCTTTCCTTTCCTTCTAATGGGATTATGTAACCATACTAAAGTTCCCTCTTCCAATCCGGGCACGTTAGCTTTGCGGTCGTATCGGATCTTCATCTTCTCACTGGTTTTCAGACCATTCTCTCTCACTAGCTCATGTATTCCATCTAATTTACGCCGCAGGTCGGCCACATAGTCGACGGCTAGGATAGGAGTATCGGGAGGTGTTCCGGTTAGTGCATCTATGGGTAGCCTAATTTCTCGGCCGAAGTTGACTTTCGCCGGTGTGCAGTTTGTGCTGTCATGTGTTGCTGAGCGGTATGACATTAAAAAGAGTGGAATGTATTGGTCCCAATCCCTTTGATGTTCTTCCACTACTTTGGCCAAATGATTCTCCAACGTCTGATTGAATCTTTCGACCATTCCATCTGACTGTGGGTGATACGGTGTTGTACGAGTCTTGTGTATCCCGAGCAGTTGGCAAACCTCTCGAAATAGTGAAGACTCGAAGTTTCTACCCTGGTCAGAGTGTAACTCCAAAGGAATGCCAAATCGACAGAACACCTCGTGAACTAGCTTTTTGGCGACTGTATGAGCTTCCTGGTTAGGTACTGCAAAAGCTTCTGGCCATTTGCTGAAATAGTCTTGCATGACGATGATATACCTATTCCCTTCTTCAGTAACAGGGAATGGCCCAGCTATATCGACAGCAACTCTTTCCCATGGTGCACCAACATTGTACACTTTCAGCCGACCTCTGGCTCTCGTTTGCGGTCCCTTTACTGAGGAGCAAGCTACGCATTTTCTACACCAGTCCTCTACGTCTTCGCGGCAATGCACCCAGTAGAATCTTTTCCTCACCTTCTCCAGGGTTTTCTTTACTCCTAGATGTCCTCCGGATACTCCGTCGTGCACCTGTCTTAGCACTGACGCGACTTTATCGCAGGGGACAACTATCTGTAAGGTGACCTCCTGTCCACTGGGTGATTCCCATTTCCTCTTGAGAACTCCATTATCAATTATCAGGCTGTCCCACTGAGCCCAGTAACTTTTTACTGTTGGGCTAAGCGCTGATATTTCACTCCAAGCGGGCCTCTGGCCACGTTGTTTCCATTCGATTACTGTCTTCAAGTCACTATCTTCCCTTTGTGCGTCTTCCAATGATTGATTATCCCAGTCTTCGTCCAAAGCGTTCACCTGGATAATCCTTACGTTCTCTTTCTTTTCCTGTTTGGCACAATGTCGGCAAGACTCTTCGCAAGGTCGTCTAGACAAAGCATCAGCATTATTGTGTGACTCGCCTTTCCGATGTTCAGTGACAAAGTCAAATTCTTGCAGCTGCTCTATCCACCTTGCTACTTGTCCTTCTGGGTCTTTGAACTGGAGGAGCCACTGTAAGGCAGCGTGATCGGTACGAAGTGTAAACTGCCTCCCAATCAAATATTTCTTGAAGTGTTGTAAGGTCTTAACAACGGCTAGAAGTTCTCGGCGGGTAACACAATAATTTCTTTCTGGCTTGGAAAGGCATTTGCTGAAATATGCGATAACGACCTGCCTATCTCCTTGTGTTTGAGAGAGAACTCCTCCAATACCCACATTGCTGGCATCTGTGTCTACCAAAAATCGGCCTTCTCTACTAGGGTAACCTAGTACAGGAGCCTCACACAAGTGAGTTTTCAGTAGAGCAAATGCCTGTTCGCAGTCAGAGTTCCATTCAAATAGACACTTTTCCTCTGTTAAACGATGCAACGGTTTCGCTAACTCTGAGAAGTTCTTCACAAACCGACGGTAATATGCACACAGACCCAAGAAAGAGCGTACCTCAGTTTTATTACGAGGGGTAGGCCACTTCGACACGGCTTTTATTTTTTCAGGGTCTGTTCGAATTCCTTGCGCCGAAATAATGTGTCCCAAGTATCCAACTTCTTTCTGGAATAGTGTACACTTACTAGGACTGAGTTTTAAATTCGCTTCACGCAGTTTCTGGAACACTTTCTCCAAATTGCGTAGGTGTTCTGCGAAGTTTCGTCCCATAATGATGATGTCATCCAAATAGACCAGGCATGCATCACCAAGCAACCCCACCAAGATGCGCTCCATTAGGCGCTCAAATGTAGCTGGAGCATTGCACAGTCCAAAAGGCATGACATTGAATTGCCAGAGACCGTTCCCAGGACCAGTGGTGAAAGCGGTCTTTTCTTTATCCTGCTGACAGATTTCCACCTGCCAGTATCCACTTTTAAGGTCAACTGTGGAGAACCATTTCATGCCACTTAGCAAGTCCAAAGTGTCATCTATACGTGGCAGGGGATAACTGTCCTTTTTCGTGGCATCATTCAACATCCTGTAGTCAACGCAAAACCTTGTACTGCCATCCTTTTTCTTGACTAGGACAACTGGAGATGACCAAGGGCTGGTGGATGCTTCTATAATCCGGTTTTTCTCCATATCTCTTAACATTTCCGTGACTTCCTGTTCTCTTGCAAAGGGGATACGACGTGGTCTCTGTCTTATCGGCTGTGTATCGCCCGTATCTATATGGTGTTTGACGAGCCCGGTCCTTCCCACGTCACCGTCGGTCTTCGAGAAGATGTCATGGAAGTTATGCAGCAGTTGCTTAACTTTGTGACTTTCGAACTTGTTTAAATTACCCTTACAATTTTCGAGTAGTGTCGATACATGTTCCTGCCACTTCTTATCACGTTCCTTTTCGTGCGCCTCTGTTTTTCTCAAAGACGCTACATGATCGCACACACCCACCATGCAATTCTTTTCAAGAATTATTTCTTTGTTACTAACGTTGATAATGCGTACTTTTGGTTTATCGGAAATCATCATCAGTGTCCTTGCTGTTATCCAGTCTGAGTGATCTCCAGAATCTTCTATTATAATGCAACGTTTACGGCATCCTATTGGTGATAGTCTAATATCTACTAAGGTTTCTGATCTTGGTGGTAATACCGTTCTCCTTAAACAGTACACTGACCCTTGTTTTCCGCCTTGAAGAAATACTTCTTGTTCTGGGAAACTCAATACTCCTTTAGCTACATTAAGGACGCACTGCTGTTTCTTCAAAAAGTCCAGTCCTATTATGCAATCATCTGTAATATTTGCTACTAAAACGGGGTGCGTAAATGTCTTTTCACCCATTTTCAAGGTCACGTTCGTTTCACCAAGGACGAGTACTGGTTGGCCGGTGGCGGTTTGTAGTCGGCATTGTGAAGACCCTCTTTTCCATGCTATGGTCCGAGGAAATAGCTCCGGTCGTGCAATAGTTCTTGATGCACCAGTATCCAACGTGAAACTGCATGACTTACCATTCAGTTCTCCTTCTATAATAAGACTGTTTCCATCGCCCACTTGTGATACTGTTATAATGGGGGCTTCAGGTCGACCAGCCAGTACTCGCCCCATAGCCCTGGCTGCTCTTAGTTTAAATCCTCGGCTTCCACCTGTGTCCCAGAAGTACTTCTTCCCTTAGACTTCCTGGGACAATTGATCCGAATATGACCCTTTTCGCCGCACTCATAGCAGGTTGGTCCTTGCCGAGTTTTTATTATTGGGGTTACCTCGCGAATGCGGTGCTGTTGTCGGCCGTCTTGGCGTACTGCTTCCACCTCCAGAGCGTGTGTCAAGGCTGCCTTCAGGGTCTGATGGTGACCCAGACGAACTGCAGCCCTGACTTCTGCATCTCGGATTCCATCAGTAAAAGCTTGCACCGTAGTAGCATCAATTAAGCCCGGTGTTGATGCATACGCCCTCCGAACAACACGTTCTATTTCCGTTGCCCATTGTTGCAAACCCTCACTGCTCTTCTGTGTGCGGTCGCGGAGTTGAGCCCTGTAAACATGTTCGAGGTGTTTCTCCCCGTATCTAGACTCCAACGCTTCTAGCAGACAGGCTAGGGTATTGCAATCGCCGGAAATATTTTCGAGAATTTGTACCGCATCACCACGCAGAGCAAGCGTAAGAGCGGTTACCGCTTGATCTTCGTCCCAGTTGTTGCCTTTTGCGACCTTTTCGAATTGAAGGCGGAAGGCCACCCATGACGTTGTTCCATCAAAATGAGGTACTTGGAAGGTCGGCAAAGCACTAGGTACCGGTACCACACCTTTAATACCTCCTTTTTGAACTCTTTCTATTTCTTTCCCAAACTCTAAGATGGTATTATCTAGTTTCTCGAAACGCGCATCATGTTTGTCTAAACGAGCATCTTGCTGGTCTATGCGCGTATCCTGTTGTGCTGTTTTTATTTTAAGCTCGTTGACCTCTTCTTTAGTTTCTTTCCACTTTTCATTAAGTTCCAACACTAATTTCTGGGATTTTGCCTGGGATTCTGCTACACTTTTAATGATTTGTGCCTGGGTTTCTGCCTGGGATTTTGCTTGGGATTCTGCTACACTTTTGATTTGTGCCTGGATTTCTGCCTGGGATTTTGCCTGGGACTCTGCCATACTTTTTATTTGCACCGTCAAGTGAGCCAGCAACGCCGATAGATCGCATCCACTGCTTCCGAGAATAGTGGTGGTAGTAGGCGCACTCACATTCGTCGGTGTTACGACGGCCGCATCTACTCCGGGTGCGGGGATGCCAACCGATTCTTCCTCTTGACGCGCCAAATCCATCGCTGCTTGTCGTCGCGTGCGAACGCTTTCGTCTTCCCTTGGCGTGACCGGCATGCCGCTTCTGACACCAGTTGTTACGGGCTAGGGGTACTTAAACGCCGGTTAAGGGTTACGAAGTTTATTGGCAACGAAGGTACAGTCTATTGTAGGCAATGACAAGTAGAACGTAGCTGATGTCGTACCGAAGTCTTCTCTTACGTCCACGAAGTCCGTGTTGTAAACACACAATAACGCTACAGATGTTTCTTCACGTAGTACTTACAGTTCTCGTTATAATTGTCGCAGTAGGTCTTCTTTAAGATTGCTTCTTAACTGTCGCTGTTTTCGTATCGCTAGTCGAGTGTAGACTGACTGTCCGCCGGCGTCGCGCCGCCTATATATAGGCCAGCTGATCGAACATTCCAGAATCCTCTAGGCGTAATAATAATACTGCATAACTTCGAGGTCACCGGCCAAGTAAGTACCTACGATAATTCCCGGAAACGGGTTTCTAGAAATTTCGATGTCGACACTTTGTTGACAAAACTGTTGAGACCTGTACCATTCGATAGGCCGTCCTAAGTCTAGCAATGCGTTTTATTATTGTACCTAGAAAATGTCTAGATCTGCCGAAATAGGACTTAAAAGTGACACACTGCTTGTCACGCGATATTGAACCTTATGCCATCGACATAAGGTCCATTCGTAACATTATTTATAGTGTCGTTTACTAAATAAAAGTGCGAAATTTATGTAGTAAATAGTGCATTCAGTAAATAATGCATAAAGAACATTGAAATATCGCAGCATAGCCACATAATGGCTTAGCATCAAATCTCCTCTTAGTCGGCGCACGCAGCCGTTTTTTCAACTGTCATTGGCGATATCCGCCATTATTGTGAAATAATTTTTTAAAGAATTTCTATAATTCGTTTCATGTGTTATTGGCAAAATTGTGGTATCTAACCACAGAGGCCATTCAAGAGTTGAAGTAGTATTCACTCTAAAGAAAAGAAGAAGACAATATTATGCAAACTACATTGAGCAATATAAACAATATAAAATTAATAACTTATATACGTTTTTACATCCGAAGCTGTGTGATACGTTTCCACCTCATTTCCTTAACCAAAAGTTATTATTCTATATTTCATAATATTTACTACAGATGTAGGTACCTTGTAGAACTTATAAACTAATTACCAGGAGCCTCGCTCATTGCTAGGGCTAGTTCCGGACGGACTGGAGTCGTTCAGCAGAGAATCTTCGGTATCCTCGTCATCATTTCGAGGCTCTTCAGCCGGGTGTCGGCAGAATGGACAGTGGCCTTTAGTGATCAGCTGGATCTCGAAATCTTCCATGTAGAACAGCTGTATAAAATAAAGCAGGTACTCTCAGATTTATTTGCCGATTTCTACGAATGAAAGAAAATCCGATTATTTTGAATAATCGGTATGTAATATAGCCTGTTTTGACAGGCTATATGACGTACAACATTATCTTTAAACAACGTTATTTTTTGTGTATGCGAAACCTGAATTTAGTTTGTTCAGAATAAGCAACTGAATCGATCGCCCGAGTGGAGCGGACCATATTTTTGTTGGGACAGCCAAGTAGGATAACAAACTCATAACTTTGTGGTTTTTCATATCTTTTCGAAATTTTGTACATAGGTCCTTTACTTTTTTTTTTGTAGTGTGGCACTAGTTATGACTTTGTGCCAATGTCAAGTAAAATAAAAATCTTCAAAAGTTCTTCTTTCTTTCTCTTATGGCTTCGCACGGTTTGTGCATTTAGCCAATGTCACGTAATGAATTATTCATGTCGAAAAAGACGGCCGCGCGGACCGAACACGGAGGAAGATTTGGTTCAAAGCCATGATGTGGCCACTATGCTACAATATTTCACTGTTCTTTATGAATTATTCACTGAATGCACTTTTTACTACATAAATCACGCGTTTTTATTTAGTAAACGACACTATAAATAATTTTAAAAGTCCAATGAAAAATGAGCGTGACACTCATCTTGACATTCCCGCCAAACCTCCGATTCTTTACTTAGAAATACTGGAAACGTGTTTCGGGTTTCGCGTAAACAAAAATAATGTTGTATATAATAAAATTAATCTATATTTCCCTTGACCATCGCATCACGTATGAACGGATAGCACGTAATGGTTTTTTTTTTTCTGATATTTTTTGTCGATTTTAGAATTACGCTTTTACGCACAGAACGGATTTGTGACATGGCCTGGAGAACGATATAGGTTACTTTTTTGCTGGATCACAGACGAAGTCGCTGGCAACGTCTAGTGAAAAATAATAATAAAGCTAAATATTTTCTTTTTGCGATATATTTCACGTAATAGATATAAAGCAAGTAAAGAAACTTGTGTGTATTACAGACTAACGTACATTATGACAGTGTGGACAGGCGATCGCAGGTAGTTCAGGCAGCATGTTGCGGTACATGAGCGGTCGGAGCGGCGGCCGGTTGATCACGACCACGCTGGAGGGGCTCAGCTGTATCAATGCACCCCGGCTGCATACTACCACGCCTAGATCGTCATCCTGCCAACAGGTAACAACGAAAATTTAACTCCAGTAACCAATAAAAATAAATACTGATCCGAGTTGGATATTTACTAATGCTTCTGGCAAATACGATTATGAAGGATAATGGAGTAACTGACAATGTAAACAATATTAACTTATTACTTTCAGTAATAAAGGAAGGATGTTGCAAATTCTGCTGGTTATTTAAACATTTCAATAAATGTGAATACTGTAAGAAACCAAGTGATAAAGGTGTTAAAATTACCAATGAATGGAAAGTTTGTAATAACAAACTTTGAAAACATTAAATAAAATACGTGATGGCCTAAAAAACTACTTGCAGCCGTAACTCATCATATTGCCAGTGATGTTCCGATTTATGTGTGTACGTTTTAGTTGTCCGCCAAAGTTGGTTATGCTAGTCACAACATCAACATCATTTCGCCAAAAGACGAAAGCCGAAAGACGTTCACTGCTGGACATAGGAGTCCCTAAGGATCGGTCCTAAGCCTCCCGCATCAAGGGGAGTAGGCAGTGGGCAGGGGGCACATTGCCCGTAGGACCGATGCCCTTTGGGCCGACGGGTTCTCGAGTGGCGACCACGCACCGGAAGACGCAGCGTGGGTAGGCCCCCGACAAGGTGGACCGACGACCTGGTGAAGGTAGCGGGGAACCGCTGGATGCCAGTCACACGAGCGCACATTGAAGTAAACATGCCATACTTTTATGTTTTTTTTTTTTTAATTTTAAGTATCATTAAGTCATTGTGTGCTCCCGCTGTGGGTAAAACGGATAGAAGGACAAAGAAATTAAAGACAATGATGAACCCACAGCCGACCCAGATAGAGGGCAGGCTTGGAGAAATCTCCAAGCCCGCCCTCTATCTAGGTTGGCTATAAAGTACAATCAGCCATAAAATTGCTTTAACACCATAAAATGCATTGATGGTCACGTCTTTTGGTGTCACTCCTATCGACTGTAGTCAAATGCATTGTCAACGGTCACTTATGGCCTAAGGCCTTACTCCAAGTGCCTTTACATATCATGGTGTTCGGATAGACTAACCGTAATCGGTAAATATCCAACTATAGGTGGAACCCTCCAACCCTTCGTTTGATAATATAGGTACTGCCGGAAAAAGAAGACCTACCTCCTCGTTCGATGAAATAATTTATGTTGATTGATATCGAATTGCCCATTCAAATTTAATGAAAGTCTAAGATTCAGCTATATAAGACTTTTTGAATGAGTATTCGTTATTTATTTATCTTAATTTAAATTTTAATGCCCGTGTGGTACCGAGCTTAGAATAGTACAAACACATATCCTCCCGTGGGTCCACAAGAAATGAAAGTGTTGGGGGAGGCATTTATCCAGCAAAGGACCTCTATAGGCTGAAGAAGAAGAAATTTGAATGCAGCTTCCTGCCCTTAAAGCCTATCTCTCTCTAACTTTTCATGTAATTTTTGGCATAGTGTCATCACGCATAGGCTGCCAAGTTTTAGTGATGAACGTTATTACTGACAACTCCAAAAAAGTCCCTAAAAAGTCGATAAAGGCTCAGTAGGTCAGAGCCTACTGAGCCTTTATCGACTTTTTAGAATAGTCGTAAGTTGGTGGCCAACATTTAGTCACACATAAAAATCACTTACCTCATCAACTTTATCTAAGAATGGATCTGTGCCGTCCACGTCATGGTCTATTCTGAGAACTTCAGCGCCAGTTTCCGTGTTCTCGGCCTCCGTAGACTCCGGGAGGGGGGCGCGCTCGATTAGATCCAGGGCTTCTTCGTTACTTATTCCTTCGGCAGGCTCGAATTGAACGAGAGGTAGCACTTCTGTTTATACACAATATGTTGATTATTAAAATACAAATCGCTAAAAACTTCAAAACACAGCCGGCCAAAAAGTTTGGCAGATAAATTGACACGAATACTAAAATTTTAATGCTGCTATTTATGTTATATGAAAAACTTAAATGAGGAATCGTACTTTTGAATTATAATATTGATGATTTATATTTTTTGACATACATATAATAAGAAATAGTTCCTCATTTGGGTCTGACATTTTTAATTGGAAACAATAATTATGCATGATTTTACATTCATGACTTTGATTGAATGATAAATTTATTGAATTGTTAAATGAAAATTATGAACTGAATTGAATATTTATTGAGATTTTATTTATTTTGACTTAGATATTTTGACATTTAATAAGAAATAGGTCCTGATTTGGGTCTGTAATTTTACTTGGAAACAATAAATAAAGGGTGTATCTGACATCGACGCACAAACGAGTACCATGGATCCAGTACGTGATTCTGAACCCCCCAGTGGTGGAACTTTTCGTCGGCTTTTTTATGATTTAAAAAAATATATATGTAGTTTTTTCACTTTAAACCGTTCATAATTGCTATACTGTTATAACCCAATAAGATTTTAAAGTAAAAATTAATTAATTCGCTAATTACACAAAAAAGCGTAATGAAAACAAAACTCCAAAAACTATCTTATCAGCTGATTTAATAGAGTTCACATCAGGGATCAAAGTCATACCTACAAACCCGTACGGCGGCACGCTTGCAACATTCAAAGGCCGAGCCAACACTTTTTTTTAAACACTGTGAATTCTGTAACCGTTCATTAACGACATAAATGACTATCATAGTTTTATTAGTAGCATGCGGTCTAGCCTTTTCGCAAAGTTTGCGTTACGATGTCAGATACGCCAGATACAGATGTATACATGATTTTAAAACATATCATTAGCTTAAAACTTTGTTCTCATGAGCCAGATGAACACCATATTATTATGCGCCTACTGGCATAACACGGCCCCTGTTATACAATATGTAAAGAAAACCCTGTCCGATCCGTGAAGGTATTGTTAGTTATCTAACTAGATAGCTGATTCTACAAATGCCTACAAAGCCGGGCTAAAGTTAAAAAAAAAACCCTTAAAATATAAATATTATTTCGAAAAACTGAGGTAACTTAATACGCCCAGGATGGTGGAAAGGAGGCACAGAAAATTCCACACGAACGACGTCGCAGGCAGAAGCTAGTGTGTAATAAACGCGGTCTTGAGCATGGGTGTTGATCATTGCTCGTGCTTTCTTTGAATTAGAAGAAGCCTTCGAAACAATAAAATAGAAACCTATTCTTCTTCTTCTTCAGCCTATAGATGTCCACTGCTGGACAAAGGCCTCCCCCAAGGCTTTCCACAATGGCCGGTCTTAGGCTACCCGCATCCATCGGCATCCCGCGACCTTCACCTGGTCATCGGTTCACCTTGTTGGGGACCTCCCTACACTACGTCTTCCAATACGTAGACGCCACTCCAGAACCTTATTACCCCATTAGCCATCGGTGCTACAGGCAACGTCTGTTGTATAGCGATGTGTGCCGGGTACTAATTAGATAGAAATAATGTTGTTACGTCGGGAGTTTGGTCGTGGAGGGTCTCCAGATCAACCTCCCTCTGTTCGGTTTAACATTGCATCAGCTCGCTCAACTGCCGTCTTCATTCCTATTCGAATAGGCTCTTAATAAACTAACGGGCTTTACCATCAACGATTGCATCACTGCTTAGTATTAGGCGGAATTGTGGTCAAACACTAGTTTGTAATTATAAAAAAAGTCATTTACAGAAAATAGATATGAAGATTTGCCCTGCAGTGGGACAGTTATAAAGTGATATTATTATATGTGTAATAGGAATAACTAACCGTGTGTAGCAAGTGAGTGCGCTAACGCATGTCTACAGAAAGGACAGCGAGACGCGCAGAGCGGCGGCGCGTGTCGTCGGCAGCGCCAACACAGTGGCGCCACCTCGTCGTCGCGGGACTCGCCGCCAGTACTGGAGCGGGTCTTCAGTATTAATAACTCCACGCTTTCCTGAATGAACACAGTGTTTAGTGTGAGGGATATTAAAGTAATACAAACCAACCAGTAGACGTGATATGTACCAATAGTAGATTAGTAGACAAGGGCTGTCAGGCTGAGTCAGGCATCAAATGCAACCCGAGATATTTCGAGGGTGTAATTGATGCTTACACCCGAGCTAACTGCTCTGCTTTACATCTCGATTGTGTGGTAAGTAGATAAAAACATTGTTAATTGTTGCTTCAGCTTCCATTTTCATTGAATCGGGAGTGCAGCTTATATCTTCATCACTTGCAGAACTAATGATTTTTTCCTAATTAGCACGTAATTATAAAAAAAAAAACCAAAGACAAACAATATTTAAAGTAAAAATTTTGTATTTCCACCTTTTCTCATTTTTTTTTTTAAATTATTTTTTCAAGAACTAATTATTGAGCTTCGCCGTTCGATATATAAAATTGATGACTATTATACTCATACGAAGAAATGGCTGAATTGCGAAGCGACCTCTTTTGTCATTGGGCTGATGCATGATGTCTATTGCCAGGAGGTTTGGCGGGAATGTCAAGATGAGTGTCACGCTCATTTTTCATTGGACTTTTAAAATTATTTATAGTGTCGTTTACTAAATAAAAACGCGTGATTTCTGTAGTAAAAAGTGCATTCAGTGAATAATTCAAAAAGAACAGTGAAATATTGTAGCATAGTGGCCTCATCATGTCTTTACGCTAAACCGCTCCTTATCGTCCAAATGCGTAAAACGAAAGGAGTTAGTTTAGGTTAAGTTATTCTAGGATAAGTTAGGATAAGTTAGGATAGATATTTAATGAAGAAAAAAAATTACTGAAGACTTGGCTGTATGGCGTACTATGCCTTTGCCTTTTCCATTCGCCCGAACGGAAAGAAATGAACCAAAAAAAAATGTCTATTGCCAGTATGATGATTACATTAGATGTACGCGAACTTTTTGAAAGATTGAAGATTTTTTAAAATACTTACCGACCTAGGGCTTTTCTAGCTACATTATTACCCTAGAGCGCTAAATGGTCACTTTCAAGCCCCATTTGGGGGCCATAAGGACCTACTTACCGAATATGAGAGATGTAAAATATTTTTAAAACCAACCTGAAATTTATGTGGTATCTGCAATCCCAATATTTTGTCCAACATTTGTCGAGCCAGCGTGTTTGCGTTCAACGCCTTCGCTTGCTTTGATAGACATAGATACAAACAACTGATATTATGATTAAGGATAATTTACTTTGAAGAGCCTTGATGGCATCCTCAATTTACTGCTGAGTGACTTCACTGAAATGTTGTTTATAGAAGTAGGTGGGTGTGCTTCCCTTGAGAACGCTTTGGTATTATAAAGTCAAACCCCGCTGTCGAAAGATTTAAATCGCTAGATTTGACCATACTGAGCAAAGTAATCACATACTATTACAAAGCGTTTCCATGACATTGAAGTCATCACTACGACCGCTACGTGCGGTCACCGCTTTTATAGAAACCGTGGCTATAAGAGTATTGACGGGAACGCAACGTTCGACCTTAGGAGCTAACAAAAAACTACAGATCGATTTTGTGCATACCCAAGTAGAAGATTTCATTTTGTTATAGGATAAAATCTTGAGTTTTTTTAATCAAATGCTATTTCTTAAAGTCCCGTCTACACGCTCCATCTTGCCTGCGCTGTCCAGGCCTGTGCAGTCATGACTGTACAAAAAGACGGAACATTCGGGACTGCGCGCGCTACCGGCTTGCCGTCCACACACACGCGCTTACCTGCGTATACTGGTTTGCACAGGCATGTGAGCAGGTAAGACGGAGCGTGTAGACGGGGCATTAGACTGTTTTTTCTCTCATACCAGACTTATTATCAAAGGATACAACAAAGAAATTCCAGCAGGCGGCTCGGCATCCAGCAAGGCGAGCACGTACCGCGCCGCGTTGAGTAGCGCCTCGGACTGGTGTAGCGAAAAGGGCTCGTTCACACAGCGGTGTACCACGTCGTATGCGTGGTAAATGCGCGCCAGCCGGTCGTTGTGCGTATACGCACGCAGAGATGGATTGCGATCGCTGCGGGTAAAGCATATTTGCCTTTTATTCAATTCGCTTTTTGATAGAACCGAATATTTTGTAATTTTCATTACGATTAGGTTCTTTTTCGTGAATTAGTTAAGTCTGGAACTACAGTTAGATTTCGTTTTGTAATAAGGGCTTATGTGTTTGTTTAGCACTCACTTTTCGTTAGTAGCCGCCGCAGCAGTCTCAAGGCACTGCATGGCGAGTAAGTGATGGAGATAGCCCGCGTCGCTAAATCTCTCTTCGGCGACCGCATTGCCGACGAGGATCGTGAACACTCGCATCGCCGTCGTCGTCTCACCGGCCATGTGGTACGCTGAAATATACGAATCGGTCAAAGAAACATGGAACATAATTTACACGAATTTAACACTTATATATTTCCATTAATTTGTTATTATACAACATGTAATGTAATTAACGCATACCCTCAATCACCCCAATTAGAATATTATGTTATAATCATAATACATACACTGAATTTTTAATTTAACATTTATATGCTTTGTTATTTATTTATTAAATCATTTATACCAATTTTTGGAAAACGAAGACGTTAACGTTCTTGAAATAAGGTTTTTTTGTCTTTATTTTGTACTAGCTTTCCGCACGCGGCTTCGCCCGCGTGGAGTTCGGTTATATCGCGCTTTTTAGATTTCCCTCGGGAATATCAAATTTTTCCGGGATAAAAGGTAGCCTATGTTCTTTCTCAGTGTCTAAAGATTGTCTGTGCCAAATTTCATCAAAATCGGTTGAAAGGTTTAAGCGGGAAAGCGTGACAGACAGACAGACAGACAGACAGACAGACAGACAGACAGACAGACAGACAGACAGACAGACAGACAGACAGACAGACAGACAGACAGACAGACAGACAGACAGACAGACAGACAGACAGACAGACAGACAGACAGACAGACAGACAGACAGACAGACAGACAGACAGACAGACGAAGACAGACAGACAGACACAGACAGACAGACAGACAGACAGACAGACAGACAGACAGACAGACGAACAGAACAGACAGACAGACAGACAGACAGACACGGAGCAGACAGACAGACAGACAGACAGACAGACAGACACGACAGACAGACAGACAGACAGACAGACAGACAGACAGACAGACAGACAGACAGACAGACAGACAGACAGACAGACAGACAGACAGACAGACAGACAGACAGACAGACAGACAGACAGACAGACAGACAGACAGACAGACAGACAGACAGACAGACAGACCGACAGACAGACAGACAGAGTTACTTTCGCATTTATAATATTAGTATAGTATGGATTGAATGATTAAAGTATGAATACAAGTAAAACTGTGATTTTAAATGTCTGTGCAAACAAACAACAGGGTGAATATGACAAAAAAAAAAAAACATGACTTGTAAAGTGAAAAGTGATCAGTGATCCTACTTGCTTAATAAACGATTTCATTTCATTTCAATAATTTTATTTACTACTACGCAGGACTCTAGAAGAAGCTTTTTTTTATAGTTATAAACTAGTGCTTGACCGTAATACCGCATGATGGCAAGCAGTGATGCAATCGTTGATGGTAAAGCGCGCTAGTTTATAAAGAGCCTATTCACTCAAAAAAAAAACTGAGTGAATAGAAAGGAAGACAACTATTGAGCGTGGTGATGCAATGTTAAACCCAACTACACGACCAACGATGCTGTGCCAGAGGGAGATTGATCTGGAGACCCTCCACGACGAAACTCCCGACACAGCAGCATTGGGCGCATGGTACCCGGCACACATCGCAACACAACTGCTCAGTCCCGTCCTCCGTACGGGATTAGCAGATTCCTAAGAGGTTGACACTGACTAGTAGTGTAGTAACTGGGGGCTCTGGGGTCCCACCACCATCTTTGGGACCCAAGTCAACCCCACCTGCCAGACGGTGCACCTGCTGACTAACGAACGGGGCGCTGACGCCGGCTTTCCCTTCGGGTTTTAGTGGTCAGACGGCAGCCGCACTTATAATTAGCTAAATAATCTAATCTAAAATGGACAGAAATATAAGAGCACATGTCACGGCTAGGGCGCCGCTGCAAAACGGCGCGCAGGAGCCTCGCCCGACTCCAGTGACCTGTGGGCTAGGGCTACCGTGTCAGAGGCGGACACGGCTGAAGAAGCGAGCCCAAAGCAAGAAAATCCGTCTCCTTGTCATGGATCTCTGCGTAAAGGCCCAACGCAGACGTGTGGAGCACTGCCCGCGCCAGATCCGGTGGTGGCTGCTGGATAAAAACAGGTCCCAGGATTTCGCGTCAGTTATTGGCGACAAGTGCGCCGGTACCGATGGGGAGCCTGTTCAAGAACACTGGAACAGGATCCAGGCAGCTATTACTGGGGCGGTGCGGGTGGTGCTCGGCGTCTCCAAGGGCGGCCGCAAACGTGACAAGGAGACCTGGTGGTGGGACGACACAGTCCAGAGGGAGACTAAGGTGAAGAAAGCCTTCTTCAAAACGTGGCAAGCGACCGGATCCCCTGAAGATCGCGACGCATACAAAGTTGCCAAACGTGCCACTAAAAGAGCTGTAGCCAGAGCCAGACGAGACCACTTGCAACCGCTCTACGAGAAGTTGGAATCGTCTGAGGGACAAAAGCTCATTTACAAGTTGGCACGTTCTAGGGTCAAAGCGGCACAGGATATATTCAAGTGCCGCTGTGTAAAAGACCCTGTTGGCAACCTACTATGCGAAGACCTCGCGATGAAGGAGAGATGGCGCTCGTACTTCCACGAGCTGCTGAATATGCAGCACCAAGGTTCCGTCCTTAGCCCGTTTCTGTTCAGCGTGATATTAGACGTCTTGTCAGATAGCATCAGGGATTCACATGAGCAACCTCCTTGGTTGCTTATGTATGCTGACGATATCGTGCTGACGGACGCGGACAGGGATCGGTTGGTGCGGCGTGTGAATATGTGGAAGGACTCGCTCGAGGACGGAGGTCTGAAACTCAACGTGGCGAAGACCGTGTATATGGCTAGCAACACGACAGACCCCATGTCTGTGCGCATAGTCGGTGACATGGTCGAGTGCACAGACCAGTTTAAATACTAGGGGTCTGTACTCCACGCGTCCGGCGACATTGATTGCGACGTCAGGGCACGTATTTCCGCAGCTTGGGCAAAATGGCGTGAGGTGACAGGTGTCATTTGTGACCTCAAAATGCCGGTTAAACTTAAGGGGCAGGTCTATAAGACCATCATTAGACCTGTTCTCCTGTATGGCAGTGAGGCGTGGCCTGTGCTTGAGCGACACAAGCAGGAGCTGCGTGTCACGGAGATGAATATGCTGCGATGGATGTGTGGAGTTACGCGGAAGGACCGCATCAGGAACTCCTGCATCCGTGGCAGTCTTCATGTCCGTGACATAGCGGACAAACTGCAGGAGGATCGCCTACGTTGGTACGGTCACGTCTTACGAAAATGCATGTTACGTGGGTTACAAATGTCTTGCCATGGCGCCTCCGCCGGGCCGGAACAAGTGGGGTAGAGCAAAAAAGTGCTGGCTTGACGTTGGAAGAGATGACATGCGTGGCAACAATCTCACACCACAGGATGCTAAAGATCGCGCGAAATGGAGGAAATTGAGTAAGAAAGGGGTCCCCGGGCTCCAACGCGAAAGCCACGGATGCAACCGGGATAAACGCTGAGATGATGATGATGACGATGAGTGATCTGGCAATAGAGACTTTTACGGAAACGAACGGCAGGCCTCGTTGTGAGGGGAAACGGAGCGTTACCAATGTGGGCCAGGCAGGGTTGGTGTTGTTGGTTCGACGCAAATGTAAACAAATGTATCAATAGGAGCACACACGATGACCGCTAATCATGAAAGTTCTGAATCATTCTTCAGCCTATAGAGGTCCACTGCTGGACAAAGGCCTCCACCAAGGCTTTCTACGAGGACAGGTCTTGTGCTGCCCGTATCCATCGGCTTCCCATGACCTTCACATGATCATCGGTCCACCTTGTTGGGGCCCCCCTACGCTGCGTCTTCCGTTACGTGGCCGCCACTCCAGAACCTTACTGCCCCATCGGCCATCGGTTCTACGAGCAATGGGCCCTGCCCACTGCTACTTAATTTTAGCGATTCGAAGAGCTATGTCAGTGACCCTGGTTCTTCCGCGGATCTCCTCATTTCTGATTCGATCGCACTAAGAAGCACAGAGAAAGTCAGAGCATAGCTCTTTCTATCGTCTTTTGTGTGAGCCTTCGTATGAGGCCCATTGTGAGCGACCACGTTTCAGTTCCGTAAGTCATCACTGGCAAAACACACTGGTCTAAGACTAGAGTCTTGAGGCACTATGGTATTTTGGACGACGAGAAGATCTAGCGTAGCTTCCCGAATTGAATGCTCGACTAATAACAATTAGCGAAATGAGGTAAAAATGCACCAATACGCACTAGTGCTTTATAAGGGTATGGTTTCATTGTACATAAATAAAAGGATATTAGGTATATCTTTTTTTTAACATCGTGTGTAAGTTGTTTGGCTAAAGAGGACGTACCTGACGAGAGATGACTAGTAGGGATGTTTCGAATAACTCGTCAGCGTTAGCTACAAAATAAGCTAATAGGAGGAGAAGATGGTAATGATGACAAAGGAAAATGATTGCTAACCTTTCTGGGCGTCAACGAATTTGTTTTCTTGTGCCATTCTGTGCGCGTATGGTAGGTACACCTCGCGCTTACACTCGGCGTGCTCACGAGCCAGTGTGAACGCGCGTGACCACTCGCCCGCCGCCACTGCTAGCTGAGCCACTTTCCTGTGAGAATTCAACATTCATCTTATTAGCATAATCAGACGATAATGTTCCAATAGGCAGGGCGCTAGAAGGCCAATTCTCGAACAGAAAGACGTTATATTTTTGACCGAATGAGATCGGAGGGTCAATCCTCGTAATTTAAAACATTCAAAACCTAGTCGCACTCTCATTTCAACGACAAAAATATATCAAAAACCAATGTAGTGAAATTAGACGTAATTTTTGACAGACTGAGATTGAGATTATGGACGTTCTTAAAATTAGTAGAATTAGCCCTCTGACTGTAAACGTTGTTATGGTTACGAAAAATGCCCCTCTAGCCTCCCCTCTTTGAGATCACTGATCAAGAAGTCTTATCTTCTTCTTCAATATTGCTCCACAATAAATAAATAAATATATACGGACAAATCACACAGATTGAGCTAGCCCCAAAGTAGGTTCGAGACTTGTGTTGTAGGATACTAACTCAACGATACTATATTTATAATAGATACATATATAGATAAACATCCAAGACCCAGGCCAATCAGGAAAAGATCGTTTTCCATCATGATCTGGCCGGGGATCGAACCCGCGTCCACGTCGCAGGCAGGCGTGTTGACCGCTGCGCCACGGAGGTCGTCAATATACTACTAATACTCTAATATAAAGCGACATCTTTGAATATTTTCCAGTAGCGCTGTTCGTGGAAAGCTAACATCCACCACATCATCATCATCATTAGTTCAGCTGAAAGACGTCCACTGATGGACATAGGCCTCCCCCAAGGATCTCCACGACGACCGATCTTGCATCTCCCGCATTCAGCGGTTTCCCGCGACCTCCACCAGGTCGTCGGTCCACCTTGTCAGGGAGTTACTCACGCTGTGTCTTCTGGTACCTGGTCGCAACTCGAGAACTCGTCGGCCCCATCGGGCATCGGTTCTATTACCACTTAACTTAAAGGTTATTGCCACTTAAGTGTTGCAATTCTTCGAGCTATGTCGGTTACTCTCGTTCTTCAGCGGATTTCCTGATTTGATCACGCAGTGAAACTCCAAGCATAGCCCTCTTTATTGCCCTTTGAGGAACCTTGAGCTTTCTTATAAGAACCATCCACCACAGTTTCGACTGAATAGTGTAGTACTTACGTGTAGTCTCCAAGTCGCTGGTATACGTCAGCAGCTGTGGCCGGCTCACCAGCCTTCACTAAAGCCTCTGCCACATAACGAAGCGACCCGCTTGAACCCTTGTCTAGTTTGCGCGCCAACTCAATCAACCTAAAACGTTATAACAAATAATTCAAATATCACACTACTACGATCCGGACGAAGCGTTTCACCTCCTCCTTTATACCGCGTACATCAAGGGACTGGAACAACTTACCGGCGGCGGTGTTTCCGTCGGACTACAATTTGAGTGTCTTCAAGGCCAGAGTGAATAGGCTCTTAATAAACTAGCACGCTTTACCATCAGCGATCGCATCGCTGCTTACCATCAGGCGGGATTGCGGTCAAGCGCTGGTTTATAAATAATAAAAAAAAAATAAAAAAAAATCATGCCTGTTGCCTAGGTGGCAAGGTTGCATTTTGATCGCACTTTTTAAATGAATATATCTTTTCTTTACGAGTTTAATTGGTAAATACCTTAATTATGATAGCCCTTTCAATGCAATAATTAGCACGCCGGCTGTGACCGACAACATGTGGCTATCCAAACGACGACGCGCGACGACCGAAAGACTACCTACGACTTTGACGAATTACAAATCTGCTCGTGCGGCAAATGGAGGCATAGGAAAGGCCAATAGAAAACGTGCATCAGCATGTGAGGCGTTATGGCGTTGCATAAGTGCCCATATCATTTTATCTATAGGAATAATAAAGCTGAAAAGTTAAGTTTATTGAAACGTGCGTGGAATTAGCAAATATTGAATTTGAAAAAAAGAACGCTTTTGACAAAAAAATTCTTGAAGAATGTGACAGGACTATTTAACATTGTTACAATTTTTTGCAGAATAAACAAGTACAACAACAGTAAAACAAACAAAAAAAAAATAAAACATAATAAAAAATAAAAGAACTAAAACCCAACTACGACAAAAAACGACGCTGAAAGGGTATAAAACAAGATTTTCAGAATACTGAACTGAACAAAGTTCATATACTTGCAACGTATAAGTATGTCCATTTACTTGCAACTACATTAGCAACTTTGTTCAGTTCAGTATTCTGAAAATCTTGTTTTATACTCTTTCAGCGTCGTTTTTTGTCGTAGTTGGGTTTTAGTTCTTTTACTTTTTATTATTTGTACTATTTTGGTGTTAAAGTGTATTTGTGGCGCATAATATTAACAAAAGTTAAATTGATGAACTAAAAACTAGGTAGGTAATTGACATATTACATCTACACGCACATATAACAACATAAGCCCTAAGGCATATGGTGCAGAGGACATTTTTATGGGAGTTTTAGCCAGTTATTAAACTGTTTCCGCCTTCACCGCGTGGAGTTACTCCCAGCTTATGTCGTTTTCATTAGTGCGTTACATCTTCTATTAATGTTCACACTGCTCTACATTGCATAAAGCGATTCACAGTTCCCGTGATTCGCGCTTTACTCTTATCGCTCATATTTAACATCATTAAAGCATTCTTGTAATTATGTACAAGCATAAAGTACTCGTGAAGCTCTTTTATGAGATACCAAACACGGTATATTTATTTTAATTTTATATTAACATAGAACTTTTTGTCCGCTAGAGGGCGCAATACTAAATTTGGTGACAAGCTTTATAGCTCATAAGTAACAGAATATCAAGGCCCTTCTAATGGTGAGTGTAGTGGTTTTATTCTGATAAGTAGTAAAGAACCTATGAACGAAAAGATGTGAATTATAATTATGCAACCAGCCCATGAATACAGGTAAAGTCACAAGAAAATACTAGCAATATATATATATATTCAAAATGTACAAGTAAAGCGCTTTCAAATGATACCAAACACGGCATATTTATCTTAACTTTATTTTTTTACTCTGTATGTTTTGTCCGCTAGAGGGCGCCACATTAGATTTTGTGAAACCCCATATAGCCTATAACCAGCGGTCAATTAAGACGCTTCTAATGATATGTCATTTGTCGAATTCTGATAAGCAGTTTAGAAGTTACGAGGGAACAGATGAACATACATACATATGTACATACATACATACATAGCCTGTCAAAATCATAACCCTCCTTTTGCTTTGCCGTAGTCGGGTAAAAATTGAACAGGACGCGGTTAGTTACAAGAAATTTTACTTTGCAGATATCACAGGCAGAAGCTAACGTGATGAATTAATTAATAAGTTGTGCTCACATGTCTCTCCTGCCTGTCTCCGCCATCAGTTCGGCAGCACGCTTCACGTCGCCTGCTGCTAGGTACATCTCAGCGGCCGCTCGCGGCTCGTTCACATGCCTCGCCCACTCTGCACGGCGACGAGCTAAAGCCGCTAGGCCTTCACCCTCCCCCACATATTCCTATCAAATAGAAAAAATACGCAACAATTCATCACCACCGCTAACCTTTAATACCACTGCTTTCAAAACGGTGAAGGACACCGGCATGTTCTGGAGCCAAAAACTTCGAAGATATGTGACATCTACCAACCCGCACTGGGCCAGCGTGGTAGATTACGACCCACTCCCAGTCACCGATTGGAGGCCTGTGTTCCAACAGAGGGAACATTATAGGCTGGTTATGTATGCGTGTAAGTAACAATACGTATATGAGTATCTGAAGTAAGCTAGATATAGCATCAATCCCTCCACTCACACCTGACCTGAGTGACTGTTATTACTTTAGAATTTAAAAAATGTATTACACATTAAAATTCAAATGTAAACTTAAGCAACATTATTTAACTACACTTCTGGACACGTCTATTGGCCCACCTTGCATTTTCAGTAAATGCTTTCATTTGATTTGATTTGAATATCTTCGGGATGTGAACATCACAGTTATGGACTGGCCAGCCAGAAGCCCAGACATGAACGCCATTGAGCACATGTGGAACGAGCTAAAAAGACGTGTTAGGGCTCGTCAGCCAGTTGCCCAGACGATGCAGGAGTTGAAAACTGCCATAGAAGTGGAATGGGAGATGATCCCTCAAAATTTCATAGAGCGGTTGATAAACTCTATGCCTAATCGTATGAGAGCTGTGGTAGATGCCCATGGAGGCAACACGCGTTATTAAATTAAACCTTTATTTGATAAAACATGTTTATTATTAAAAAATCAATTGCCTTTAACAAGGCGCATATCCGACTTGTTAGGCCTAGCTCCATGTCGAATGGTATTCTGAATTCAAATTTAAAACAATACGATCGAAAAAGATGGTAAAATGTATGGTTTAAAACTGCATCAATAGTTTTTGTTCAATCTGGCAATCATATTTCGGTAGGGGGCTAATAGATGTGTCAAGTGTATTATGTAGGAATGTGAGTAGTTTTTTGGTTTCTATCTTATAAGATAATCCTGCATTTTTCTATAAATGATATGAATGGTATGTTCTTCTGTACCTGTCTCGCTGTAAGCTTATTATTAACTAGCTTTCCGCCCGCAGCTTCGCCCGCGTGGAGTTCCGTTATATCGCGCTTTTTTGATTTCCCTCAGGAACACCTAATTTTTCCGGGATAAAAGGTAGCCTATGTTCTTTCTCAGGGTCTAAAGATTGTCTGTGCCAAATTTCATCAAAATCGGTTGAGAGGTTTAAGCGGGAAAGCGTAACAGACAGACAGACAGACAGAGTTACTTTCGCATTTATAATATTAGTATGGATTACTAGCTTTTACCTTCTGCTTCACGTGCATAAGGGCCGGAATTACACAGAAACGTATTTCCAAAATAAAAATGCCCAGGTCTTGTTCTATCCATGTACCAAATTTGGCTGGGTTAAGGCGTGAAAAGTTAACTGATAAACTTGTTATCTCTATTGCACACTTACTTGAGCTTTGTTGAACATCCTGAGATCCACGTAAAGGTTTAAAGCTCTTTCGTCTCGCCCTGCGCTGTGAAATGAACGCGCGGCGTCGGCGTATCGGCCCCGATACGCCAGAATCTCGCCTAAAACAACGGCGCGTTTCTCGCCAGCCTCAAAGCGCTCCTGTTGGATTAACAACGTTTTATGATACGGATAATTACGAATCTGAGAAAACTATTAAGGATTATCATAGATAGTTCGTAAAGTCCTCCCTTCATTCCTTCAAATAAAAATCAAATAATAGTAAAAATCATGGAATTCAAGATTTTTTTTTATCTAGTTTTTTTTTTTGACACTGAATATCTCACTTTTCTCAAACTTCTCAAATTGCAGGTTCATCATTGTTATACCATTGAGTACCTAATACGTTAATTAATTTTTAAATGTAACGAAATGTTCTAAAGTGTCCAACAATTACTAGTTAAAAGTAGTGTGAGGTCCGCTTTGGGTTAAGGCAGATTTTATATACACATATGACCAACATATTTTAAAACGTAACATCTGTACTGTTTTATGACATTTTACCTGTAAATGATCAATGAGGTTAAGGAACACAATGTTCTCCCTCCGCTGGAAAGCCTTCCTTGCGATCTCGAAGGAAAGCTCCTCTAGAGCAGCCATTCCTAGCCGCTCCCAGTCTAACGAAGTCACCCCCAGACACGCTACGGCGTACGCCTCACTGGAATCAAAATCATTAGTTTCGGGGCCTTTCTTACCAACTTCGGCTAGGCCATAACCAAAATCCCTTAGCATTATTAGCCTATAATGTGCCCACTGTTAAGATATAGGTCTCGTCCCTGTAAGAGGGAACTTACTATTTTTGCTGTGCCCAACAGTGATTATATTCTCTACAATCTGTCATCTAAGTGCACAAATACTAAACAGGGCGTTATTCAGAACGTGGGCCTAGTGCGGTTGGGTAAATGTTACATGAGCTTGAATTTTAGGGAACAATAATTGGTTCGAAGGTTTAAACTTTCATTTAAGTTAGAACTTGTTTTGATAGACGGCGGTCAATTACCGGTATACGACCTGCGATAGGGGGGGATACTTACTTAATAAAAGTACCTACCGAACTTTATGGTGCCAGATGCATTATCGTGTGCTTAGGCTTTCCCAACTGTGCTGAAGTCGGCTTCAAGTCTATCCAGTAAGTATTTTACGAGCAACGAACACCATTATAGACCGACGGCCTATCGTGCTTCCCTTAACACGGAACAACCTTTTTTTCAAGTCGATTAATAAATCCAAATCTTAATCTCACAATGTATGAAAACAGTTCACGATATGGTTTCTAATAGACGGCAACCGAGCACAGTGTACTATGTTCCTTTAAGACTAAAGCGAACAATCAACTAGGAATCTCTTACGTGTGTGCATACTCGACACTGCACTGACTGGGAGCAGTCAGTACGATTTATACGATTACTATTAATAATAATAATAATTAATAATTCATTTATTTTTTCTCATCGCATTTATATTTAAAATTATTTTATTAGAAGCTGTTTTATATTTATTTTAAGAAGTAAAAAGACGTAAAAATCAGAACCTATACCTATACAACGCAAATAAATTTTTGAATATGTTTTTAACAAAAATAGCCAAGAAAACCTGTGACATCTGTTATGTCAAACCGAGAAATATTGGAAAAAATAGAAAATAATATCGAAGATGTTGACAAGATCTGCCGCTCGCCGTGCACGCTCACCACCTCCGGACTCGTCGCCCAGCTCCGCCTCGCCGCCGCCGGTCTCCAGCCCCACTGTGAACGCTGTGATGACCCCGGCCGCGGCAGTTGCGTTGAGCTCGAGCGACGAGTATTTCTCTCCGCCGACGACGCCACCACCTGTTCGCCGACGGGGAGGACGCCGGCCGCCGGACTGCTTGGGACCTCGAGGCCCACCGGCCTCTGATAGGGCCCCCGCTACCGGTGGAAATGTGCAGCGCATGAAATGGACTCAATCAATCAACGAGAACGTCATGCGCGCATACTTTGGGGCTACAGAGGGGGGAAGTAACTTGACTGCGTACCGTGGTCGGATGCTCTCTCTGTTTCAGGTGCTTGAGCCAGCTGTCAACGTGTCGGCGCAACGACTGTCGGATCAGGTGCGGGTCATCCAGCGTAACCATATGCTGGATGATGTGGTGCTTGATCGCCTACGCCTCGAGTCACGGAATAGCCATGTTACGCCTGCTTCATCACTGGTCGCGGTACAACTTAACAGTGTTCCATCGCGACCCAACCTCGTCGATGAAGAGGATGATGATGAGGCTATATCCGTGACTCCTCAATGCAATGAAAAAGTAAGGAGCGCTTTGGAGGATGCTTTCCGTGAGTACCGCTCTACTCCGCCTGAACTTAGACCACGTTTACCTCGATTGCCCATGCATAAAAAAACAAGGCGCTGGTGTGTGCTCTAGACTCTCAGCTGTCTAATTATTTAAAGGACAGCAAAGATCTGGCTGATACACATTCAATCTTGTACTGTGGAGCTGTTGCGATATGTCGTGTGGCTCATGTCAAATTCCCAGACAGTGACGGAGCCACACGACCAAAACCAGCTGTACCAGCTTGGCAGTGCAGGATTGAACGTCGTATCGGAGAGACTAGAGCACTCATTGGCAAGCTTATTAGTTTCAGGGAGGGCAATACACGCCCTAGAGTGATGCGCTTTGTGAGGCGGGCATTCTCGGGGACTGATGTTAGTACCCGAGACTATTTGTTACGCGTCACAGAGCGCATCGACTTTCTTAAACAGAAAATATATGCATGGGCAAACCGTATTCGTCGGTACAGGCGAAGAGTGGAGCGGTATTCTCAGAATCGCAATTTCCAAAGCGATGAAAGGTGGGTCTATAGAGCTTGGGAGCGATCAGACCAAGGTGTCACTGACACGTGCCTACCGGATGATGATGCCACGCGTTCATTCTGGCGCAATATCTGGTCGGTGCCTGTCAGTCACACCGAAGGTGGTTGGACTCGGGATGTTGAGCGAGCCTGCGATTCAGTACCAGAAATGGGGGCTATTACCATCTGCCCCCAAGATGTAGCTCGTGCAGTCCGTCCGTTGCCTAATTGGAAGTCTCCAGGGCCGGATGGGCTGCATAACTTTTGGATTAAATGGTTTTCCGGGTCGCACGCTTGCTTGGCATCTCAGTTCCAGACTGCTTTAGAGTCTGGTTCGCTACCCCAGTTCCTAACAACAGGAATAACCCACCTGCTCCATAAATCAGGTAGCACCGCGGAACCCAAAAATTATAGGCCGATCACATGTTTACCGACGGTCTATAAAGTTCTTACATCCATTTTGAAAGCAAAAATTAATACGCATATTGACAGCAACTCCATCATGTCTGCCTCTCAAAATGGATGTAGGAACGGGTCCCGCGGTGCTAAGGAGCTACTCCTTATTGATATGGCCATTAGCCAGCAGGTTCGTCGTTCCCGAAAGGATCTGTCGACATGTTGGATAGATTACAAGAAGGCCTATGACTCTGTGCCACATACATGGCTCATGCGGGTGCTAGAGTTGTATAAAGTAGATGCAACTTTGCGCACCTTCCTGATGACATGTATGTCACAATGGAGAACAGTCCTTCGCTATCCAGGATGTCGAAATATTCAGAGGAATAGCGAACCGATAAGGATTGAGCGAGGTATATTTCAGGGCGATAGTTTGAGCCCACTTTGGTTTTGCTTAGCACTGAATCCTCTAAGCACACTATTGGAGGATTCAGGTCTAGGCTATCGGTTGAGGAGAGGTGGTCAGGTTATATCGCACCTCCTCTACATGGATGACCTGAAACTTTTTGCTCACACCAATTCACAACTGAAGGAGCTACTGAAAATTACTGAAACTTTCAGTAGCGCCATCAGGATGGAATTCGGTGTGGACAAATGTGCGGTCATGCATGTACAGCGAGGAAGAGATTGTGGAATCCGTGGGAACCCAACTCACTGGTTCCATAAACCTTAGATCCCTCTCTGCATCCGAAACCTATAAGTATTTGGGTATGTCGGAAGCGTTGGGTATCAATGTTACTGACATGAAGCAATCGTTGAAGGAACGCTTCTTTGGCCGCCTGAAAAAAGTACTTAATAGTCTTCTATCAGGCGGAAATAAGGTGCGCGCTTTCAACGGTTGGGTCATGCCGGTATTGATGTACTCTTTCGGCATACTCAAATGGACTCAGACCGAACTTGACGCCCTGGATCAGAGGGTCCGTACGTTGTTGACTGCAAATCGATTGCATCACCCACGGTCATCGGTTATGAGACTGTATATCCCGCGAAAATGTGGAGGTCGAGGCTTTTTAAACGCTAAGACACTCCACAATCGCGAGGTATGCAGTCTCAGGGAATACTTCCTGAAAACTGACGTGGGAATGCATCGAGATGTGGTCGCGGTTGACAAGGGCCTCACTCCGCTCTCCTTGGCTAAAGAGAACTGGCGCGAGCCAGTAGTGCTTGAAACTAACGATCGCATGGAGGTATGGCAGAGCAAGGAGCTTCACGGACGCTTTTTCCGAGCCCTACGCGGGCCGGATGTAGATTTTCAAGCGTCCGTAGCCTGGCTACGTTACGGTGACCTCTTTGGGGAAACCGAAGGTTTTGTCTGTGCAATTATGGACGAAGTTATGATGACGAACAATTACCGGAAATTCATTGTGAAAGACGGCACAGTTGACATCTGTCGGGCATGTCACCGGCCGGGTGAATCAATCAGACATATTATTTCCGGGTGTTCTCGTCTAGCTAATGGAGAGTACTTGCATAGACACAACCTTGTAGCCAGGATAATTCATCAACAACTTGCTCTGAAATACAACCTTGTGGAATCGGAGGTGCCTTACTACAGGTATATGCCCGACCCAGTTCTCGAAAATGGCCATATCACATTGTACTGGGATCGATCCATCATCACTGACAGGACTATTGTTGCCAATAAGCCTGATATAGTGATGGTGGATCGATCAGAGCGGCGTGCAATGATTGTTGACATAACCATCCCGCATGATGAGAACCTCGTGAAAGCCGAGAAAGATAAACAAATCAAGTACCTTGATTTGGCTCACGAGGTTGTCGACATGTGGGAAGTGGATTCAGCAATCATTGTACCGATAGTCGTGACAGCCAATGGCTTAATAGCCAAGAGCCTCGACCAACACCTCAGGAGGCTCTCGTTAGGCGGCTGGATCAAGGGCTTGATTCAGAAAGCGGTACTGCTGGACACGGCTCGCATTGTCAGGAAGTTCCTCTCTCTGGAGCCCTGACCGCCGGTAGCTTGGACCCTGTTCCCGATACCGGTGGGCTACTATTTTTTATATTTTTAAATGTTTTTGTTTTTTTTTATACAAATATTTAAAAATGTAAATTATATGTAAGGAAGGTAAATAAAAGAAATAATAATAATAATAATAATAATTTATTTGCATAAAACATGGTATATAAAGATGATATGGTTACATTACAAAGATCATACATGTTTTGCTTATATTTATAGCATGCAAAATTTATAATATTCTAGATTGGTTTATATTCTAAGTATTCCTTAATACTATAAAAATTAATGTCATTTAGCCATTGATGCAAATGAATTTTAAACAATCTCCTATTGAGTAATTTAATCTCACGCGGCAGTTTATTATAGATTCGCACGGTCATAGCTATGCAGCTTTTGTTATACTTAGCTGATCGTGGGATTTCGTCTAAAACAAGTCTAAATTGGTCACGGCGATTTCTATTGCTTACATCTGCCGCAGTTTTAAAAAGGCTTTCATGTTTCCGGACAAACATACACATTTCATATAAATATAGTGAGGGTAGTGGTAGCAAACCAAGCAATTGCAATTGCATTGGCAATTGGAGAATTGAATAGTAATCGTATTTCGTCCCGCCTGGGAATGCCTGACATTTAAATTCGATGCTCATCATCATCATCATCTCAGCGTTTATCCCGGTTGCATCCGCGGCTTTCGCGTTGGAGCCCTTTCCTGCACATTCTCCTCCATTTCGCACGATCTTTAGCATCCTGTGGTATGAGCTTGTTGGCACGCATGTCATCTCTTACAACGTCAAGCCAGCACTTCTTTGGTCTACCCCGCTTGTTCCGGCCCGGCGGAGGCGGCATGGCAAGACATTTGTAACCCACGTAACATGGTGGCGCCGGAACGCCGGTAACGCCGGTAACGCCGGTTTTCGTAAGACGTGACCGTACCAATGTAGGCGACCCTCCTGTCGTTTGTCCGCTATGTCACGGACATGAAGACTTCCACGGATGCAGGAGTTCCTGATGCGGTCCTTCCGCGTAACTCCACACATCCACCACAGCATATTCATCTCCGTGACATGCAGCTTCTGCTTGTGTCGCTCAAGCACAGGCCACGCCTCAATGCCATATAGGAGAATATGTCTAATGATGGTCTTATAGACCTGCCCCTTAAGCTTAACGGAAATTTCGGGGTCACAAATGACACCCGTCACCTCACGCCATTTTGCCCAAGCTGCGGAAATACGTGCCCTAACGTCGCAATCAATGTCGCCGGACGCGTGGAGTACAGACCCCAAGTATTTAAACTGGTCTGTGCACTCGACCATGTCAACGCCTATGCGCACAGACATGGGTTCTGTCGTGTTGCTAGCCATATACACGGTCTTCGCCACGTTGAGTTTCAGACCTCCGTTCTCGAGCGAGTCCTTCCACATATTCACACGCCGCACCAGCCGATCCCTGTCCGCGTCCGCCAGCGCGACATCGTCAGCATACATAAGCAACCAAGGAGGTTGCTCATGTGAATCCCTGATGCTATCCGACAAAACGTCTAATATCAGGCTGAACAGAAACGGACTAAGGACGGAACCTTGGTGGACTCCGACGGTGACGGGGAAGGGTTTAGTGTCACCAACAGCGGTCCTAACAACGAAATCGGAATTGAAGTACATGTCTCGAATTATGCCAACATAGGCTTCTGGTACCCCTTTGGATCTCAGTGCCCACCAGATCACCCCCCGAGGGACACAGTCGAAGGCCTTCTGCATATCTAGAAAGAGCATATGCAGAGGCGTGTTCTTCGATCTGTATATCTCCATGGCGATCCTTAGTGCGAAGATAGGATCCATGGTTTCGTACCCTGGACGAAACCCATATTGACACTCCGAGACAGCACACTCCTGTCGGATCCGGAAGTTCATAATCCTCTCAAAGAACTTCATAGTATAGGGCATGGCCTTTATACCGCGATAGTTGCCATACTCCTGTACCGTGCCCTTGCCTTTGAAGACTGGAGAAATAATACTCAGCCTCCATTGACTCGAGATTTTGCCGGTCAGGAGCACGCGGTTCAAAAAGCTAGTTAGCATGCCCACACCGCGAGGACCCATCCTTCCAGGCCTCAATGGGGACTCCATCAGCTCCGACAGCTTTCCGATTCGCCATGCGACGAAGAGCCGTACGGACTTTCTTAGGCGTTATCGGGGGCACTAATCCAAGATTTGGAGGGAGTTCCGGTGTCGGCATCTCTTGGTGCTGCTTATTCAGCAGCTCGTGGAAGTACGAGCGCCATCTCTCCTTCACCGCGAGGTCTTCGCATAGTAGGTTGCCAACAGGGTCTTTTACACAGCGGCACTTGGATATATCCTGTGCCACTTAGACCCTAGAACGTGCCAACTTGTAAATGACCTTTTGCCTCTCAGACGATTCCAACTTCTCGTAGAGCGGTTGCAAGTGGTCTCGTCTAGCTCTGGCTACAGCTCTTTTAGTGGCACGTTTGGCAACTTTGTATGCGTCGCGATCTTCAGGGGATCCGGTCGCTTGCCACGTTTTGAAGAGGGCTTTCTTCACCTTAGTCTCCCTCTGGACTGTGTCGTCCCACCACCAGGTCTCCTTGTCACGTTTGCGGCCGCCCTTGGAGACGCCGAGCACCACCCGCACCGCCCCAGTAATAGCTGCCTGGATCCTGTTCCAGTGTTCTTGAACAGGCTCCCCATCGGTACCGGCGCACTTGTCTCCAATAACCGACGCGAAATCCTGGGACCTGTTTTTATCCAGCAGCCACCACCGGATCTGCTACCGGAGCTACTGATTGTGTGATACGCAATTACTTTGCTGGTTCACATTATTGTGTTGTGTTTTGTCCTGAAGCTGTTCTAGCCAATCAATACCCTTTTGTATTTGACGTAGTCCTGAACGTCATATTCTTTTGATAGGGTAATCCCAAGTCACTAGCCTAACACGACACAGTAATTTGGCTGTTACTCTGTCGTGTTAGGTTAGTGACTTGGGATTACATAAATGAAATAAAAATCAACATTCCATTTTACGGTAAGATACGGATAAGGGAAATATTTGTTATAAACACCAGTGTTTGTTGTGTTTGTTGTGTGTATGTTAAATCTGATTTTTATTTCATTTATGTTTACCGTAAAACGGAACGTTGATTTTTTGTCATGCTATAGAAATCAGTAGTATGAGAGGCTACGTCTAATAGAGGTACATTTAGGATAAGGCCATCATCTGCATGAGTCAAGGCCATCATGAGCATGCAATAAAACAACAAAAAAAGAAAGTAAAGCAGTTTATTTTTTAAAGTAGACTTACAGAGATAAGTGCTTACTACTATAATTTTGATTACATATAAAGAAAACTCAAACACTTAAAGATAATGAATATATAGTTCAAAAGATACATATTCAATCTAACAATTTTATTGTTATAGAACCAATATTACAGACAATCACATTTTTGCTATGCCTAAAGTGTGTCCTTGGACGGTATCTACACGTACTTTTAAAATAATATAATATTTTTTAATTATCACAAAAATTACAATTCTGCAAATTTCCTTTGCTTATCACCTTAAGTTTTGACTGGAATATACCCCACAGGACATACGAAAATCTTGCCAATACACACATACATAGGCCTTTTAAAAATATAGAAAGAACAGATACAAAGTACCAATATATAAGTAAATATACATAATACAAGAAATAAGAAAATGTTACCAAACATTTGCCAACCGTTCGCGTGCAGTGTGCACATTGCCAAACCTACATACTACGAGATTTTAAGGAAATTTTTGAATGTGTATGGTTGTATTCAGTATGAAAGACAGGACAATTTTGGTAGGAAGCGTTCCATCCGAAGTAGCATAAAATGTAATGTACTAGTGACCTACCTGTCGCGAGTACATTATACATTTTAATACGAAAAAATAATCAAGTCAAAAATACAACACAAAAATACTGTTAGGACGCTCCTGAAGCTGACAAAATGTAGTTATGTGGCCAACACGTTTACACAATCATGTATTATTTATTTGGATAAGATACTTAGTATGTTGTGTATTGCATACTAGATATTGACAATATCTACCATTGTACGTCGATTTTTTTAAAACTACACGATTATAGAGAAAAGTAAGTAAGAACACAAACATCTGTTACAGTCTCAATGAATGGTATTGAAGGATAGTGTTGCCAATTCCCTTGTTCAAAAACTAAACTAATTTTAAATTCAGTTAATTCATTTTAATCACATGAATTCATTTTATTCATACAGGACTAAGAACCTTTTTATCTTATGCCCATTTCATAACGAAATGTTACGAAGGTAAATATTAGTTTAGTCCTATCAAATCAGGCAGCGGCGCCTGGCGTAAATTGGTGTACCTTTTTTGACGCCATGTTTTTAAGAAAAAAACATGGCGTGAATATTCGTTTAGTCCTGTCAAATTAAGAAATTTTAAAGGACTAAACGAATATTTTATTTACTGTCATTTTCTTAACTAAATAGACAGAAAAAGATGCACTGAATTTGAAACTAGTTTATGGACAAGGGAATGGACGCCAGTGACTTCCACAGTGGTGGAAGTAGCGAGCGAACATATAGAGGTAGAAAAAAAAACAGTGAATTATTATATATAGCCTTTGCCCGCCAGTCGGACAGTATAGGCCAATAAAAAAAAGCGAAAATGTCAAGGCGGAATTCTGACGTGTTTTGAAATTTGCAATCCAGTGTCGGTTCTATGTTGTCAAATCTATGATAAATGAATATAAATGATAAATGATTTTAGTTCGCTAAGCTTTTTTTAACACGATGAGATCAGAGTTTCCTAGCTGAGTATTCTGAGAAGAAAAACCGAAGTAAAACTCAGAGGTCACTTTTAAAGGCCAATTATAATCATGGTTCAAAAAAAAAACTAAAAAGTTACCCTGACCATTTCACCTTAAATAAACACGCAAAAAGCAAAGTACTATTGTAAAACGAAAATATAAAAATAAAAAGCACACAAATAAACAAATTATGTTATATGAACCCACTGGGAAAACAAAAAAGGACAAAAAGCAATTAAAATAAAGGTACGGTCGCCAGAAGAGAGATGTAACCAGGGGCAAGTAAACCGAACACCTAATTAATGGTTTCGCATGAAATTTGATTCAATTTTTTTTTAATATTCGTCGTTTAATATCGGGATTGCGATCAAGCACGAAAATATAATATTTTCGTGCTTGATCGCAATCCCGCCTAGTGGTAAACAGTGATGCAATCGTTGATGGTAAAGCGCGCTAGTTTATTAAGAGCCTATTCAAACAAAAAAAAACTGAGTGAATAGGAAGGAAGACGGCAGTTGAGTGAGGTGGTGCAATGTTAAACCGAACAATACGACCAACGATGCTGCTCCAGAGGGAGATTGATCTGGAGAACCTCCACGACCAAACTCTCGACACAACAACATTTGGCGCATCGTACCCGGCACACATCGCAACACAACCTGCTCAGAGCCGTCCTCCGTACGGCTTATGCATACATCATGCCGGAACACGACGAATCGCTTGGCGGCAAGTTTGTCTAGTAGGTGGTAACTTCTGCCGGCAGCCGATGTTATGGCCTACCACGAATGAAAAGTTTGTTTTCAATTGATTAAACTAAATTTTACAGAAGAATATCAATCGGTTTCTAATTTATCTTCAATTGTATCCGACGAACCTGTTTACTTCTCTCCTTTGGTGATTAATGTGATTATACAAGATATGTATATAAGAAAATTAAAGAATCAGAGATTCAAAATGAGAAAAGTCAGCGATGAATTACGTCATAACTAAAGAACACTTAAAAAAACAGTATTTTATTTTTTGATTAATCGGATTATTTTTGAATAATAAAAAAAATGCTCATGATTATTTAAAAAAAATCAATCAAAAATTGCAAAGTTACAGCAGAGGTGACTCTGCACCATACATAAAAACACCAGTTTTCCGTTACCACCCTCACGGATCCTGTCTAACAACTTGTAAAACAGGTTTTTACTGTTTTAAGCAATTAAAACGTAAATAAAATGGTGTCTCTGTGTTTTGGTCATAGACAGTACCTACGTGTTAAAATGGAACACGCAAAATCTCCAGAAAATGCTCAAAATAAAAGAGTAAACGTTGGGTTATTAAAAATCTACACCTACTAGTCCTTTTAGCTATTTTAACCCCCAGTCTGTAGAAAAATTCCTAGTGAGCTGAATTTTTGTACACACCTTTATTATGGCATTGTAATGAAAATGTGAAAATCGCCATTGATATCGTGCCGGCTTAAAAAGTTATAAAGGTCAAAAGGTCACGTAAATTAGTTTTTCGCCTATCAGTGGAGGTCGTTTGAGGCATTCACGGGCACGAATTGTCCTGTCTATACTAGTACTACTAGTGCTATATGTCTGTGTAATAGTAGATTTCACTAACAACATGAATAAAAATTAAAAAGCAATAGGGTTTACGCCTTGGTATACGCCGTCCGGTATACAATACCGTATGTGAGTGCACTCTAGTCTGTACTTCAAAAACGGTTAATTCTACAGAAAAATGGAATAGACATTTTTTGTAGACAATTTCACGACTAACAATTTTATTAATGACCTTTATTGACCTCTGAGCAATAGAGCGCGAGATAATTGCGAAAAACTGATTTACGCGACCTTATGGCCTTTATAACTCTTTAGCCGGCACGATATCAATGTCGATTTTTCACATCTTCATTACAATGCCATAATAAAGGTGTATACAAAAATTCAGCTCACTAGGATTTTTTCCGCAGATAAAACCTAAAATGACTGGACTACTACTGGGATGGGAACGTAACGCTCTTTTTTAATGTCGTGTTAAAAATGGAAGACTAAGATTTTTTGAACAAGTTTTGTTAGACAAGTTGTTTACTGTTTATGTAATTAAAATGCAAATACAGTGGTGTTATTGTGTTTTGGTGATAGACAGTACGTGTCAAAATGGAACATGCAAAACCAAAGGGAAACACTTAAAATAAAAGAGTGAGCGTTGGGTTATTAAAAATCAAGACATTTTCTGGGGTGGAAACGTACCAAACGCGTTTTTTTAGTGTCGTGGTAAAAATGAAGACTAAGATTTTTTGAACAAGTCTTGTTAGACAGGTTGTTTACTGTTTTAAGTAATTAAAACAAAAAAAAATTAAAATTAAAATAAAGTTATGTTAGTGTGTTTGGTAATGGACAGTACGTGCTAAAATGGAACATGCAAAACCAAAGGGAAACACTTAAAATAAAAGAGTGAGCGTTGGGTTATTATAAATCTACTCGTACTGGGGTGGAAACGTACTTACCAAACGCGTTTTTTTACTGTCGTGGTGAAAATGAAAGACTACGACTTATAAAAAAATCTTAGTTTATATGAAACATTAGCTCGAATACTATTATTTCTCTAAATAAATTATAGTTTTTTAAGAGAGTTAGAAAAGCTGCCCAGCAGAGGTATGTGCTTTACATCCACTATGTACTTATACAATATGTAAAGAAAACCCTGTCCGATCCGTGAAGGTATGGTTAGGTATCGATAACTGATTCTACTAATGCCTACAAAGCCGGGCTAAACTTAAAAAAAGAACTCCCTCTAAAAAAATAAATATTATTTCGCAAAAACAGGTAACTTAAAACATGTGCGGTGGCCATAGAGGCGCGGGCGAAGAGGGGCAGGGCACGCGGCACGTGGCCGTGTCGCTATTCGCTCAGAATTATACCGTTAAAAATAATGTTGTCACTTTTTAAAAATTACCAAATTTTGGGGAAGTTGGAATTAATTCGCAGGAAAAAAAGATTATTTCAAAATTCACTAGTATTGTTACAATGATGATTATGTAAAATTTCATATGTTATTTGGTCATGTGTTTACCTAACCTTTACTATCCTTACGGGTCGGACAGGGTTTTCTTAACATATTGTATAATATTCTATTATCTATTGTCATTGCCGTTTAAGCATTGTAACCTTTAAAGCATTTAAAGAAGAATAAGAAAACAAAAATCACTCTCAAACTCAAATCACACAAAAGTCAATTTAAAATGAATACCTAAATAATTATCGCTCGTATACTAAGACAGACGTATTAAAATTAACTTAAAACTAGCAAGTTGAAATGTATCCCTGTAACCTTCCTCGACAATGTACTTATACAATAACCCGTCGATCTATTATTATTGGTATTTATGCATTGTGATCATAAAGAAGTAGAAAAAAAAAACAAAACTAACACTCAAACTCAAACCACACAAGTATTTAAAATGAAAACCTAATCTATCTTATACTAAGGCACATACCTTATTGAAATTAACTAAAAACTAGCAAGTTGAGATGTATCCCAAAACAAAATTCACTCTCAAACTCAAATCACGCAGAAGTCTATTTAAAATGAAATACCTAAATAATCGATCGTATACTAAGGCAAAAGTATTAAAATTAACTAAAAACTAGCAAGTTGAGATGTATCCCTGTAACCTTCCTCGACAATGTACTTATACAATAACCCGTTGATCTATGTCATTGCTATTAAAGCATTGTGATCTTTAAAGCATTTAAAAAAGTAGAAAAAAAAGAACAAAATTCAACCTCAAACTCAAATCACACAAGTATCTAAAATGATTACCTAATCGATCATATACTAATAACTTAAAACTAGCAAGTTGAGATGTATCCCTGTAACCTTCCTCGACAGTGTACTTATACAATAAGCCATCGATCTATGCCATTGCTATTAAAGCATTGTGATCTTTAAAGCATTTAAAAAAGTAAAAAAAAAAAGAACAAAAATCAATCTCAAACTCAAATCACACAAGTATTTAAAATGATTACCTAATCGATCATATACTAAGGCAACGTGTTAAAATTAACTAAAACTAGCAAGTTGAGATGTATCCCTGCAACCTTCCTCGACAATGTACTTATACAATAACCCGTTGATCTATGTCATTGCTATTAAAGCATTGTGATCTTTAAAGCATTTAAAAAAGTAAAAAAAAAAACAAAATTCAACCTCAAACTCAAATCACACAAGTATCTAAAATTATTACCTAATCGATCATATACTAATAACTTAAAACTAGCAAGTTGAGATGTATCCCTGTAACCTTCCTCGACAGTGTACTTATACAATAAGCCATCGATCTATGTCATTGCTATTAAAGCATTGTGATCTTTAAAGCATTTAAAAAAGTAAAAAAAAAAGAACAAAAATCAATCTCAAACTCAAATCACACAAGTATTTAAAATGATTACCTAATCGATCATATACTAAGGCAACGTGTTAAAATTAACTAAAACTAGCAAGTTGAGATGTATCCCTGTAACCTTCCTCGACAATGTACTTATACAATAACCCGTTGATCTATGTCATTGCTATTAAAGCATTGTGATCTTTAAAGCATTTAAAAAAGTAGAAAAAAAGAACAAAATTCAACCTCAAACTCAAATCACACAAGTATCTAAAATTATTACCTAATCGATCATATACTAATAACTTAAAACTAGCAAGTTGAGATGTATCCCTGTAACCTTCCTCGACAGTGTACTTATACAATAAGCCATCGATCTATGTCATTGCTATTAAAGCATTGTGATCTTTAAAGCATTTAAAAAAGTAAAAAAAAAAGAACAAAAATCAATCTCAAACTCAAATCACACAAGTATTTAAAATGATTACCTAATCGATCATATACTAAGGCAACGTGTTAAAATTAACTAAAACTAGCAAGTTGAGATGTATCCCTGTAACCTTCCTCGACAATGTACTTATACAATATGTTAAGAAAACCCTGTCCGACCCGTAAGGATAATAAAGGTTAGGTAAACACATGACCAAATAACATATGAAATTTTACATAATCATCATAGTAATAATACTAGTGAATTTTGAAATAATCTTTTTTTCCTGCGAATTAATTCCAAATTCCCCAAAATTTGGTAATTTTTAAAAAGTGACAACATTATTTTTGACAGTATAATTCTGAGTGAATAGCGACGCGGCCACGTGCCGCGTGCCCTGCCCCTCTTCACCCGCGCCTGTATGGCCACCGCACATGTTTTAAGTTACCTCTTTTTGCGAAATAATATTTATTTTTTTAGAGGGACTTTTTTTTTAAGTTTAGCCCGGCTTTGTAGGCATTAGTAGAATCAGTTATCGATACCTAACCATACCTTCACGGTTCGGACAGGGTTTTCTTTACATATTGTACAATAACCCGTCGATATATGTCATTGCTATTAAAGCATTGTGATCTTTAAAGCTTTTAAAAAAGTAGAAAAAAAGGAACAAAAATCAATCTCAAACTCAAATCACACAAGTATTTAAAATGATTACCTAATCGAACATAATCAAGGCAACGTGTTAAAATTAACTAAAACTAGCAAGTTGAGATGTATACCTGTAACCTTCCTCTACAATGTACTTATACAATAACCCGTCGATCTACTATCATTGGTATTTAAGCATAGTGATCTTAAAGAAGTAGAAAAAAAAAAACTCACACTCAAACTCAAATCACATAAGTATTTAAAATAAAAACCTAATCTATCTTATACTAAGGCACATACATTATTTAAATTAATTAAAAACAAGCAAATTGAGATGTATCCCAAAACAAAATTCACTCTCAAACTCAAATCACGCAGAAGTCTATTTAAAATGAAATACCTAAACAATCGATCGTATACTAAGGCAGAAGAATTAAAATTAACTAAAAACTAGCAAGTTGAGATGTATCCCTGTAACCTTCCTCGACAAAGTACTTATACAATAACCCGTCGATCTATGTCATTGCTATTAAAGCATTGTAATCTTTAAAGCATTTAAAAAAGTAAAAAAAAAGAACAAAAATCAATCTCAAACTCAAATCACACAAGTATTTAAAATGATTACCTAATCGATCATATACTAAGGCAACGTGTTAAAATTAAATAAAACTAGCAAGTTGAGATGTATCCCTGTAACCTTCCTCGACAATGTACTTATACAATAACCCGTCGATCTATGTCATTGGTATTTAATCATTATGACTTAACATTTAAAGAAGTTAAAAAAATGCACACTCAAATCACACGAAACTCTTATTTAAAATGAATACCTAATCGATCATATACTAAAGCAAACGTATTAAAAACTAGCAAGAGGTGTATTCCTGTAACCTTCCTGTACAATGTACTTATAAAATAATCCGTTGATCTATTATCATTGTTATTTAAGCATTATGACTTATCATATAAAGAAGTACAAGAAAACAAAATTCACTCTCAAACTCAAATCACACAAAAGTCTATTTAAAACGAATACCCAATCGAAGAAGTACTAAAGCGTACGTATTAAAATCTAGCAAGAGGCGGATCCTCTACCCTGTTTCCATTATGTATTTATACAGTAACCCATTGATTTATTGTCATTGGTAGCAACGCATTATAACTTATCATTTAAAGAAGTTCAAGAAAACAAAATTCACTCGGAAACTCAAATCACACAAATATCTATTTCAAATTAATAATTAATCCTTATGCCCTTAATACGTCGCGTCACGTCGGAGTCTCCTAATTTGATAGGAATAAACTAATATTTTATTTTCTGTCCTTTTCTTAATGAAGGGGAAAGAAAAAGATGCACTGGTTTAAATATAAATTAGTTTGTGAATACGGGTTTGTGAATCGGCGCCATTGCCGTCTTTAAGGGACAGTCTACTAAAAATTAGCTTAAACAGTTTTAAGCAGAGCTATCTCCTTCATTCATTATGTGCGATAATTTGTTAAAATTATTTAAGTAATATGTCCAGCCGGCGAAAAAATATAGTGAATATGCACTAAGCAGAGGCACCAACTTAGTACTTGTACAATAAAATCTATTGACTTATTGTTATATTCTAATGTTGTGACCTATCATTTAAAGAAGTTAAGGAAAATGGAAATTACAAAACAAGAAACTTTAAATGTCCCCCTCAGGGGCAGTCGTCCAAAATTATGTTAATCTATAGATAATAAGCAGAGGCACCAACTTTGTACTTGTAAAATAAAATCTACTGATCTATTGTTATAATCTAATGTATATCATAAAACGAAGTTAAAGAAAACAAAAGTCACTCTCAAACTAAAAACACACAAAAATGTATTTATAATTTTTAACCAATCATTGAAATTTTGGATATTATACACGGAACGTAAAACGCAAAAAACCAGAAAAAAAAATTAACGAAAGCATTAAGAACCATGACCCTCTTTCAGGGTCAGTCCGATAATAGCTAACTGAAAAGTATTAAATAGAGGCAGCACCTTAATCCAGTATCTTGTACAACAATCTGTTGACCTTTTTAAGTATTATAACATACCATATAACGAAGGAAAAGAAAAATCAAACTCAAATAACACAAAAAGCTATTTCTAATTTTTTTTTGTTTTTTTTTTTTTAGGAGATATATATTTATTTATGTATATAAACTTAATTTCTAATTAATCTAACTAACATTATAAAGATATTTTTTATGTATAGGTATTTATATAGGGTGGCCCATCGATTGACGTCATAAAAAAAAAATTAGGTCCGGCATTTCGTGGGGTATCTGAAACACCCCCATGTATGTTCCGCGATATTTCATAGTTTTCGAGTTATGATTTTTTTTTTTACTTTTCGAGGAATTTCAACCGGACAAGTATAAAAATTGTTTTATTTTTTTTTAATTAAGACTTCTTAAGATTTTTTTTTGCAACAGAATCCTCATGTGCTGTACTTTAATACATAAAATAACTAGCTTCGTAACTTTGATGAAAGTTACGAAAATGTTGGTCAGAACCTTGGTGTTTTGAAGACCGGTTTTAGCCAAACTTGCTTTAAAGTACTACTTCTGTCTTCTGATTATGAAAGCTGAGAGTCTGGCGCATTTTTGAGAGTAAATAAGAAGTGAAATAACACTTGATTAGATTTTTAATGTAAAGTTGAAAATTAAAGTCTTAATTCACGGAACGTATTTTTTTGAATTCTGACCAACATTTTCGTAACTTTCATCAAAGTTACGAAGCTAGTTATTTTATGTATTAAAGTACAGCACATGAGGATTCTGTTGCAAAAAAAAATCTTAAGAAGTCTTAATTAAAAAAAAAAACAATTTTTATACTTGTCCGGTTGAAATTCCTCGAAAAGTAAAAAAAAAATCATAACTCGAAAACTATGAAATATCGCGGAACATACTTGGGTTGTTTCGGATACCCCACGAAATGCCGGACCTAATTTTTTTTTATGACGTCAATCGATGGGCCACCCTGTATGTTTGTAGAGGGTAATCTTCGGAACTATCGGTCAGAATTAAACAAATCTTATTGCATTTGATCAAGGTTGTTAGCTATAACCGTAACTGGAACTATCGGATATCCGATATAAAATAATATCCATTACCGTAACCGAATACGGAATAGTTTCGGATAAGGGCGGAGCCTAATTGCGACACGTTATGACAGGTTGTTTTGATCGGCGGGGCAGCGACCGACACACGCCTTGTTCTTTTTTTCTTCTGTTGTCTGCTTATCATATAATCCGTAACCGAAATTATCCGAAAGTAACGAATAATGCGAAATAATTTCATATCCGTCTTCGGTATAATAATCATTTCTATATTCGTATCCAATCCGTACCTATCAGAAATTTCATATCCATAACATTCCTAAATTTGATACCCTAATTCTTGAAGTAAGTTATAGTCTCCATAACTTACACTTGGAAACTGAGCAAGATATATAAAAATACAGAAAAGAAACCAACTTAAAATGAAGAAAAGCTCGGAATGGTGGTACGGGGCACAGAAAGTTATGCAGACCGAAACTAGTTACTAACAATTGACATTCTAAACTGTAGACCCGCATCCTAATTTTTTTTTTTTTTTTAGATTACAAACTAGCGCTTGACTGCAATCCCGCCTGATGGTAAGCAGTGATGCAATCGTTGATGGTAAGGCGTGCTAGTTTATTAAGCCTACTCACTCAAAAGAACTGAGTAAATAGGAAGGAAGACGGCAGTTGAGCGCGGTGATGCAATGTTAAACCCAACAACACGACCAACGATGCTGCGCCAGAGAGAGATTGATCTGGAGGCCCTCCGCAACCAAACTCCCGACACAACAACATTTCGCGCATCGTACCCGGCACGTACATCGCAACACCACTGCTCAGACCCGTCCTCCGTACGGCTTCACCAGACATCATGCCGGAACACGCCGAATCGCTTGGCGGCATGACTTTGTCTAGTGGGTGGTAACATATGCCGGCGGCTGATGTTGTGGCCTACCACCGAGAAAAAATGTTAATTGTACTCGCACTGTCATTATCAAATAGAACCATTTTTAAGCATAGGTATTGTTAGTTCATTTCTCCATATTTTTGACATTTGTGTCTGCTCAACAATGTAAATAACGCAATAAATGTTCTAGAACTGTCATAATGATACCTATTGCTACTGATAGTTTGTTACACAATTACCCTGTATGTACAGTAAGGGTCAAAAGTGGAGTACCACTATTGACACTTATTGTTATTGCAATAAAGTTCAAAAGTGGTAATGCACTTTTGACCATTACTGCGATTTTGAGCCTTATTGTACATCATCAGAAAAAATAGTAAAACGGAAGCAATAACAAGTAATACCCTGCTTACAGAGCAGTAGGCAACAATTAACATTTGTTGTTTAATAATTAAGTAAGGAAAAAAACAGAATATGAAAACGAAACATCACGAATACCTGAATTGGATTGTTCGGAGTTTTAAACAACATAATAATAATACGAGAAATATAACTTAATATCATTATTGAACACATAGTTTCTAAAGGTGGGTAAAACAGTTGAGGTAGTTAGTTGTAATAAAAAAAAACAAAAACGATGACGTCACGGCAGGGTTAGGTATTGTGCAACACCCTATTAGTAGCAATAGGTTTCATTTTGACAGTGCAACAGCATTCACTTGGTTATTTACGTTGTTGATCAGACACATTTTTCGTAAATATGGAGCAATGGATTAGCTACATGCTTAAAAATTACTCCAATTCATAGTGTGTTACGCAATTAGGGTGTGGGTCAAACAGCTCGTCGACGCTAACAACTACTTCAATGAAATTTATTTAAATTTAAACTATCTGGATAATTACTAATTATAGTTTTAAAAAAACAAATTAAGTTCAGTGCCTCTTATTCTTTCTATTTCCTTAAGAAAATGACCGAAGATAAATATTTTAGTCCTGTCAAATATGTCATAATTTACTTTGTGAACTGAAGAATCGGAGCCAATAATTAGTTATGCATTTTAAATAGTCTTTTGAGTATGAGAGTGATCTTACATTACTTATTAGGTGAAGGTGGCGACTTTGCTACCTACTTATTAGCTGACGCGCCTGATATAAATTGACGTGTTTTAATCACGGCTGAACTGTCTATGGACTATCTTAATTTGACAGGACTAAATATTAATAATTTTATCTTCTATCCTTTTCATAATGACATAGAAAGAAAAAGATGCACTAATCATAAATTTTGTTTACTTTGTGAACATGATCATGTACGCCAATGTAGGGAGTATGCAATGGGTGCCCCCATTGCATACTCCCTACTATAGTAGCACTAATAATAATATATTGTCAAGACTACTTAAGTATTGTGATCTATCATTTAACGAAGTGGTAGGCCACAACATCAGCCGCCGGCGTAAGTTACCACCCACCAGACAAAGTCATGCCGCCAAGCGATTCATCGTGTTCCGGCATGATGTCTGGTGAAGCCGTACGGAGGACGGGTCTGAGCAGTTGTGTTGCGATGTACGTGCCGGGTACGATGCGCGAAATGTTGTTGTGTCGGGAGTTTGGTTGTGGAGGGCCTCCAGATCAATATCCCTCTGGCGCAGCATCGTTGGTCGTGTTGTTGGGTTTAACATTGCATCACCGCGCTCAACTGCCGTCTTCCTTCCTATTTACTCAGTTCTTTTGAGTGAGTAGGCTTAATAAACTAGCGCGCTTTACCATCAACGATTGCATCACTGCTTACCATCAGGCGGGATTGCAGTAAAGCGCTAGTTTGTAATTTATATTTTAAAAAAAAATAGTTAAGAAAAACGAAAATCATTCTCAAACTCCAATCACTCAAAATCTATTTCCAAAGATTAAGGTGAACGTGGCAATCAGTGCCAATGACGTTACAAAACAGTCGATTCAAATTTCATTTAAAAATCCCAACACTGGCGTCACCTCAACATCCACCATGTACAGACGTCAGCACATGAAGCTACTACAATCTGTCTGATTTCTGTATTAATATATCAACTTTATAAGTAGAGACATTAAGAATCAATCTTTATTGGGAGTATTTGACAGTTTAGAGTAGCTTGACCTGCTGTCGTCCGTACTTAAACAAAAATGTAATGACCTATTGGTAATTTAGTTTACTGAAAAAATTATAAATACCTGTGATAAAAAACATCTTTCAAAGAACTGTACATTTTATAGCTTTTTAACGTTACCTACCTACCTACAAAAATGCTGAAGGCGTATACTTGATCTACTAATTACTTATGCAGCAATCAGTTGACTTATTATTACGACCTACCGTTTTAAAAATTAAATTAAATAAAATCACTGTCAATCTCACACATTTTTTTAAAAATAAAACACTCTTCTCACTTCGTCTTTCATGGACTGCGTATTATTAAATAAACTATTTACATATTACTATTACACTGTAATGTATGGAAAATAAAATTACTCTCAAACCCAATGCACACATAATTCGACCAGTCGAGTCAAAATCCACAAAAAAAAAAATCGACATATTAATCGAAGTTAAGAAAAGAAACATTACTCACACTGATATCACACAAAAATCTCTCAGTACCTATATGTATTACACTTTTTGGATTTTTTAAATCCAAAAATCCAAAAAATGTTAATCCATCTAGGTCAGTCGGATTAAAATGAACGAAAAATAAATTGTAACATAAGGCTCCAACTATATCCACTTTGACATATTTGTATACATATGTACAAAATATATTGACCCATAAAATTGCAATCTAAGGCACTATTTGTTTTGCCTAAAAAACACAGTAGATAGTAGTAATAAGCATAAGTTAGTTTTATTTATAAGTATATTATTATTTTGATAGGTATATTATATAGATATTTCTGTTATATAAATTAAGCACTCACACTGAAAACTAAGCACCAGCAAATCAGTTTTTTTTTTTTACTTTTTTTATTTTATATTTTTTTATTTTGTATTTTTTTATTTTGTATCTTTTTATTTTGTATTTTTTTATTTTGTATTTTTTTTTTGTATTTTTTTATTAATAAATAAAGTTTAATCACTCAAAGCATAAGCAAAAGCTATTCGATTTTAATTTCATTCAGTAAAGCTACCTGGAAGAGCGATCGGTGGCCGCACCTAACGATCGTATTGATTACTGTTTTAAAAAAGATGACAACGACAATGATTTATATCTTTAAGTTCGTCCTACCACGTTAAAAGGCAATATAAATATCTTTTTTGATTTGACATCTGTGCCAGACAAACGCAGTGACTTGATTTGATTGTCTTGAAAACGCTATTTGTGAGGTCACTATAATCAGTATGGACACTTTCACTTTACAGATGAATCGTCAACTGACCATAGCTCTGCGTGGATTTATATTGATATATGAAAAATATTAGTAGCCTGAAAAAATGTATAATTTTGGAGAAGTATGGACATAGCTAGACAGCTAAAACAACAGGCTATCGATAAATAAATAAAAAAGAAAAGGAAAAAGAAGTTGTGGTAAATAGCGTTGTCAAAACTCTCATAATATAATAAATATCGATACGATGAAACTGAAAGTTACATTGTGTTAAGAGTATTATGAAAAGAGTACAGTAATCCCAAATCAATTATGCGCATGGCAGATCTTCGGTAATTGTCGTATTCCCGGAAACACGCGAATCTTGAATCGTAAGAGTCCTAAATAATGCACTTGCATTTTGCACCTTGTTCGAAAGAAATAGAAGTCAATATCATTTGTACACGATCGAAAACAATTCGGGCGGTCGGCGGCGGTCGTCAATGATCCGTCAGTCGTTTTTATATATTAGTGGTGACTGTACATGTTCTCTCTGTGTGGACTTACATAGAGCTGCTATTACACACCCTTCATGGTTTTGTTTTCAAACGTGAATTTAATTTGTAAAATAGGTAAATAAATCATAACATTTATCACTTTTTAATATTTAAAAAATAAATATGTTAAATAGATATTAAGAACTAGAAAAAAACATTTAAAAATCAGATTTAGGCTAATATAAATTTAATAGAACGATACGCATATGTAAACAAATAGATATAAGCATAAATAATATTATGAAATATAATTATTTGTATATAACTCAATAATAAAACAAACAAATAAAAATATGCCTAACTCTGCCAATACCATTTTCTTTTGGCCGAATTCTTTCAGAATTGATAGTTTTACTATGAAATGATTATTTACACAGGTGATAGCAGCGGGGAAAATGTAAATGAACAAGAGCATACCTAATGAAAGTTCTGATGAATCTAAGATGTCAGGAATAGAAATCCTCCCTGATTCTGAGAAGAGATCTGATGAGACTGACTGAATGATCAGTGCTGTAAATACTTTCGAACTGAGATCTAATATGTAATCATTTTAATGATTAGATTTCTAAGATTTCAATGGAAATCTATGATGGTAAAACAATTTTTCTCAAATGATTGCGACTAGTTGGGATTAGTTGGGATCGTTCGGACCGCCAATTGGTTCATTTGGTCCAAACGGTTCCAATTAGTCGCAATCATTTGACAAAAATGTGTTCGCCGATTAGGGAGCTTGTGTTATTTAAACCTTCTTTTCTTCTATCATTACACCAGCTTCAATAAGATACTTAAAAAGTACTATAAAATGAAGTAAATCAATCCAACAAAGATATATATATATATATATATATATAAAGATAATATAAAGATATATATAAAGATAAGATAATAAATAAGTAAGATATATATGCATATTCGCAAACGTGTGGTTTTCTTCGCTATTTACTTCGAATTAAAATTTCGTTACTGATAAAACAATATTTACCTCTTTTAGCAAAAACACGTAATTCTACTAAATTATGCATGAAGGAAATGCATTTAACCACTCTATATACATATCGTCTTCCAACGCTCGGGGAATAAGACCGTTGCCGAACAGTGACGAAGATTTCTACGCGCATTATCACTTTAGGAGACTTGTATTATCATTCAGCGTCAGTAAAGTTTCCATGAAGTTGAGATGTCACTAAGTCATCGTAATTAATAGTAATGAAATGTATGCGGATGAATGCAAATAAGTGTATGTCCATTAAAATACAATTTAGCGATTTAAATCTTTAGCCGTGGTTAAACTTAATGTCAAATTTTGATGTTAATGACAACGGAATAATGTGAACCAACCAAAATACCATACACAGAGGTAAATCGTAACCCTTCTATTACTACAATATTTTAAAAAAAGCAATGCGTGGCCACACAAAAAAATTGCACAGAAAGAATGTAAATGATAAAATAAATAAAAATTGATTCCTATGTTCCATCGAGACGCAACGATATTTGTAAAAAAGAATAAATTATTTTTAAAAAAATCTTGGCCAAACAATAAATACATATATTCATAATTGTCGTTTTTGTACCAACCAGCAGTAAGCGTGGTTCATTATGTAGATTAAAAATCCGCATAATATCAGTCCTTAAAAAATCGCATAATTTGGATGGGCATAGTGCACTTGTAAAAAATTCAGGGCATAAATCTTATAACATCATATTATACTTCATAGAAAATAAGACACAAAAGCCTGAATGAATGTTCGGAATTAAATCATTGCAGTTTTCGCTTAGCGATCGCTCAGCTGCTAGAGTTCCATTTGTGAAACAATATATAGCTGCATTAATTGGAACGTTGCGAAATTAAATTAAGAAAAAAGGGATCTATGGAATCTAAAATTACGCTAAGCAAGATTAGGTATTTTCAAATATGGAATCGGCTTTATGTAGAAATATTTCAATTTCAATAATTATGAGACACTAATATTATGCACAATCAAGTTATGCCTAGTCTATTATGCAGATTAATAATAGTAACACAATCAACATTATACCAGAAATGGAGCCACGCTTAAACTTAATATACACTTAGCTTATAATCTAACATACTTTGTAAGCCGCGTTCCTCCAGCCATGAGTCGTTAGGTAGTGTAATTAGTTTGCCAGTCTTTATAAAGCCTGTTTGAAAGGCGTCTCGTTTAAACACAGGAACCAATGCAGGCTCTATATTATCGATTGAGAATACCATCTGAAACAATAGAAAATAAAATTAGTTTTTTATGCATATTGGTTTCTGCTTTCCACCTAGCCGGTTAGAATCTGCTAAATAAATATGTATAATAAGGTGGACCGATGGCCTGAGAAAGGCGATCGATGCGGGCAGCATAACACCCGTCATTGTGGAAAGCCTTGTAGGAAGCCTTAGTCCAGCAGTTTCACGCAATAGCTAATAAACGGAGTTGGATGACATTTTGTACACAGATAGTTTATAACCAATATAAACACATAGGATACTTTTCATCCCCATATTCCTACGTGATCGAAACTTATGCGGGTGGTACCGCTTCGGGCTGCTAATATCACTACATAGTATAAAACAAAGTCACTTTCTTTTTCTCTATGTCCTCTTGATCGTTTAAATCTTTAAAACTACGCAACGGATTTTGATAAAGTTTTTTTTAATAGATAGAGTGATTCAAGAGGAAGGTTTATATCTATACTAATATATAAAACTGAAGAGTTTGTTTGTTTGTGCGCGCTAATCTCGGGAACTACTGGTCCGATTTGAAAAATTCTTTTTGCGTTGGATAGCCCATTAATCCAGGAAGGCTATAGGCTACATAACATCACGCTGCAACCAATACGAGCTGAGCATAACTGGCGGCCGCTGGTGTATAATAATATCCATTAAATTGTAGAGGAATACTATTATTTTTGAGGTTTCTAATGTGATGTCGTAAATAATTTCATTTTTTCCGCAACCAGTGTAAATGATCTTATACCGTCATCACTGTAATCTATTCCGAATATTGATTCAGATTCTCTTGTTCACAAACTAAAGTAATTTTATAAGTGCATCTTTTCCCTTCTATTTATTATACAACGTGTAACATAAAGGGTATATACATAACAAAGGCATGGCACCTTTACATGATATCAAACGATATTGAAAGGGTTTTTTAATCCTATCTCTTTATGTTAGGAAGTTATGAGGAAAAACACCGCCTGTGATAGGCTACTATCATACTAGTCGCACAGAGATATTGAAGACATTTATCGGATTTTGGCAAGTAACGTGACGGGTAACGAGTAGTTATTAACGTATGTAGTGTGCTGCCACGTTTGTTATGATTTTATGTTAAGAAACACACGAAACCGAAAATTTGGTACCAATTTTTTGAGTAGGTATTTTATTTTGAGTTGAAACCCTTCCGATATCGTTTGATATCATCTAAAGATGCCATGCCCTTGGTATGTATATACCCTTTTTGTTACACGTTGTATATAGAAGATAGCATTTTAGTTCAACTCTGTCAAATTAAGATATTCCATATACAGTTTACGCGATTATAAAACATGGCGACCAAAAATACATCAATCTACGTCAAGCACGGACTGATTTGACAGGCTAACAATTATGTTCTGTCCTTTTCTCACTGAAATATAAAGAAAAAGATGCATAGAACTCAAATTTACTTTGGTTTGTGAACAAAGAAATCGGGGTATTGTAACATTTTATACGATTACGGTATAAGAGTAAATAGCACTTGAAAATACCAATTGTTAACTTACCTGTTATTATATACACCATCTTTGTATTGCACATATTCTTGGCCATAATTAGATGTTTAAACGTCAATACATTTGGGATGTATCGGGCTCACAACCAGCCAAATCTTACACCTTGGTCTCCAACTTTTTATAGAGTACGATGACACCCTGAAAATTAGCTACTTTTATAATGATCGCAGTATGTTTTTGTCGAATCAAAACTGTTGAACATTGGCGAAAATGGCGTCACGAATTTTTCAATACGGGCAAACTTAATTAGTTCACCACTAACAATGAAGATGAGAATCAAATAAAAACTAAATCAAGCTTAAGAAATTCTTTGGACTCTTCACAATAACTATATTTCCTTTTTTTGTCTTTCCTTATTACTGAGCATGGCACATATAAATACACTGCAAAATGTAAGGTAAATAAAAAAAGGAAATCTGGTAACAGTAGACATTTAACAACGAGGCGACAACGATTTTTAAATAAAACAACTTATTGCCCTCACTTAATTCATTAAAATGTTGCCAACATTTATGGAAAAACGCAAAGCTGCTAAAAAGAAAGGTGCCGTAAGTAATAAGAAAATTTAAAAAAACTTACCTGTCATCCTTTACATCACCAAACATAGCCAGTATTTTTTGGTTTAGAAGTTGAATAAAGTCGTAAATAATACTGAACATCTTTAGGAAAGAACTGTAACGCACAAGCACGACCAATTAAGTGTCGTGACCCGAAGATGATGATGTTTAAACAGACATTGTCCGAAACGTAATGAAAGGTTACGATCCCGTGCGCCGTATTTATACCCACCACGGCAGGGATAAAATGGGATGGAGAACGGTCCCCTCTTTTTTTCCAGTGTGTGTGTGTGTGTGTTTCGTCTATAGGCAGCCATACATAAATGGCTATTCTACGAATGATTTTCGGTCCATCTAACGAAACAAAAGAATAAATATTAAATATAATAAAATATTGTGGAAAACGATACAAGTTCAACGCAATATCAAACCAGGCGACTTACACCTAATTAAAACTGATGAAAGTTCATGATATTATGTGATTCCGTCATTTGATCCCATTGCGCGCGCAATCTTTGATTAATTGAAGATTATATGTCAGGATTTGAGATCATTTTCAAGTTTTATCTATATCTTGACCTTAGAAGGTCGTATGTATAGGTGCGACGATATAGATCCATGATCGATATGTTTAGACATACAACCTAATGCTTCTAAGGTCGAAATATAGAAAAACAAACTGTATCTTAACAAGTTCAAGATCCATTGCAACTAAAATCTTATTAGAATCTGTTTGTTACAAAGGATTGCTCAAAAATTAATTGAGAATACTTTTCATTAAAACAGATATAATTGATCGAATTTAAAAATTATCACAGATTATGAACGCTCGTTATAAGGTACAAATCCGTTCGCGACCATTAAAACGCGATGTAACTTTTATGGAATTAAATTAATAACTTGGACATATCAGCTTTTTAAAACAGATTTCTACTTACGAAGCCTTAATATTGATATCTGGCAACACTATGTAAGAGAATCATAAAAACTGCCCTTTTTCCAGGAATTAGAAATGAGTAACATCGACGTATCTATTTTCTTTGTTACAATTGCATAAAAATAACAGTTACCCTATGTACCTAATATGTTACTAGAAAATAGCCGGTGACTTTTGTATGTACGATAAGTATTCTCCATCGATATATTTTACATTTGTTTCTTCAGCAATAAAGTCCAAAATTGCATAGTTGTACGTTACGACTATACAATTTCGACACATATGTACATACACATGTGTTATGGAACACAATAGTAAACAGATGCCTAGCAATAACGGTTTTTGGCCTGTCAACAGTGTTGCCACTGCTTTCAGTTTTTGCCCATATTGTTAAAACCAACTAGAATAACAAGCACAAAACCCATTGCAAAAAAATGCTGCTGTAACGGTTCTCATTGAATGTGTTATTCACCAAATAATAAATCAGACTATAAGAGAACATGTCGGTTTTTGATTAATTGAAATGCAAATTTGATTATTTGCATTTCAATGGCACTGGCAACAATGGGTCCCTTTTATACACTGTGGATTTAAGAACTCAATCTGGACTGGATAATAGCATACCACTTTATATGGTGAATCAATTCGCATTGAGTACCGCAGACAAAAACCAACAGTATAAATACAGCATTTTGTATAAGCCAAGGGGGCTTTGACACGTGTATTATTACAAAAACTATCAATAAAGATCGCAGATTACATTGACGCCATTGTAACTAGGTTCTAATTTTGAATTAGAATTTTATGAACTATCGAATAGCATACTATTCTATAGTTCATAAAATTCTAATTCTAAATTAGAATCTAGTTAGAATTCTGTTATGTTGACAACACTGGGAACTCGGATTATTAACAGATATTATTATCCATACTCAAATTATTTTTTAAAGCTACTCTCGGATAAAGAAAACATTGTGAGTAAACCTACATGTCATAAAAGAAAAAATCAAAGTCTTGTGACAACTACCAAACCGTATTGGGCCCGCGTGATAGATATTATTAGCCCACTCCTTCTCGAAGACGGTTGTCTTTGAGAGAGAGTGAGCTTGGTTCCCAGCAATGGGAACATTATACGCTGATTATGTACGTTATTTATAATAATATTTACACTATACGACGCCTGACACAGACGATAATTTAGTTTTCAATTTTAAATCACTGGGACGCTAAAATGCACAACGGTCGTGCATATAACATGAAACCTAACACAAATAGTATATATATCATTATCATCAGCTTTTACTCGTCCACTGCTGAACATAGGCCTCCTTCATGGCACGCCAACGAGCTCGATCCTGATCAGTTCTCCGCCAGCCACTACCAGTCACCTTTTTAATGTCGTCGCTCCATCTCGCCCAAGGGCGACGTTTGCCGAGACGCGGTCTCGACTCGAGGACTCGACATAGCTGAGAGGATTAGCAAGCTGAAGTGGCAATGGGCTGGACACATATGTATGCCGCAGGACCGACAACCGTTGGGGTATATATATATACCTGATTTAAATACATAAAATATATCTTATTATTCTTAATACGTACTTGAACATTTTATGTTGTATGTATTGATGCACGGCATGCGAGAGTGGCACGTTGATAGTTTGCATAGAATTAGCTTGTAGACAAAACACACGTCCGCCCTGAAAATTCGTAAAATGTCGTTTATTAATTCAGAAATTTAAGGTTATCTTTTTTAAAGTTTTAATTAAGAAATGATTGTCCATTTGGATACTTTTCCTAATTCGAAGATGAGTTAACGGCGTTCTTCAAGATCATTTAAACCCATCTTAAGAACCGGCATGGGAATTCTTGACGATTTTCACAGGTCACAGGGTACCGTGGGAACTATTCACGGTACTTATACAATATGTAAAGAAAACCCTGTCCGACCCATAAGGATAATAAAGGTTAGGTAAACACATGACCAATAATAATATAAAATTTTATGTAATTATCATAGTAACAATACTAATAAATTATGAAATAATCTTTTTTTCCTGCGAATTAATTCCAATCTCCCTGAAATTTGGTAATTTAAAAAAAGGTGACAACCCCATTTTGACGGTATTATTATAAGCGATGCGACCACGTGCCGCGTGCCCTGCCCCCCGTCGCCCGCGCATGGATTGCCAAGCGCACATGAATTAAATTACCTTTTTGCGAAATAATATTTATTTTTTCAGTGGGATTTTTTAAGTATAGCCAGGCTTTGTGGGCATTAGTAGAATCAGTTATATACCTAACAATACCTTCACGGATCGGACAGGGTTTTCTTTACATATTGTATAATCATCCATATTCGTTAGGTTTATAGATTGCATTTTTATTTTACTTCCATTTATCCACGCTTGATACTTATCGATGACATTGGCACCGATACCTACCTTTATTCAACCACTAAAATATAAAATAATTTTAATTTCAGTTCATATCTTTCTCCTATTTCATTTAGAAAAGGACAAAAGATAAATATTAGTTTAGTTAAATAAGTCTGCATCTGACGTATGTATGATGTATTTTGGTCGTCCTATTTTTAGTCATATCTAAACTGTATAAGGAATATCTTGATTTTATAGAATTAAACTAATATTGCATCTTCTATCCTTTTCATAACGAACTAGAAAGAAAAAGATGCGCTGAACTTAAATAGGATAATAGCGTAACACGACCAGTAGCAATGAGTTTCATTTTGACAGTTCAACGGCATTCATTGCGTTGTTTACGTAATTGAGCATACACATTTTTCGACCATATGAAGCAATGGATTAGCAATATGTTTCAAAATTATTCCAATTGAGTGTTACGCAATTAGGATGCTGTACGGCTACCATGAGTTTTCATTACGAGACTCGATCGTCGATATCATATGACCCATCGATTGGCCCGCTTCAAGGTTGTAAGAACTCTCAACCAATGAGAGCGCCAAACCCGCTCGATATCGACGATCGAGTCTTGCAATGAAAACTCATGGTAGCCACACTGGTGTACAATTAACCATTACGGTAATCGTGTCCCACATAGTTAATGGGAGGCGATACGATTTTTTACTCTGGACTGGTATTCAGAAATGACGGGTCCAATGTGTTTACAGTTCTCGTCAAACGTTATGGCGGCTCTGAAGTGCACTACGCAGCGAGCGTAGTAAGTACTCCACCGCTCACCCCCGCTGACGAATAAGATTAGTTTCAGTAGAAAATCAGTGTCAGGCACTAGTTGTCTGGCATTTTTGCTGAATTGGGCCTTTTTGGAGCAGGCGCGATGTACACTCTCCGCTATTTTCTTACATCTGAAGTATGTATCTAAAGGCCAATTCCAGTGATTTAAAACATTCAAAATCTAGTCGCAGTCTTATCTCGGTGATACCTACATTAAAATGTGTCACCGAGAAATTTGAAATTTCTGGAAATTTCAAGTATTAAGTATTTGACAGATTGACACCGAGATCAGCCTCATCGACTCAGACGTCTTTAAAATTACGAGAATTACGCCTCTGGTGTTGTGTGTCTGTTACTCATTGCTAAATAAATGCATTTACTTCCTTTATTTCTTTAATGAATTTTGTTACTGCGCTGCGACTCGACTCTTGTTCCGAGTCGCCATAACGTTTGAGTCGAACTGTGACTGAAAATCATCTAAAGGACTAAAAACCACGTGCTTAGCCTGGTTATGGCTTCAAATCGGTCATAAGGCACGTAATAATCCATACTAATTGATATCCATACATAACACACTTAGGTACAAAAGTTGCTCTTGTCTACGTCGGAACGGTTGACGGTTTTCAATTAAATTTGGCACACATGAGCCAGTAGGTTTGGGCATAGAATCTTTCACATCAGTAATACGTTCCTGTGGGTCAATTTGCTAAATGCAAGCGGGTGAAGCCGCTGTTGAAACCCAGTGCCCTTACCGTGGAGGAAATCTAGGTTTTTTGTTTATCTAAGTGCACTGTAGTTTTTCTACACTATTTATTTACATACCTAATTGTATGTAATTCGCTAATATCTATGTTACCTAACGTAACAAACTAGCTACAACCTAATCAGAAACCATAGCTACTGATAAATTATCTAGATTTATAAGTGCGCTAACACACAGACGTTGCGTTTAATAAAACTGTCAAGCAAAAAAAAAAGAATCAGTCCAATTTCAATTTTAGTTTTAATCATGATAATAATAATAGTGTTCCCTAAGCCAAGAAAAAGTTTAATTGAAATCGGTCTAAAACCTTAATTGAAGACAAACGCGGCACATTGAAGTGAAAGTTGGACAAAACTTTACATTGGAAGACTTTTTATGCTAGTTGTTTGTGGTGAAGTGCTTCGATTGCAGTAAGATTTTATCAGTATACCTGTGTCAGCAACAGCCTAAGGCAGCTATCCACTGGCGAACTTTTGGCAAAAAGATCGTACTGGCCGTAGTCGCCGCACCCGTAGTGTACCTATATACTGATAAATTATTACCACGACCATGATTCGCTTCCCTAGCATGTCAAGTTTGGATACTACTATGCTATTTACTTCCCAAAGTCCAGTCCCAAGTGTCCCTACGCTTATTTTGAGGAATGTACCAACTATTCTAAAGGCGACAACAGACCGTAAACTGCAGTGATTGTGACGCCAAACTAAGATCATTAACACACAGCTTCACCCCTATGTACGGACAACAGCAGGTCAAGCTACCCGAAACTGTCGAATATTTCCAATCAACCTAGCGCCTTAATCCTTTACCAATAAAGTTGAAAATCTAATAAAGAAATTTTACATATTATATTAGCTTGATGTGCTGACGTCTGTAAGTCTATGAAGACGCTCGACCGCGGCAGCAAAAGCCACTATCGACACTGTACAGCAGCGAGTGCAGACGGTAATAGCCGATCTAAATCTCACAGTGGAAAGTTAGGAGATGTGAGCTTAGATTCAAGCTGTCAATATTTTCAATCCCTAGCATAAGTTGGAATAATAGGTCACTCCAAAGTCACTAAGGTTTCACGATGACATGGTTACATAATAGACCGACAGTATAATAGTACTGTACGTAGTAGAGTACGACTAAAAAAACAGTAGTGTAGTAGAAAAATGCTGTTGCCGTCGCTGAAGTTTCATGTTCGGAATATTTTTTTTATCATCATCATCATCAGCCTCTACTCGTCCACTGCTGGACATAGGCCTCCTTCATGGCACGCGAACAAGCTCGATCCTGAGCAGTTCTCCGCCAGCCACTACCAGCCACCTTTTTGATGTCGTAGCTCCATCTCGCCCAAGGGCGTCCTACGCTACGTTTGCCGAGACGCGGTCTCCACTCGAGGACTCGTTTACCCCATCGGTTGTCGGTCCTGCGGCATATGTGACCAGCCCATTACCACTTCAGCTTGCTAATCCTCTCAGCTATGTCGATGACTCTGGTCCTCTGTCGGATCACCTCATTTCTGATGCGGTCCTTCAGGGAGAGGCCCAACATAGCCCGCTCCATAGCTCGCTGAGCGACTTTAAACTTGTGGACTTGAATTTTTTTATACAACATGTAAATTAATTAACGCACTTTCTATTGTGAAAAGATTTTCTTTCGAATCGTTTACTAAATCGGTTTATACCATTTTTAATACCTATAGGTAATTTTTTATCCCAAAATTTATTAAAACTACCTAAATGATTGTCATATTATTAACCCTGTTGTTTGTACAGACTTTTAAATTCGCAGTTTTACTTGTATTCATACAAATTTAATCATTAAACTATGTTATTAATATGTAATAATATACAACGTGTAACAAAAAGGGTATATACATACCAAGGGCATGGCATCTTTAGATGATATCAAACGATATCGGAAGGGTTTCAACTCAAAATAAAATACTCAAAAAATTGGTACCAAATTTTCGGTTTCATGTGTTTCTTAAAATCAAATCATAACAAACGTGGCAGCACACTACATACGTTAATAACTACTCGTTACCCGTCACGTTACTTGCCAAAATCCGATAAATGTCTTCAATATCTCTGTGCGACTAGTTTGATAGTAGCCTATCACAGGCGGGGTTTTTGCTCATAACTTCCTAACGTAAAGAGATAGGATTAAAAAAACCTTCCAATATCGTTTGATATCATGTAAAGATGCCATGCCTTTGTTATGTATAAGTATACCCTTTATGTTACACGTTGTATATTAATGCAAAATAAAGAAGAAAAAAACCTCTTTCCAAGAACGCAACGAACGAAGACCTTCTTCGTTCTCGAAGAATTGGTATAACTAATTTAATAAATAACAATGTAACATGTTAAATCGCCAACCCGCATTGAGCAAGCGTGGTGATTACACTCAATCCTTCTCTGTATGAGAGGAGACCTGTGCCCAGCAGTGGGACGATAAAAAGGTTGATGATAATAACATGTTAAATTAAAAATGCAGTATATTTATTATGATTATAACATAATATTCTAATTGGGGTGTTTGAGGGCGTACGTTAATTACATTACATGTTATATATGGCATCTCATAGTTGACTTTTTGGCGTCGTGACTATTTAATTGATCTATCCTATGGTTGCCTTAAATGCTTTAAAAGCCTTCACTTAAAACTAAGCGAAAACACAGGGCAACTAAGGACACCCATTGTGGTCTAGGTTTAGTGAGTCGCTGAAGACAACAGCAAGCGACGGGTGCATCGAAACGTTCGGAAACACCGTAAAGCCGCATGTCTGCGGTCTGCTGTTACGTTCGGAATTGTTAAATCATTGAACGACAATATAATTTGCGTTCACTAAAGATACAAGATTGCAGTGCTTATAGCCTAAATGGTTGAATGTCTATGGTTTCATCAAAAGCGAAGAAAAGGATAGTTAAGCTGCTCGCTTATAGGTATACAAAAATTATAAACTAGCGCTTGACGGCAATTCCGAGTGATTGCAAGCAGTGACGCAATCGTTGATGGTAAAGCGCACTAGTTTATTAAGATCCTATTCACTCTGGCCTTGAATACACTCAATTGTAGTCCGACGGTAACACCGCCGCTGGCAAATTGTTCGCTTTACTGGATTTCAGGTGGCCACCAGGACCTAGTCATCATTCTCCGGCTGTTATACCATCCTATCCACTACTCTTATTGCCTATTGAATAGGGCCTAATTATTATAATTGGTTACATGTTTAGGTATAATACCGTAATCGCGAATGTTTTTTTTTTTTGTAGTGTGGCACTAGTTATCACTTTGTGCCAATTTCAAGTAAAATGAAAATAAAATTTCTTCTTTTTTTTTCTTATGGCTTCGCACGGTTTCTATATTTAGCCAATGTCACGTAATGAATTATTCATATCGAAAAAGACGGCCGCGCGAACCGAACACTAGGAGGAATATTTGGTACAAAGCCATGATGTGGCCACTATGCTACAATATTTCACTGTTCTTTATGAATTATTCGCTGAATGCACTTTTTACTACATAAATCACGCGGTTTTATTTAGTAAACGACACTATAAATAATTAAAAAGTCCAATGAAAAATGAGCGTGGCACTCATGTTAGCTTCCCGCCAAAAACTCCCAATCGTGAATGTTTCTAGCGAACATGTGTTATGTATAACACTGTGCTTGTAGTTTAAGACCTTAGCTAAATGGTTCAATAAAATTAAACATGGGCGCTGATTCATTTGTTCAAAAACTAAACTTAATTTAAGTTCAATGCATCTTTTTTTCCATTTAATTACGAAAAGGACATATGATAAATACAACATCGGGACCTTTTATATTACCGTGCACAATTCCTATGCACAATGTTGGTTCAGGCAGCTTGGTAAATTCCACCATAAGCATAATAAATACCTTAGTAGTATTCTGAAATAAAAACTGACTATCTTCACATTCATAAAAAACAGTTTTTTAATTACCTATTTAACTAACTAGAAGTAGAAAAGTGTTTCTTTTTTAATATTTTTATTATTAACTGTACATTGAAAATAAATATAGACAATTTATTATTTAGAAATGTCTGTTAAAATATAAGATAATCACACACAAATTACACACACAGATACACAGAAAGAAAATTAGAAGAAGAGAGAATTAGATACACAGTCAAATTTAGGTGTATTGGTTATAGCTTCCTTATAGTAATTAATGTTAATCCTAAAAACACAATACATATTTCTTAATTAATTATCTATGACAAAAATACAATATTTCTTACCTGGAACCCAACAACAGAGCCACACAAAGGCTGTGTCGCGGGCGGGAAGTGACACGCCTTTATAGTGAGCAGTCCACCCCCAGACAGGCTCAGCAGCTCATCACACCATGAGTTCCACGACACTGATGTTATATTCTCCTCCTGAAAACCAGCCATTTGTCGATTAATGATTTTTTTAGGAATGGCACCGCGCATCTACAACAAATTGGCAATCACAACCAGTTGGCATAAAAAATTTGAATGTTATACAATTCAAGACAAAATTAAAACATTAATTAATTGAGAAATGTTATTATACAATTACTGATGAATTCCTTAATCACAAATTAATGTAGACTTATTTTATTTATTTTGTCTAGTGAAATTACTCCGTATTGTGACATTTGTAACTTTGTTTTTATTCATTTATCATTATTTAATTTCATTTTGATATTAATTTATATAATTAATAATTTGTTTTTTACCTTTAGCATGATTAGCATGATTGACTAAAAAATTTTAATGTTTTGCATGCAAGTATGTATATTTGTACGCTTCTTAGCAAAACCTATAAACAAATTTAAAAACTATTCACAATCTATGTTATATAAATAAAATTAATTTTGTTTTTTTTTATTATTATGATTGTTAAACGGACTGATCACACTTATTAAACACTGTTTAGTTTTTGTCCATATAAAATCGTTGTTTTCTATGCCCTGTAGACAACGGTTTAAAAATAGGAGTTTACCTATTTAGCCCAGAATAAACGCCGTAGGTACATAGCACTCAAAATACAGCTCAACTAACCATCTCAAAGTCCGCTCAGTAAGTTAATGTAGTTTCGTACGGAACCTCTAACTCTTTCAAATTTAGTATCTCGATATTTTGACATGTCATAACATCAATCAACCTCGATCATAGTACATAACTAGTGTACAGTAAAAGTGCGTAGTATTGCTCACCTCCACCGTATTTAAACAAACTTCAACTTTATTACAATGACAATTGAGTTGATTTCAGAGTCACTTAACTATTGAAAAAGTTTGTGTAGGAGTTGTTTAAATTTTTGGCTAGTACTTATATCGAAAATGCAGTTTAATCACAGGTAAATCGCCACTCGGGACCACTGCGGATTGATAGATGACTTAAACAAAGCAAAGCGCCCGTGTAGGTGTACTTATGACCTCTTTTCTTGGGGGTAATCCTCATGGATAACCCCTCTGAGAATAATGGTAGGTTAAGTCGGACTCCTACCTAGTAAAACCACTCTATTCCTTACAGTACCATCAGTCAGGGTCCCGGGAGATACTTGTACTTACGCCGCAAATCCGGCCGGTATCAGTCCGCCATCCCTAGTGGGCGAGGTGTACCTAAGACCTAACGTTTCCACTAGCCACTGGCCTAACCATGTCTGTCTTAGGTATTAGTATCTTAAGCACTGCCTAATTTGAGTGTCCTCATTGCCTCTACCATCAGTAAGGAAAGCCAATTCTCATACAGCTGCCATGCTTCAATTTCCTTACAATTAGTTTTGTACTGAGGCATACCGTAAATAGTAATTCTCCTGTAGACAGATTGTAGACTCTACAGATGGATGACTCGTCGACAACAGCGAGGTAGGCGCGCGACGCACTCACGTCCAAACAGCGGACCGACGCCGGAGTCTGGAGCACCATCTTAGCGCTGCCCTGTCCGGCTTCCACCTGCCAGATCTGTAGAAGGCAAACATGTGTAGTACTCCACCTCATCCACGACTACAGGCTTATAATAGAATAGAATAATCTTTATTATGTACACCATATAGATTACAGAACATAAATAAAAATATTTTACAAAGGGTGACACAATGGGCGGTCTTATCGCTAAGAACGATCTTATACAGACAACCTTTGGATGGAACTCTAAGGATAATAAAGAAATAATTTAGGTAATCTACAGTGTACTATTTACATAGAATCATAGATTATACAATTAAAATATACGTTAAGTGTATCATACTAGTTTAAATAAATTTATACATCTAATTAATAATGTTGGAGGTTGTATACCTACCTTGGCAACCAACTCATGATGCGCTGTCTGTCGTCATGACAGAACAATAAAATAAATGCTGTGAAGCTGATACGGTCTATAAATAATTTAGTAAATAATATAAGTACTCGTACTCGGGGAATGCGCTAATGCTGGATACGTTAATTTCTAACAGGTTATGGTTCCCATTCCGTACCTGAGTAAATATTATTAAAAGTGATCGTAAAAAATGTGACAGTGAAAAAACAATACTGTCAAAAAGTGAAAAAATGTTTGATGAAAATTCTGTTTCTGGTTCCTATTGCGGAATTAAAAAACTGCAAGGAGCGAATGATTTTACATCGTGGAAATTCGTTGTGAAAAACCTCCTCGAATCCAAAAACTTGTGGGATGTTGTGGAAACAGAAAATATCAGTGATTTACAAAAAGACAGTGATAGGAAGGCACGATCAACTATATGTCTGCTTATTGAGCCTACATGTTTTGCGCACGTGTACCAAGCAAAAACCGCACGCGAGGTATGGCAAAACTTGTGCAGAGCCTACGAGGATCAAGGCTGGGGCAGGCGAATTTTGCTGCAACGTAAACTATGGCAGTGTCGTTTGGAAAATTATTCAAGTATGGAAAAATACATCTGCGATATAGTACACCTGGCACAGCAGCTTAATGATATAGACGCAAAAGTATCAGACGATTGGCTTATTTCGATACTATTGGCTGGCTTAACGAGCGAATACAACCCGTTCGTGATGGCCATCGATAATAGTGGAAAAGAGGTAACACTAGAGCAAGTAAAGACCAAATTACTACAAGAAGGTAACAGACAAGCCGAAGTGTGTAATGGGGCTGGTGAGCAAGCTTTTACCACTCAAAACAGGAAGAGTAACAACAACAGTGCTCGGAAACCAGCGACATACAAATGTTTCAAGTGTCACAAATTTGGACACAAAGCATCAGAATGCAAAGGCATCAAGAAAACTGCGAATATTTGCATGGGTACTGCCGATACCGTAAATAAAAACGCCTGGTATGTTGATAGTGGCTGTTCTACCCATATGACGAATGATGCGAACAAACTAGTGCAATATAAGGCACAGAAAGGCGACTGTAAGATAAAAGTTGCTAGTGGTGATGAGATATCAGTAGTTGGAAAGGGCAATGCAGCACCGATTGTGAGTAAAAATGAGAAACTCAAATTGAATAATGCATGTTCCCGAATTGTCGATGAACCTAATCCTCGTAAGAGACGAGTACAAAGTTGAGTTTGACAAGCATGGATGTTTGATTAAAGATAAAAATGACCGCAAAGTTGCCACTTGCAAAGAAGTTGGTGGAATTTTCAAGCTGATTGAAAACAGCAATATTGTGGTTAATTTAACAACATCGAATGAAGTTTTGTCGAATTTATGGCACAGGAGACTAGCTCATCTAGGACAAAAGTACATGATCACCCTGAAAAACATGGTATCTGGAATAGAATTCAAAACTACGGACAAAATTGAGCCGTGTGTTCCATGTATAAATGGAAAGAGATGCAAAAGTCCATTCAAAAAACAAGGCACTCGAGCAAATGATTTATTGGAGATTGTGCACACAGATTTGTGCGGCCCAATGGAAGAGCCATCTTTTGCTGGTTCGCTGTATATGCTTTTATTTATTGATGATTTCTCGCGAAAGACGCACGTCTATTTCTTAAAAAACAAAAGTCAATGTCTCAACAAGTTCCGTGAGTATAAGGCGGAAGTAGAAAATGAGACTGGCAAGATGATCAAGTGCTTAAGATCGGATAATGGCAAAGAATTTTGCAACGATGCCTTCGACAAGCATTTGAAGTTAGCTGGTATAAAACATCAAAAGACAGTTCCATACACACCGGAGCAGAATGGCGTGGCTGAGAGAGCGAATAGAACAATCATTGAGAAAGCGCGAACATTACTTTTTGAAGCCAATTTGGGCAAAAGATTTTGGGCAGAAGCAGTCGGAACAGTTGTATACTTAAAACACCTAAGCCCAACGAAGGCTATCACTGGAAAAGTACCACAGGAACTCTGGTCTGGTAAGAAAGTAGATCTGAGTCATCTGAGAGTATTCGGATGTTTGGCATACGCTCTGAAACCAAAACAAAAGAGAAAGAAGCTAGACACGAAAACTGAAGCTCTAATATTTGTTGGCTAATGCGAGACCACGAAAGGTTACAAACTGGTAGAACCAAAGACTGGAAAATTTTCAGTTGTGAGAGACGTCCAATTTTTAGAAAATGTTTATCCTGGAGACGATATGAAAGTGACGAAGAACTCAGTCGTTCCTATTTCAACAGAGGAGGAACGTCTTGAACCTGAGGTTGCATGTGAGGAAATTCACAGCTTCAGTGAAGGAAGCAATGAAGACGTTTTTGAAGATAGTATTGATGAAATAAGACAGGAAGCTCTAGAATTAAGTACCAATCCTACATTACAATCTGAAAATAACGATTGTGAAAACCCGCCAAGATATAACTTACGTCCAAGGAATAATGTGGACTACAGATGCACATGTGCGAAAGCCGAAGCTGAAAGAAAAGCTATCGCAGATATTGATGGCGATCCAACGACAATGGATGAGGCAATGTCAAGGCCTGATCGTGAGCTATGGCAGGCCATGAACGATGAGCTCAACTCGTTAAAGGAGAACCAAACGTGGACGTTAGTTAATCTACCGCGCGATAAGAAGCCTATACAGAACAAATGGGTATTCAAAATCAAGCGAGATAGTGATGGTAACATATTGAAATAATACAAGGCGAGATTGGTAGCTAAAGGATTTGCACAGGTACGTGGAATTGATTATAATGAAACCTATTCTCCCGTCGTGAGGCACTCTACGCTTCGCTTGTTATTCTCACTAGCTGCAGAATACGAGTGGACCATTGACCAGTGGGATGTTACCACTGCTTTCCTGTACGGAAAATTAAAGGAAGACATTTACATGCTTCAGCCAGAGGGCGCTATAGCCGAAGGTCAGGAAAACAAAGTTTGTAAACTACAACGGTCATTATATGGATTGAAGCAAGCCTCTAATGCTTGGTTTAGCGAATTAGATAAGGAGATGCTTAATTTAGGTTTAAACAATCAAAGATAGAGCCCTGTTTATATCAAAAGATAATAGGTCAAGATAGGATAGTGGTAGTTATCTATGTTGATGATATATTTGTATTATGTCCTCCAAAGCAGGATAAAGAGAAGCAAGCTTTGAAAAACGGGCTGCTCAAAAAGTTTAAAGTGAAAGACTTGGGCGAAGCTAGGCACGTACTAGGTATGAGGTTACGACGAGATAAGAGAACTATTTAGAGGTAGGCATCAAGCTGGAAAAAGCTGAGCCTGGTTGTAGGTTGCCGTACCAAAGTTTGATAGGATGTCTGAATTATCTGGCTCAAACTACTAGGCCTGATATAGCACATGCTGTCAGTTTACTGTCTCAATTCAATTCGTGCTATGATGAGACCCACTTCAATTGTGCTAAACGGGTGTTGCGATACATAAAGGGGACATCTGATTTTGCGTTTGTCTTTCGAAAATCCGGTAACTTAGAGATGCGCGGGTACGTTGACGCTGATTGGGGGGGATCATTCGATCGAAAGTCCTTCACAGGAATGCTTTTTACATTAGGCGATAATTTAATAGTATGGGAGAGTCGCAAGCAGCGATGTGTAGCATTGTCTTCGACTGAGGCAGAATACATAGGACTCAGTCAGGCTGCTAAAGAAGCAATTTACTTGCGAGGTTTGTTGTCTAGTTTGACTAAAAATGCTTGCGACAAACCAACGATTATTTTTAACGATAATCAGTCAGCACATAAAATATCGCAAACTAAAATGAACCATAATATAACAAAACATATATATATTAGGTATCATTTTGTCCGCGAAGCCTTGATTAAGGAGGCGATTGATGTACAATACTTGTGTACTCAAGAGATGTTAGCAGACATGTTAACGAAGTCTCTGCCAGGCCCAAAACTTAAACAGATTGTACAAAAATTACCCATTAAGAGGGCGGGCAAGTACAGTTAGGTTTAGGAATAGGCTATTTGACAGATTTATAATTTTTATCTTGAATTACTTGGTTGCGGTTAAGAAGTTCATCCAAAGTATTTTTTTTAATTTTAAATACGTATTTTGTAAGAAATATGCAAATAAAAATTCAAAATTCAAATTAGCCGCGAAAACGATATAATCAGCAATATGGCGTTGCGCCTGGTAAATGACGTCACAAGCGGTTTTCGGTTCTCAGTGGTGTTTGTTTTTAATTATTATTTGCTGTTGTTATCTAATAAAATGGTTTACAAGTGGTGTACTGTACTGGGTTGTACAAATAAATCGATAAAAACACCCGAAAAACAGTTTATAAGTTTGCCGGAAACAAGCGTATGACGTCATCGCGACATTAGCCAATCCGGATCGTTTCACAATGTGTGGCGCGAGAAACAAAAAGCCAAACTTATTTTTGTGTTTTGGATATAATAATTGTTATTATTTTTTATTAAAACTCTTGTAAATGATATAAAGAACCCTCATTTTATGCAATTAAAGCAAAAAATCACAAATAATTGAATACTGTCAAATAGCCTATTGTAATTTGAGTTTTATACCCATCTGTTGTAATGGTTATTTTTAATTTTGATATTGTTTTGTTTTGTTTTGTTAATGTGTCGCATTTGATTTATTACTTCTATATGTAATTAAGTTAGCGTTTTTGGTTCTAATTTGTGTAGCTCATCATGTAGTAGATTGAGGAGGCGTGTTGGAGGTTGTATACCTACCTTGGCAACCAACACATGATGCGCTGTCTGTCGTCATGACAGAACAATAAAATAAATGGTGTGAAGCTGATACGGTCTATAATTTAGTAAATAATATAAGTACTCGGGGAATGCGCTAATGCTGGATACGTTAATTTCTAACAAATAAATATCATACAAGAGCACATAAAATATAATAATAGGTTTAAAGAGAGAGGAAGTACTTTTTTATTATAGTTTTAAAAGTAAACAGTTTTGAGCACGCCTTACGGACACGGGCAAATCATTCCAAAGCGGAACTGCTTGTACAGTAAAGGATTTATCATAGAAACTAGTGAAATGCATCGGCATCTCTAATACCAGGTTTTCCGATGACCACAGATATCTATCATGTGTGTCTTGAAGGAACTTGAAACGTTCTTTAAGATAAGAGGGGGTTTTAGGATTAAACAAAATGTTGTAGAGCTTACTAGCATTCCTTACAGGAAGTGACAGTCAAACCCATTTGCAAGAATAAAGCACTCCATAACACTTAGTCGAACATTCATAGGAATCGGGAAAAACAATTTTTATATGTTTTGGAAATTTCCCTAAATATCTCATTAAATTTCTCTTAATTAATGTCATCATCATCATCCCAGCGTTAATCCCAGTCGCATCCGAAGCCTTTTTAGCTTTGGAGTCTGGGGTCCGCTTTACCAGTCCAACTGCTGATATGGCTAAACTTCGACATTTTCCGTGAAACGACTGCCGTCTGACCTCCACAACCCGAAGGCGATATCGAAGTATTGCAGTTAGACCAATTGTTGGACTTTTGAGGGCTTCAACAACCCGTAACGACTGCCATTAGATGTTCGTATGGCAACCGGGACCAACGGCTTAACGTGCTTTCCGAGGCACGACCAGACCAGTGCAAATATTCATATTCATGCATACAAATATTTGCACTGTGCGGGGACCGAACCCGCGCCACCTTGCGCAGCGGCCGCGTCCACAGAGGCTGTCAAATTTCTCTTAATTAATGTATTTTATTGATATTCTGTTAGGTACCTAATAAGTTAACACACCTATTGTTGTAACCAACATTTTTAGACATCAAACAGTCAAAAACTTCCTCTTACATTATCATTCACATTGTCATTAACGTTTCACAGAGCGATATATCTAACTCTCTCCGTTACCAAAAAACCATCAGCGGAAAGGCTGAGAGTATATGGTTAATTACATACATATAATATAATATTCAATAACTTTAACAACCGATTAAGACCACATTGACATCGTCCAGATGTGGTGCTGGAGAAAGATGCTTCAAATTCATGCACAGCATTCCGCACAAAGCTTTACTTACGAACATTTGATGGTAACTGGGAAGGCGGATGGATGACGTTCTAGAGGTTGTAGTCCAATACAGTGGACTGACCAAATTCATTCATCTCTGGACACCGACCTGCATGATGCTATACTCACGGCCAGGGATCGTAACAGATGGCGAACTATCGTAAAGGAGTCGTAGTCGAACTATCGTAGTGAGGAGACGACTTGGGGAGGAGGAATTTTAACAAAGGATTGCAGTACATGTTAATAATAAAGATTTACAAAATAAGTAACTTTTCTAAAGTTATATGTACTTTCTAAGTATATCTTGGACACCAATGACTGAAGGTGAAGGAAAACATCTTGAGGAAACCTGGACTTTAAGTCTAAAGTCTGAAATCGCCAACCCGCATTGAGCAAGCGTGGTGATTACGCTCTATCCTTCTCTGTATGAGAGGAGACCTGTGCCCAGCAAAAAAAAAAAGGTTGATGATGATGATGATGATGATGATGATGACAAAATAAGTACTACGTGTACAATCGTTCATCTTGTGCGTGTTGTGTGTGATATACAGGTAAGGGTCAAAAGTGCACAACCACTTCTGAACTTTATTGCAAAAACAATAAGTGTCAAAAGTGGTACTCTACTTGTGACCCTTACTGTACATAGATTTATTTCTGAAGTGGAATTTTGAGGGAGGAACCATACAGTATAAGCTGACTTGTACAATCAGCGCAGGCTTTTGTTTTTTTCGTGCAGCCCAAATTATCCGTATAATTTTATTAACAGTACAGCTTAGCCTAGTGTAAGTATTAAATAAGCTTAATGCATCTGGACGCTTATCCACCTGTGAAAGATAAGGAATAGTAATGGGGAGAGTCCCGGTGGTTTGAAAATACACTCAGGATGCCATTGGAGGAGAAGCTCAACGATTTGTAACTGTAACGATATTTTAGAACATCAGATGTAAAGACATCAGATAGTACCGAGGTAGGTGACGGGGTCCACCAAGACCGATGCCTCCTGGGTTTGCGGGTTGGTTAAAAAAGAAACCGTGGCACTGGCCGTCGCACAGGCAAGTGAAGAAACACGGGTGGGTTTTAGTTAGTAAAAGTCTGTCACGCCCTTCCGCTCCGCCCAGAGCGGGGGAATACATTTGATGATTTCCCAAAACAACAACAAAAAAAAATAGTTATATATTACCTACACATCTACCTTGGTCCCCATTTTGTTGGCGACCCTATTTTTATTTGCGAGCTGTCTGCACATGGAGTTGCTAAGCTGAGCTCAATGCAGATATCCTTTCTCCCATAAAATCCGTACCGATCTAAATTCACTGGACAGATGTTGCAGAAATTCAGTTTAATAATAATGCATCCATTCAAATTTAAAAGGATATCCATAATTATTATCTCGTATACGGTAGCCATATACCTACTGTAATTTCTCATGGGAATGGCTGCACAATGGACACACGCCGATATCAATAGAATCCGTTGGTAATCTGATGGTCCATTCATAAGAGTTTTAATATGAAACTGGTTATTTAATCGCCAGTATCGCGCATCTGGCGATTTTCAAGGGCAATGCTAATACCCTATTTGTATCAGTCCCCTCCAAGTTTCCACTCCGATTCGCGGATAAGTCTATTATAATCATCTCTCATTTCGCATAACCGTTTCGCGTAGCAAAGACCAGGTGGTCAAAAATCATCTCAAAGTAATAATGAACAGACACGTAACGGAGGGCGGCCAACAGTCGGAATTATTAACTAGTGATTCTCTATAGCAAAAAAGTAAGTGCTATTTTAGAAACATTTCCTTTGAAGTTGTGCGACTGGTACCAAATTTTGTAACAACAACTAATGTTGCTGTCGAAAGTAGAGACGACACATCAAGCTACTACAGTATGTCAGATTTCTTTATTAGATTTTCAACTTTATGCCTAAGGCATTAAGGTTTGACCTGCTGTCGTCCGAACATATGTATAGTAACAGTCGCACAATTACCTATACCAACACCAAGCTATATAATAGAGGTAAACAATCCAATTTAGGGTTATCACAACTTCGTTTTACATAATTATTTCCGATTATTTACATGATTATTGCCTTTTACATGCTAACTATTTATTAACAATTCCTATTACAGCATATTTCAATAGAATCACTACGATTACATGTATAATAACTTGGTATTTCGAAAAATTATTAAAAAGTCCACATTTATTTTACGTGATAGCCCTACAAAAAAAGAAAGATGGATGAAATCCAGGTATTAAACACATTTTGTGTAATTCAACCAATGAATAAAGTTGAGGCATTTGTCAAATTTTGCGTATTTTAATTACTTTCAAATCAACTGCATAACACATGCATTGTAATACTTTCAAGTATGGACTAACAGGCGCGTGCGCTCCATAGAGGCATATAAGCACTGCATACCCTGATAATTTTCTAATTCGGAACACCCGAATCGTATTAAAATATAATTTTTGTAGTACAGTAAAATTTTATTTAAAAAACACTACAGTCTAAAACACTGCCATCTTTTGGGGCTAGCACGAACTAGCTAACACATATTATGCATAACATCTATACACGTCACTCTAGCGCCACGGAGTAAGAGCGACGTAAGCACGAACTAAAAATGCCTCCCTGGTAGCGTGTGTGGTCGTATTTTGAATGAAATTGTTTGAATGTGTGCGTAAGCTTCTCGTGTGCGACTGTGCAATTTCATTGAGAAAATGAACCGATTTAGGCAGTGCTTATTATAATCCGGCCAATTCAAAAAGCTGACAAATTGCGTACTTAATTGTTTTTCGTTAAGATACGTTTTTATTTTACCAGACTCACAATAATAAATTACGTAATCTTTTTGTGGCCATATTGAATATTGATGTTTGGGTGTCGTTTTGAGTGCAAACTGAATTGAATTCGTTTATTTACTTTAGATAAGTATTTCTTTCTAAAATATGGAAAATTATTCTTGTGAGCTCTGTTCTCTTATGGTGATGTGTGTTTAGGTAAACTAAAAATAGTGTCTTTTACAACATTAAGTTTTGAGCAAAAATATAAAATAGTTGTAAAAGGGCGTTGTGTTCGCGACTTGAACCTATCTCAAAAGAAAGGTAATGTCACACGTTGTTTTAATAAAAAGTATTATGATAATTATAACTGGTTAGCAGGGGGTATACACACAAATTATTTTGTTTTCCGTGTATATTATTTTCAAAACATGTTAATAAAATGTTTTGGGGTTATGGATATTCAGATTTAAATATTTTCACAACGCATCCTCTAAATACGATTCGTCGGAAAAACATTTAGATTCTTGTTTAAAGTACCAAATTTTTGGTAGAATAGAGTCTAGTTTGAATAGACATTTAAAATAAACATTTTCAAACACAAAAAATTTTCAAAAGGTTAATCGATATCGTCTGCTTTTTAGGTAAACAAAATTTTGCGTTCCGTGGTCACGACGATTCGCTTAATAAAGGAAAAATATGCAATCCAATCCACCGATCAGGTGGGCACGCGGGGCGTTGACCTCCGTCAGCTGTTGCCATGATGCAACAATGGCTAAATGTATTTGGGAAAAATATAACATACATAGTGTAAAAATGATTGGAATCGATTCAGTTGCTTATTCTGAACAAACTATATTCAGGATTCGTATAAAGCAAAAATAAGTTTGTATAAGCACACATTTCGGTAGTGAATATGCATACCCCACTCGAAATGTCTGTGCACGCCCCTGTGGACTAAGTATAATATATATCGACGCTTGAAAGGCAATCATATCTAAGCGACAAAAATTCGTAAATTGAGTTATATGCACTATTCGAACCCCCAGATTTTTCTGCGTCGTTTGGTGTATATAACTCAATTTACGAATTTTTGTCGCTTATATATGATTGCCTTTCAAGCGTCGATATGTATCAAAAAATTTAACCTATTAGGAAATTAGCTTACATGTGTGTCATATTTCATTCAAATCGGTTAAGCGTTCTATGCAAATCATAAAATAATATCTAAACATAAATAAACGGTTTACATTAGTAGGAAGTAGGATTATTACTTTTATGAAAATCTTCTATCCAGAAAAGGTTGTTAACATCTGTCTTTTAGGCGTAAACAACTCGTTGGGTAACAACGGTTTGTTTACCTCTATTCTTTATTGAATTTGGTTTTTATATAAGTTAGTGTTTGCGTTTATTAGTTTTAGTTTTGTTTGATTCATATAACGGTCAAGTTGAATATGTAATGTTACTATAAAATTTTAGTGTAATAACAGTGATTTTTAATGGACCGTCTAGCAGAGTAATGAACTATTTTTTTTTGTAAATATTACCTGGCCATTCATGAGACCCAACAGCAGAACTTCTTCAAAGTATAGCGTAGTCACCTTTACATAACGTATGGGTGCCGGGACAGTCCATGACTTCGGCATATGTCGTCCAATGACTGACAGTTTTGTGTCCTGAAATGACATAAACAATTTCAATATACCTTTTTGAATACATCTCTGTTAGTCGTGCTGAGCATCTTCGATTCTGCGAGCCGCTTAAGAAAGTTTGCAAACAATGAATTGAGTTCAAATTATTATCCTCACTATTGCGTAATCCAGCCACCGCGTCTAAATATTTTCTCAGGGTCACAATCTCATAAACAAAGTTTTCAGAGCTTCAAGTATTGAGGATGCAATCGCTCGAGCGAACGGATACTAGGTTTATTGAGCAACAACATAGGCACTAGACTGAAGTAATAGCGGCCTAAATAAGAGGATGTTGAAATTTCCGGCATAAAAATTCAAAGTATACACGAGATGACTAAACATCGGCTGCCGGCAGAAGTTACCACCCACCAGACAAAGTCTTGCCACCAAGCGATTCGTCGAGTTGCGATGTGTGCTGGGTACGATAAGCCAAACGTTGTGTCGGGAGGTTGGTTGCGGAGGTCTCCAGATCAATCTCGCTCTGGCACAACATCGTTGGTCGTGTTATTGGGTTTCACAATGCATCACCTCGCTCAACTGCCGCCTTCCTTCCTATTCATTCAGTTTTTTTGAATGAATAGGCTTAACAAAACTAGCGCGCATTACCATCAACGATTGTATCACTGCTTACCATCAGGGGGGATTGCGGTCAAGCACTAGTTTAGTTTTCAGCACTTTATCTTATCCATAAAGCAGGTAAGTACCACGAACCCGTTTTGAGCAACCGTGGTGATGAATGCTAGTGGCTTGTTTGTAAGGCCCTGCAGTAGGACAGTTATAGGCTACTGTTTTTTCTTGGTTACCTGGCACAAAAGCAGGGCCTCGCTGGTAGCTACTAGGAGCGAGCATTCTGTCTTCTGCGGAAGCTTTTCTTTTACTCTGTATAGCATCCCTTCCACGTCTCCCTGTTCATATACGACGACGCGTTCGGGCAGCTGCACCTGGAAATGACAAAATGAACTTAAGTAAACAGTTCAAAAATCTGTTTCCCAGAAGGAAAGTTAACACAAAAATGTTCTACCTAATTGTCAAACGTATGAAACGTATCGCAACTTTTGTGATTGCTTGACAGAATCATCCACAGCCGTTCAGCCAGGTTTAAGGCAAAATTTACCAGAAATCAGAATATCTAAATTCTATAAATTTACAATTGGCGAGGCACACTTAACCGCTGCGTGGGACACTCAGAAAGTTTTTCGACAGTAAAAAAATGTTTCTATACGCTTTTATTACATCTTTTCAAAGAAATCTTCACCAGCCTCTATACAATATGTAAAGAAAACCCTGTCCGATCCGTGAAGGTATTGTTAGGTATCGATAACTGATTCTAAAGACAGGCTAAACTTAAAAAAAATCCCCCTAAAAAAATAAATATTATTTCGCAAAAAGAGGTAACTTAATACATGTGCGGTAAGCAACCCGTTCCGCGGGCGGCGAGGGGCAGGGCACGCGGCACCTGTGACGTGGTCGCTTATAATAATACCGGGTTGTCACTTTTTTTTAAATTACCAAATTTCGGGGAAATTGGAATTAATTCCCGGAAAAAAAATAATTATTTCAAAATTCGTTAGTATTGTTACTATGATCATTATGTAAAATTTTATATTATATTTGGTCAGTGTTTACCTAACCTTTATTATCCTTATGGGTCGGACAGGATTTTCTTTACATATTGTATAAATTTTCATGCGTCTACTAGTTGTCAAAACACTTTTTCCAGTCCGCAGCAGACACCTCGTTCTGCGCTTAAATTCATTATACCACAGATACACGGTTGCCTTAGAAGGGCCTTCATCCATGAATGCCATTTGAAGTCTATAGTACGATTAGTCTGGTTTCAAGCGACTTTTGAAATCGTAAAAAATCATAGCGCCGCGGTCTCGAAGCAAATCCATTTTCCAAAGAGATTTTTTTGGTTCATTTCTTTCCGTTCGGGCGAACGGAAAAGGCAAAGGCATAGTACGCCATACAGCCTAGTCTTCAGTAATTATCTATCCTAACTTATCCTAATTTATCCTAACTTATCCTAGCTTAACTTAACCTAACTTAACTCCTTTCGTTTCCCGCGTTTGGACCATAAGGAGCGATTTAGCGTAAAGACATGATGCAGCCACTATGCTACAATATTTCACTGTTCTTTTTGAATTATTCACTGAATGCACTTTTTACTACATAAATCACGCGTTTTTATTTAGTAAACGACACTATAAATAATTTTAAAAGTCCAATGAAAAATGAGCGTGACACTCATCTTGACATTCCCGCAAAACCTCTTTTCCATACAGATACCTACGATAATTATAATTAGCTCGCAAAAAATGTGGAGGGAAATTTTGAATTTGGAACGTACCTAACTATTAATAGTTATAAATAATAATAATTTTTTAATAAATTATAACTGGTCAGTTTCTCATACCTACATAAAAACTTTTTGTCGCATTACTTTCTGAGTGACCTGGTACGTTTTTACATCGGGGTTTTTACTTTTTATTTGTTGCCATCTGATGTATTATTTTAGATGTGTTATGTGTCTTTTAAGTATGTGCTGAATAAATGTATTTTCTTTCTGTATATACATTTAAGACATTGATTGTCGCTGAGAGGACACTGCATTTTGAAAGTTCTTAATCACGGAAATTTGCCTTCATTCACTTGAACGGAATTCGACATACTATTGACTCTTACGACTGTAAACTACTAAATGATTTCATAGAATTGTAGAAATTGAGATCGCTGAGCGATCGACGACTGCGCTGTGTGTCGCGGGTGCGATTCCCGTACGGAACAAATATTTGTATGGCCTACAGGGCCTGGCTATCGCGTCTGGCTGTTTGTGTATGTGAGTTTAAATGTTTGTAAAAGTACCTACGATACAGGAGTAATCCCTAGTATGGAACGCTCATTTATATAAAAAAAAGAATATATAATTGTTAGTATCGCTCATACTGATCCATTCACCATATACTGGCTATGTTGTTCTATGCCAGGCCATCTTTATTATGAAAGATATGGTCGAAATCAAGATTCAATGCGCTTAGACTTAAAATGCAGCCATATTTAGAGGCACAAAATCTTATAGAAAAGGGAAACCTTATAGAACTCCAATGTATGTTAGCAAAATAACTAGCCTTACCTACTGCATGCTTTTATGCAGAGCCCACCAACAAAACTACTTATTACTAGCTTCATTCCACAACTTCATTTGCGTATCCTTAACCCACTCCATCACATCGCATCGCCTGCCGGAGGCGGCAGGCGCGTGCTTTCTTAATTTGATTTACTTACACGGCTCTTAAAAGTCTAAGAGTGATGTTAAGTAGTCGCTTTCCTAAAGAACTATCAAATAAGTACTGCAAATGGTAGCTTTAGAGATTAAGCGTTTAATAAACAAACTCTTCTAAATAAAGCTTTATAGAATAAGTGATACGTACCGCCAGCCGATGCTTGTATATCGCAATCTTTTGCACTCTGTCATGACATTTGATCCGCACTTTGTGACCCGTAGTTAGGTGTTGTATGATGACGTCAGTCATGTTCTCCCTGTACGCATATCGTTCGCGGTACAAACCGTGAACTGTGCTGAACACTATTTGGTAGCACCACAGAGTGCCGTCTTGACATGCTACAGCCTATAATAGATTATGTATTAAATAAAATAAACATTTATTTTATATACAATATAGTTTTTGTAAAAGAAAAGGGGGTGGTGTCAATTTCCATATCCACAAACTAAACTAAATTTAAGTTCTGTTCATCTTTTTCTTTCTATTTGATTAGGAAAAGGACAGAAGATAAATATAAGTTTAGTATAATATGTGTATTAGTGTTAAAAAATATTAATTTAGTCCTGATATTGCATATCACGTTTTGCACTACTAGAGAACAGAAAAAGGCAATGCATTACTGCAAAAAAAGTCGCCATTTTTCCCAGAACATCATTATACGTATTAAAAATGATTATACTATAAATTATATGTTCACCATATAAATTACAGAACATCAATATGAAGATTTTACAAAGGGTGATAACAATAGGCAATCTTTTGGCCTATGACAGACATTAACATACTAGCAGTAATAGAAGTTTGACAGCCACCGCGACGTAGCGGTAGCGAACGCGGCCGCTGCGTAAGGAGGTACGAGTACGATCCCCGCGCAGTGCAAATATTTGTATGCATGAATGAATATGAATATTTGTACTGGCATGGTTATGCCTCGAAAAGCACGTTAAGCCGTTGGTCCCGGTTGCCATACGAACATCTAATGGCAGTCGTTACGGGTAATTGGAGCCCTCAAAGGTCCAACAATTGGTCTAACTGCAATGCTTCGATATCGCCTTCGAGTTGTGAAGATCAGGCGGCAGTCGCTTCACGGAAAATATCGAAGTTTAGCCAAAATCAGCAACTGGTAAAGCGGACCCCAGACTCCAAAGCTAAAAACGCTTCGGATGCGACTAGGATTAACGCTGAGATTATGTTGATGAGTAATAGCAGTCTGAACACTCACCAAATTGTTAAAAGAAGGTGAAGGCGCTATCGCCCAGACCCATTCTTGCGGCGTGGTTAATATGGGGACTCCCTCCGCCGTCAACGCGACCCATCCACCAACACCACCGACCAGTACTAATGCTCCAAGCATTGTGACGGACAATGCAGCTATACCTGAAGTTATGACGACGAAAATTCAGTATCTTTCAGTAGGTATAGTAAAATCTTGTATGTCCAACAGCAGTTGTTCCTTCTGATAAGCATTTAAGTTTTTGCAATATTCCGTAAGTAACAGTCGGTCGATTCTTAAAATCTCACAATGAAAAGTTAGATGAAGCGAGCTTAGAATGTCAATATAGGGTGAGCTGTGAATAGTGTAATGACAGGTCAATTCACCTAATTTTTAACGGTGAAATAGTTAAGTAGTACAGACTCACTGAGTACAGGCTCACTTGAGATGGTTAAGTACCTACTCATGTTTGTGCGACAACTTTGTTAGGGCCTAAACATTCATGGTATTAATTTCGACACTAAATATTTACCTATATTCCTTTCTTTCAAAACCTGTTGACCTTGAGTATTATAGAAGGATAAAGTTTCATTCCAGTCAGTAACTACCAGAACGGATTTTGAGAACGCAACAGCCCATACCGCCGCCTCACGAACCACGCGGAATGCTTCATCGCCAAGCTGAAAAAATAATGGTTTTTTTTTTTTAGTTTAATGAAGAGATTGGACATTTAGTAAGGAGTTTGGTCCAAGTGGCGTTAAATGATGAGACCTCTTTCATATATTTAATACTAGCACCTCCACGCCGGTTCCCCCAACCCAACCTATGTGTTAAATATGTTCTTAAAACATCTGTGTGTCGATTTCTTCATCCAAATCCGTTCAATACTTTTTGCGTCAAAGAATAACAAATATACATCCAAGCTTTTACATTTACAATGCCTATTCGAAGGGTTGTCAAACTAATATAATAGGTACCCATTAACAAAGACATTAAATTACATAGGTATTGTACGTATAGGTATTAAATCTTTGCCAGCTAATAAATCTGAAAATGTAGGAAAAAGATGACTCCATTTGGACCACGTCCGCCCAATCCATTACTATTCTTTTATTAGAATTAATTTAGGACAGATTTCTAACTAAGTAATTAAAGTGATGATGAGAATATAGGATGCGGTGTATTTTCCCAACTAACTATGCGACCAACTATACTGTCAAGCTGATTATCAGTTCATTTCTTTTCCGTTTTAGGGCTTGTTGACAACTTGATTATTCACCAGAATCAGTTTTATATTGGATACTTAAGAACAACATCCTTTTATAGTATACTAGCTGTTGCCCGCGACTCCAACCGCGTGGCCTTCAGTTTACAGCGCGCGGTTGGTTCCCGTAAATTAAAAAGAACTCATTTGATATAAAATTAGCGCCTGTTAAAATAATGAGAGCAATATATACGTCCGCGTTAGCTCCCGTTTTCGTAAGTAAAAAAATTTCTAACTGCTCCTCCCCTATTGGTCATAGCGGGATGTTTATCAAGCTCAAGCTCTAGACTATCTGTGTACCAAATGTTACAATCAGTTCAGTAGTTTTGGCGTGAAAGCCGGACAGACAGACAGACAGAGATCCTTTCGCATTTATAATATTAGTATGGATAGTACAATCCTACTATTTTATAGATAAAATTCTCAAGTCACAATGTTAGATTCCATACTCCTCCGGATAGATACTTGTTACTCCATCATGCAAAACTAGCTAAACAGATTTGCAAACTTAAATCATACATGAAAAAGAAAAGAAGAAAAAATGTTTATTTGAGGTAAACGAGACGCAAAAAAATCACAAAAACACAAAAAATAATAAATATTTGATGGAACATGCTTCACATCCACGCAAAATGGCTGTCGCTCAACATTATTCTGCAACCTTATACCCAGCGCTGGTTTTCAGCACGTATCTTTTTTTTTTATTTTACCTTGGATCACATCTCTCATATCACGGCAGTATGCTCCCATGGAATAATTTCCCATGGGATAATTTATAAAAGTTTTGCGGTGAGTGTCACTTAAGCTGAGATTTTAAAATTGAACTTGTAAACCTGTTTAGTTGAAAGGGTGAAAGACTTGATTTCTTTTATTCATTTAAGTATATTGTGTATTGAAATTCGCTTGAACTGACTATGCCTTTTTTGTTCTGAATGGCAAATGATCAAATGACCTCCCGCTCTGGAGGGAAAGCATGTCAGGCTTTTACTGGCCAAAACCCACCCATGTTCCTTCACTTGCCTGAGCTTGCTGGCCACGGCTTCTTTTAACCAACCCGCAATCCTGACCCAAACTCAACTTACATTCCCATGCACAAGAATACTTACTTAAATGAATTAGTTGACTTACTTTATCTCTTACGCTCCAATGGCCAGACCTATTGCTAGGAACTGACCATTTGAAGACCAAGCACAACTTGTTATCCGTCCCTGTACTCGAAACTTCTGAACTGCTTTGACATCCATAGACCAGAAAGCAAAATCAGTGAGAGCACATGATGCCAGGTGGAATGTCACTGGATTATAGGCAAGGCACTGGATAGCTTCACTGTGGCTACAAAAGAATAACAAACATTGGTGTTGCAATTGCATTGATATGCTCAGCAATCAAGCCCAAGGCATAAAATATTTATATCATCACACATTGTACATATTATAATAACGCCAGCGATTTCACTATCAACTTACGAATATTTTAATATTCCTCCATTTTGAAGTCCAAATGATAACATTTTTATCTGCACTACCGCTTGCAAACTTCTTTCCGTCTCCGCAGTATGCCACAGCATGGACCGCTTTGTGAGCCTGGAGTAATTGGACAAGGGCTCCATCTCTAGGGTCATATACCATGACCTTCTCACCTGCACCTACTACCAGTTGACTGCCATCTGGACTGTAGCATATTGTGTGAACACTGAAAAAGGGTTACAAAAATATTGTGATTTGATATTGTGATAAAAATCATGGTACAATGAGATCTAAGAATGTAGTATTAACTTGAGCTGAAGCTCTTTTGGGATTATAATCTTTGTTTACTGTATTATAAAGTTTTGAAGTACATTTTTCTTCCTTTCTAGTAAGGAATCACAGTGAATTAAATCTTAAAGTAGAAATATAAATACTAACTGATGCTTGCAACATCATTAGAATATAACTTGGGTTCCTATATAACCAGCTCATAAATGAAGTATGGAAATTCTAAAAGTTCTTTGCATTTGTATCTTATTAGGTAGCCTATAGAGAAATTCTATAAGTACATTTCAAGTTTGCAGTCGACAATCTAAGGACCTTATTAGAGCGTTACTCAAGACTCAAGCATTACTTAAAACTAGTTTCAACCAATCAAAAGGCTTCAAACGAGATTTAAGTAAAGCTTGAAGTTGTGAGTGACGTTCTGTAATACGGACATATGAGCTTGTAATGTCTGTATCTTCATTATTCGTTAATGTTTAAATAATTATAGTGTTAGTTTGCTGATTAATCTGACATTATAATCAAAATAATGCTTCTTCAATAAAGTTACATACTATAGGAATTAGCAAAACGATAATATCAATTATCTTTAAATCAATAGCGCTTATATCTTCATAGTAGCACGTTTTTTTGTGATCCAGGAAAGCTTTTACCTGGAAAATTCTACTTTGTCGGCTTCGTGTATTTTGTTCACCCACTTTGGAACAGTTCTCATCTTGTATTATAAAAAGAAATGAACTTAAAATTATAGAAACGTTTTAGTATAACATATGCGTAATGTAAGTGGTCTGGTTTCATACAGCAAAACTCAATGTTTGAATAAATTGTGTTGGTTGACAACGGCGTCTCAAAAAATGTAAACAAACGGTAAATAGGCTCACTCAATCTCATACATCAATCATCTTAACTAGGTATCTAACCCCGTCTCCTTTATGTCAAAACTCAAAATGACAATAAATATAGTAAAAAACCACAGATATATTATGAAATCAATGTTATGCGATTGTGATGTCGTTGTTTGGATATCAGCCCATGTAAGATTCAATTGAATTCGGATAGAATTTACATAGCAATAGGAATTTCATTTAAATAATAGAATCGTTTTGGTTAATACTGATTTAGTTGCTGCATTCAATTAGTCGATTATAACCTTACTAGCTTTCCGCCCGCGGCTTCGCCCGCTTGGAATTTGATTTCGCTTGGGAATATCACATTTTTCCAGGACAAAAGTACCCTATTATTTAATCCGGACGTATAACTTTACGTCTGCAAATTTTCAAAGCTATCGGTTCAGCAGTTACGGCGTGAAAGCGGAACAAAGAAACTCACTTTCCGATTAAGAGGGTAACAGTCTAATTTAATAATACTGTATTGAATATATCTTCTTATCATTAAAAGCTGCTACAATGCCTTTAATTTCACCTGAGTTTGAAATTTTACATCATGTTATATTTTTTGCCAAATACATTTAGAAATGTTACAGTATGATTACCAAGGATAAGTAGTGGTGGCCTTAAGTGGTATCGGCCGCAAATTACAAGTTGTAGGTCGTAGGTTCGAACCCCGTCAGGCGCATTACTTTGTGTAAATATTTTCATCACCACTGCTCTCAAAATGGTGAAGGAAAACGTCATGAGAAAACCGGCATGTCTAGACAATAACTTCATAGATATGTGATATATTACCAACCCGCACTAGGCCCACGTGGTAGTTATGGGCCTACTCCCTCTCACCAAGAGGAGGTCTGTGTCCCAACTGTGGGAAATTATAGGCTGACTATCATACTATGTACGTTAAGTATGACTAGTGAACCGCCCCGGCTTCGCACGGGTGCACTATATACACTGCAGAAAAACTGTGAATGTTGCATAAAACTGGCGAAGTGCCAGTCTCAGGTACAAGCGCACGAAGGGTTCCGTACCATTATCTTTAAAAACGGCAAAAAAATCACGTTTGTTGTTTGGGAGCTCTCCTTAAATATTTAGGCCCGTATTCCAGAAGGAAACTCAAGCATTGATCTCTGTTTAAGCATTACTTAAAACTAGTTTCAACCAATCAAATGGCTTGAAACGAGACTTAAGTAGAACTTGAGTTTTGAGTGACGTTCTGTAATACGGACCTTAATTTTTTTATTTGTTATTATAGCGGCAACAAAAATACATAAACTCTAATAATTTCAACTGTCTATCTATTAAGGTTCATGAGATATAGCCTGGTGACAGACGGAAGAACGGACGGACAGACGGACAGCGAAATCTCATGCATAGGGTTCCGTTTTACCTTTTAGGTACGGAACCCTAAAAAACATAGCAGCCCGTCGCCCCGCCAGTCGGTATCCCCGCAAATTTTAAATCTGTAATGTCTTCTAAAATATTTAAATCATAATATGCTGCAAAGGGCGATATAGATCTATATTAAATCATTAATGTATTTAAGGTATTAAATAGGATAAGGATTCATTTATCTACAATGTATTTATCTATATATATATTGTTACGGGCTAGGGGTACTAAAACGCCGGTTAAGGGTCGCGAAATGTATTGACAATGAAGGTACAGTCGATCGTAGGCTTCGAGCAACACAGGGTGCAACCCTGTGTTGCTCGAAGATCGTAGGCAATGACAAGTAGAACGTAGCTGATGTCGCACCGAAGTCTTCCCTTACCGTCACGAAGTCCGTGTCGTAAACACAATAACACTACAGATGATACTTCACGTAGTAGGCTACTACGTGAAGTTCTCGTTAAAGTCGTCGCAGTAGGTATTCTCAAAGATCGCTTCTTAACTGTCGCTGTTTTCGTATCGTTAGTCAAATGCAGACTGACTCTGCGCCGGCGTCACGGCGCTATATATAGGCCAGCTGATCGAACATTCTAGATTCCTCTAGACGTAATAATAATAGCGCATAACTTCGAGAAGTACCTACGGTAATTCCTGGAAACGGGTTTCTGGAAATTTCGATGTTGACACTTTGTTGACAAAATTGTTGAGACCTGTACCATTCGATAGGCCATCCTAAGTCTAGTAATGCGTTTTTATATTGCACCTATGAAATGTCTAGATCTGGGGATATAGGGCTTAAAAGTTACACACTGCATGTCACGCGATATTCAACCTTATGCCATCGACATAAGGTCCATTCGTAACAATATGTATTAGTTAAAATCGCTTCAAAAATTGGCCAGAATATCGTAGGGTTCAGCGCAGCCTGCGTTTAAGTGCAACCGCGGAAAAAATGGAATTATTTACGACATCACATTAGAAACCCCAAAAATTATTATACTATTTTTCCACTATTTAATGGATTTATTATACATATAAGCCCTACTCTTTTATCACTCTACCTATTAAAAAGCCGCATCAAAATCTGTTGCGTAGTTTTAAAGATTTAATCATACATAGGGACATAGGGAAAGAGAAAACCACTTTGTTTTATACTTGTATTTAGTGATTACCGAGCGCACATCACAGTTCATGGTCATGGCATATCGTGGTCACAGATTACAGAATACTCGTGGTATTAGGCCAAAGAGTATATATTAGGCGCAAGCGCACAGCGGGACAGAGTACCCCTGTCCAATTATACTTATTATATAGAATAACATGTGAATTATACTACATTTTATTTTATCACTTACAGTTGAATGTACTAGTAAAGTGCGGACGACAGCAGGTCTAGCTACCCCAAACTCTCAAAAATTCCCGCTCGACTTTGACCCTTAGTGCTTTAGCGACAAAGTTGTAAATCTAATGAAGAAATTTGACAGATTGTAGTACATAGCTTGATGTGCTGTAGTCTGAACATAATAATATCTACCTAAACCTTTACTCTGAAGTGGCAGTGGGCGGGGCACGAACGCTCACCGACTAGGTGGTCGAATGATCTGAACAAAGTCACAGGGCAGCGCTGGATGCAGGTCGCGTTCAACCGTTCTTTTTGGAAATCCTTGGAGGAGGCCTATGTCCAGCAGTGAACTTCATGTGGCTGAGATGATGATGATGATGATGAAACCTTGACCGTTACGACAATCCAAAGCCTGCAAGTGTGATGGACAATGGGTAATTACAAACAAACAGAAATTATCATCAATAAATGAGAGACGACACCGCGCTGCAACAGGCGTGGGCGGACGAGCGGCGTGTTGACCATATTTTATAGGGACAAGCAGGTAAGATTTTTGAAATTTTGTACTGTAAGTAAAAAGTCTATCTCATTACTTAAAAATAGTGGATATGTGTTTTATGTTCGCACATACTAAGAATAACGTTGTATAATTATAATTTTCATAATCGACTACAAGAGTGTGACCTACTAATTTAGAAATTAGTTGAGTGTGTACATCACTGTTTCTGAGGAAGCGTTTGCGATGATTGGGGAATTCTGGCGGGAACTTGAAATAAGCGCGGTTCAGAAAAAAAATTTCAAATCCTTTTTTTCATTAAATATTTACTATTTTTCGTGTAAAAGTTAATTTAAATAACAGTGCTAGGTGTGCAAACCCGTGAAAATGGTGGGAAACGAGGGGGGCGGGGATAACCCGCCCACCTCACTTAAACGTCCTCGGCCTGAGGATGTACAGGAAGGGACTCAAATGGACAGTTGTGGTGATGGCGGCGGCGGTGAGCGTTTGGACTATTCACCATACATTAAACCAAATTATAAAAGATTATATCCGGAAAATGCTACATACATAGACTTTAAAGTATTTATTGAAGCTACCAATAGTAAGGAGAGGATAGGAAATAAGAGCCCTATCTACCTTAATCACATATTTTCCAACCAGATAAAAGGGGTGACGGCTATACAGAGAGTTAATGCAAATAAAATAGCAGTTATATTTAAGCAGTATAATACTGCAAATAATTTTATTAATAATATTTCTTTCCTTAACAAACATGGTCTTAAAGCATTCATTCCGGCGGCGCAAATTGAAAAAACAGGTATAATTAGATATGTACCAGCTAACATTTCCAATAAAGAATTATACACAAAACTTTCATCAGTCTATGAAATTATTGCAGTAAGAAGATTTACAAAGAAAGTTGGGCAAGAACGTGTACCACTTCAAACAGTTAGCATTACCTTTTTATCAAATATTCTTCCTAATAATATACAATATGACTTATTTTCTTATCGAGTATTTGAATATGTTCCCCCATTACAGCAATGTTTCCGTTGCTTCAAATTCAATCATTCTGCCAAAATATGTAATGGCAAACAAAGATGTTCCATCTGTGGAGGTGAGCATTTATATAAAGAGTGTGACAAACCAACAGAGATCTGCTGTGTCAATTGCAGTGGGCCTCATCTAGCAATTTCTAGATTATGCCCAATTAAAGTAAACAAAATTTTAGAAAAGAAAAATAAGATAACTTACGCAAGTGCTACAATGACTAAAGAACAAATGACCGAAAATACTCAATTTCCACCTCTGTCACCTCCAAAAATGAAACCAATTAACAATGTAAATAAATCTGTAAATAAGCCTGTACATAGACCTATAAATAAGCCTGTATCTGTAAATAATCCTGTACATAATGTAAATAAACCAAATGATGTTCGCCCTAGGGACATTAAAGCCCAAATCGTTGCCAACAACGATGTACTTATGGCCCTAGTACAGACGTTGGTGGAACTAGGCAATAAGGGAGATAATACTCCTACCACTATAGATAGTATTAAAGAAACTTTGCTTAAAAATCTAAAGTAATGGATCCAAGTCCCACATTGTCTAAGCTACGTATTGCTCAGTATAACATTCAAAGTGCTAAAAGTAAGAAACCCTTATTGATTCAATTCTTAGAAAAACAAAATATTGACATCTGCTTACTTAACGAAACATGGTTTAAGGACAATAGTTTTAGAATACCTGGATTTAATATTTACAATAAAAATTCTAATAATCCTCATAATGGTGTAGCAATACTGATTAAGCCATACTTAAAATACAAAGTCTTAAACACTAGATTTTATGAAGACATACAAACTGTTGCTCTATCTTTGTCTACTGTGCATGGTAGCTTAACTATTCTTTGTGTATACTGTCCTCCTTCTAGTGGACACATACGAATCAACAGACTACATAATATAATTAATGATCTTCCAAAGCCTATCTTTGTTAGTGGTGATTTTAATGCACATCACATTGCATTTGGTTGTCTATCTACTAAAGGTAGAGGACAGGAATTATTTAATATCATTGATGACTTGGATTTATGTATTTTGAACAATGGTAGTTTTACAACTGTTAACAACCCAAGACGAAATCCATCAGCAATCGACGTTAGCTTTGTTAGTGCTAACCTCGCATCAATATGCGAGTGGTCTGTCCATGATGACGCCATGGGTAGCTATCACTATCCAACAATAACAGAGATTACACTACTTATAGATAAATATCATATAAATCCCCCTGTAGATAGGTTTATATATAAAAAAGCAGATTGGAAGAAGTATAAAACTACTTCCAAAACAATATTTAATGATTTAGTCCTAAAATTGTATGACCCTATTTCAACCTATAATGAGTTTTGTTCTCGATTAGATTCTTTAAAGGAAATGACAATTCCTAAACTCACTAAACCAAATAATTTTAAAAGCAGACCTCCAGTTCCTTGGTGGAATGACATTTGTGAGAAAAGTGTAATTGCCTCTTATAGTGCACTGAAACTATATAGAAGTGACCCTACTATGGAGAACTATGTAGAATACAAAAGAAAAGATGCACTTAAAAAAAGAACTATATCGGAACAAAAAGCAATAGGTTGGGATAACTTATGTAACACTTTCAATAGAACTACACCTATTAGTAAGATTTGGAATCTTCTAAAAATGTTTAAAGGTATAAGAGCTGGCAATAAATCATATAGAGATGAGTTTATTTCTCCATTTCTAAATAAATTATCCGATAATAGCAATTTAAATAATACTGATAATTTAGGCAATATTTTTGAATTAAATAATGACAACCTAAATTCAACATTTTTACTAGTTCCTTTTACATGGTCAGAATTTAACATGAGTTTGATATCTCGGAGAGATACTTCACCTGGTTTAGATGATTATCCATATTCTATCATTAAAAATTTAGATGAATCTGTGCAAAAACTATTTCTTAATATTCTCAATTTACTTTGGCATTGTAAATGTATTCCACAATCATGGAAAACACAATGTGTCATTCCGATACTCAAGCCAGATAAACCTGCAGAGCTTGCCAGCTCTTATAGACCAATATCATTGTCATTATGTCTAGGTAAAATATTTGAAAACATGATTAAAAATCGTCTAGATTGGTATATGGAATATAACAGCATCATTCCACATGTACAATATGGATTTCGTCGAGGGCGAAGTTGTGCAGACAGCTTCACTTCCTTAATTTCGGATCTGAAACATGCAAAGGATAAAAAGTTACACACTGTTTGTGTATTTTTAGATGTGCAAGGTGCATTTGACAGTCTAGATCCAGCCATACTAGTAGAAGTTATGTCTAGGTTAGGCGTACCTGGCCAACTATGTAAATGGATTTTTAATTTCTTAAATAATAGAACACTCTATATAAGGCACAATAATACACTGTATGGTCCAAAATCTACATCTAAAGGTACAATGCAGGGTGCTACACTGTCTCCTTTGCTATATAATATATACACAAGTGAAATATGTAAATTTGTAAATAGCAATGTAGATATTTTGCAGTTTGCAGATGATATTGTCTTGTACAGTAGTAATTATAATGTAGAAATTGCAATTGACAATATTAACAAAGCCCTGTCTGAACTATTCCACTATTACAATGATGTATTACATTTAAAAATTAACCCCTACAAAAGTAGTGTCATGATATTTGGAAATGAGAATACAAATTCAAAGGTAATTTATAATGGTGAAATTATAAACACAACAAATACAAAGAAATTTTTAGGCATAGTAATTGACAGAAAATTAACTTTTGAGGGACATATTAAATACATATCAAAGAATGCCCTAAAAGGTTTAAATATAATCAAATGTCTTGCAGGTGTTTCATGGGGAGCAGACCCAAAGATATTGTCAATTTTATATAAGAGTATAGTTAGGAGTCATTTTGACTACAGTTCACTAGTGTATATAAATAGTACTCATGTAAATAAATTAGATCTTTTGCAGAACAGAGCTTTGAGAACAATATCTGGTGCAATGTGCTCTACTCCCATAAGGGCCATGGAAGTGGAGACTAAATTGATGCCGTTAATTTTGAGACGTGTTCTACTTGCAGAGAGATTCTGTCTTAAATTGATTGCTGCAAATAACAGGAAGATAATAAACAAAATTATACCTTTTGTAAATAGTCCTTCTGGTCAACTGACTACAGGAGAGAATCTCTTGGGTGGTAAATCCCCAACATTATCCAAAATATTGCTGGAAACAGAGAATAGTTTTACTGGTATTAGGAAACAGTGCCCATGGCCATGTTACTCCTTCTCCTATCAGTGTATTACACAACCTATTAATGTATTTCAAAATCCAATTAAGAATAATTCAGATATGTTACAGTTTTTGGCAGAAAATAAGAATTACTATATTATTTACACTGATGGCAGTAAGGGAAGTGGTTATGTTCATGCTGCTTTATATGATTCATGTACAAAATTCTCTCAAAGCTTTGTCCTTCACAATACATGTACCATATTCACTGCAGAGACATATGCGGTTTATCGCGCATTATTGTATATTCGGCAGATTAATCATTGTAAATACTTTTTGATTGTTTCTGATTCACTGAGTTTGATAACAGCCTTATCTAACCTTTCAATTTCATTCAAGTCAAATTATATTTTATATTTTATTAAAGAAATAATTCATCAGTATCACCTTCAGCATATCAAAATTGCGTTCCTGTGGGTACCTTCTCACCGTGGTATATCTGGCAATGAAATAGTTGATAAAACCGCATATGTTGGTAATAATGCTGTTGATGTCAGAAATGCGATGGACATTCCTATGACTGACTTCCTGCAATGTATTAATGAAAATATAGATAAGTTATGGTTAGAAATGTGGAGGAAAGATCAAGACATCAAAGGGAAGTGGTACGGAAGTATTCAAGAAAGATTACCTGTTAGACCCTGGTACAATAGATTGAAAGAAGCCAGCCGGGGCTTTATCACAACGATAAATAGATTGCGCTTTGGCCATAATACTGCACCGTCACACCTTGCTAGACTTGGCATTATTACAAGCAATATGTGCCCACATTGTGAATCACAAGAAGGAACCATGGAACATCTGATTTTTGACTGTCAAAACTTCTTGCTTGACAGATTACTGTTGGCTAGTGAACTCAGTGATGTAAAAATTAAGTGTGATGCTTCCTCCCGCCCGCCGCCACTTGAACAGTTATTAAAAGACAAAAACACTTACAAACCTATTTATAAATACATAAAAAATACTATTAAAACAATTTAAAAGTGATTAGTGAAGTGAGAAATTTTCAGTTTAATTAAATAAGACTTGACCTAAAGGTCTTTGTTACCAGGTCATAAAATTCCAAAAAAAAAAAAAAAAGCGATGATTGGGACACGTCAATAGGCATTTCATTTTCAATTTCTATGTATCAAATGTGACGAGAACTCGCATTTTATATCTGCAACATTGTCAGTTGTGTATTTCATGTAGTTTTGTATATATTGTTGATAGTAAATTGGTAAGTAGCATTTCAAAAAATTTAAGCGATAAAACTAATTTGCAGTTTGATAATACGTCATAAATTGTTATTAATTTGTATTATAGGAATCGGTGTATTTTATGACTTGTTTTTAATAAACTATTCTCATCATAGGATACTTATTTTCAAAAAGAAATACATGTTTAAAATTCTTGTATTTCGTAAAGAAAATTTTAATAAAAAAAGCAAATGGCTGAAGTTAGATTTATTGATTATTACGGGATATTACCATTCAAAAAGCTTTAACTTTCACTGTTTAATCGAACTATCTAAAACTGATTCATAGTGCCTATGATGGCCAATTACTAAATGATAATTACCTGATAACTTATTTCAGCTATTAAATAATCATGTCTAATTAAATGCTTAGATAATAATCTGTACTTATTCATTTAGTAAGATAATATTTTTTTTTGTAGGTACAATGAGGTTGTTTACAAGTGTATTATTTTTCCTGATGATTCTACATTGTTCATATGCACCACCTGTGACTCCAGATAAGTCCAATGAGCAGGATAGTGAAGTCAAGGATGACTTGGTAATTATCCTTTCCTTATTATTATTTCTATTAGTATTATTCTAGACTATTCTAGAGTATGTCTATGTGTAAAATAAACCACATACACCTTTTGGTGTGAGCCTCTATAGGCTTACAATTGAAAAAGTGTATGTGTTTAAAAATAGAACCAGTTGGCCTTAAAAGAAAAAGTGAAGTTATAGCCTCATACATATTTTATATGTAATATTTTTTTCTCTGACATTTTTCTTTGCTTCAAATTTTTTACCCTTTGTTTTAGTACTTAAAAATATAGAACAGCCCTCAGTAGCAGAGTCAGAACCTTCTTGTAAAAAATCCTGTTGTAATATGTTAGTACCCAGTTTCTCACTGGCTGATTATATGCTAAAAACAGTTGTTGTTAAACACATTTTTATTGTTTTATTCCAAAGGGGTCATTGTACTCATAATTAGATATAATGTATGGATCAGCTGTTTTTTTGTGATTACTTCAGGGTTGTACTCATGATCAAAAATCAAAAGTTGTTCATATTTATGAGTGCATTGACCTTTTCAAGAATGAATACTATCAAAATGTAATGATAAAAATCAAATCAGTGATTATATGACTGTAAGAGACACAAATGAAATCACTTTTTATTGTTACAAATGTCAGTATACAAAATGCAAACAAACATACAAACAATTGTGTGTCAACACACATATATGGAAAGTATGCAACAATATTGTTATGGCATATTGAACAATACAAAGTATTGTCTGCTTTCATCCTGGGTCAATATTTATGAACACAATGTACTTGTGAAAATATCTAGTTCAACACAACAGGAAAACCTTTGTATGTGTTACCTGTACCACTTTTGCTGGCTTTTGCGATTTGTCACAACTTGCAATAACATGCCTATTGAATATCTCAACCTTGTGTATATACTAACATCAAAATCTGTGCCTGACCACCACTTCCAATGCCTATTATGCCTAAAAAGGATCCCCTTTTGTTTTATTTACAGTCGTAGCTCATGGCTGTAGTCATCATGCTAACGGGATTTTGTTTCTAAAATGGTCTCTCACAGGTTTTGGAGATAGTAAATTACTGAGTGAAGTAATCATATATGCATATGCCAACTGAGGAAATTATTAAAACACAAAAACAACAAATAATTCAAAATATATGTTTAATTATTTTCATATATGGGTTTGAGTTTCAACCAAGAATAATTTTTTAATAATAGCATGCGAGTTTGGTTATTCAACCATTTTTTTTCCTCAAAAAATCATGTAAAAGCGTAAAGTACTTAGGTACTAATCCTTAAAACTCTTGGCGGTAGTATGAAAAGCATTAAAATAAAAACATAAATACTTGTCTCTTTGCTTTCTTTTGTCATATTCTAAGCCTTGCCTTGCCGCTGTCTACTGCAAATGTTTACTAGCTAATCTAACCCATGCTTTAGAAAGTATTTTGTGTATATCAAATGAATGCTTAATGCTATATCATTTTAAAACTGCTCTGCAAAAAGTACTTCTTCTGATTGGCTTTGTGATTACATACTTCTATTTTGAAAACAGAATAAGCTGGCAGATTGTAGCAATTTATTAATACCACTGTGTTTGTCATCAGGAAGAGTATATGGAATACCACAGGTATCTCAAGGAAGTTGTCCAAGCCCTGGAAAGTGATCCTGATTTCAGAGAACGTTTGGAAAAAGCTGATGAAGAAGATGTTAGGGTAAAAGAATATTTTTAGTATCATTACATACATGACACACAATGCAGTTTTTCTTGTGTGGTGTTATTGTATTGAAGAACCATTTATCCAATCTAAATGAAACTTTAACTGGTTGAATGCTACAATCAAGTGCGATCATAGACACAGTAACATTTCCGTTGCAGCTTATGTAGGTACACATCTACATCTCTGCATTCAAATATTCAATGATTGATCATAGGTATGATCTTAGGTTTCTTCCTGGTTTTAAATTTTCTCTTGATGTTCAGAAAAATTGGTCCAAACTAGGCATTTGTGTTTATGACCTTTGATGCTAATGTATAAAGATAAAGTGAACATCACTGGGCTGTGAATAAAGAATTAGCTGTAGTTTTACAACTAAGATGACATCATGATCTCAGATAGCCACTGATGAGGAGCTTCTTACATGATTCCAAATACTCATAACAGGCATACTTAAAATTTCTCAAGCAAGTTTGCCACTATTTTACCAAAAGTTATATATTTTATGAAGTAATAAAATTTGCATTGTATCAACAAGCTACATAACTGTGCCTGTGAAGCTACTAGCCCTGTTCTAGATTAAATTCAGTTACCTACTTCATTTATGCTATTTGTATTCCCAATTGGTTCTTATTTTTAATTATTCCATTTCAGTCTGGAAAAATTGCTGAACAATTGGACTTTGTCAACCATAATGTAAGGACAAAATTGGATGAAATTAAACGTCGTGAGTTAGACAGGCTACGTCATTTAGCGACAAAGGTAAATTGTAATTAATAGTTCTTCCCTAATTGCCAGGGAATATATTGCGACATTTTTGGTGTAGGGGTTGGTCTATTTTCGTATTTTATTTGCTACTTTACCCTTTTTCCAACAGCAATTTGAGTTGACAAACAACTTGGAACAGCATGACGAGGGCAAAAGCGCTACAAATGAACATTTAGATCATAATAACCCACACACATTCGAGATTGATGATTTAAAGAAGCTCATCAAGAAGACCACTGCCGATTTAGAGGCTGCTGATAAGAAGAGGAAAGAAGAATTTAAGGTACTTCTTTTTTTTACAATTCTTAGGTAACTTATGACCATTCTTTAACATCTTGGTAAGTTTAATGTCACATTATAATGTTCATCACATTAAAAATTAGATTTATTAATCTTACCTAAAAAGTGCTGAGAATAGCCATTTGCTGACGTCATAATGACAAAAAATAGTTCCCTAAAACAACCGCCCTTCACTAGTGCTTTAGCTGGGAAGAAGAAGTGGAGCAACAAACTCCCCAGCGGCACAGCTGTCTGTTCAGTTACATACATCAATATGTGGACCCCTCTGAAGATTGTCATCAACTGTTATTCCTAGAAAAACTGCCCACAGATTCAAGTACCTATTTAATTGAGATGTGGGGTCCTAGATAATCTTGGTTTTGTGAACTATGTTAATTGTCTTACACCAATCTGTTACTGTTAATAGTGCATTAATACGTCGTCAAACTCACGTCTATTCCTGTCTACTTTAAAAAAGAGGTATCATCTGCAAAAGTACAACGTCACAGATGACCTTTAAATGTAATGGTAAATTATTCAATATACAATAAGAAGCAGAGGCAAATTCGTTGATATAAACTGAGCAAGATGTGTCTATCCTTGCATGTACTATACATACATTAAAAATACAGCTCAGTCTCACTTAGCCTTGAATCATTTCTATGGTTCATTATAGTTTCTACTATATTATGTTCACATGTACATACACATAGGTACTTCGATTGGTTATTTGTTTCCTAATTGCTTCGAAATCCATTTTCAGGAATATGAAATGCAAAAGAAATTTGAAGAACATCAGAAAGTAGAAGCCATGGAGGAGGCACAGAAGAAGGAATACATTGAGAAACATAAGCAAGAAGAAGAGGCTATCAAACACCACAAGCCGGTAAGTCCCGCTACCGTTAGGAAAATCTATTATCGCTTCCATTGTCAGAAATGATAACTGTTGCCTATGACGTTTCTTTAAGGAAATTTAAACGCAAAAATAATAATGTGAATTCCTCATTAGCGTCAGATGTTATTGAAGTGAACACAAAACATGGCCGGTATTATGACTAGCAATGTGATAAGGCGCGTATTATTTCACGTTTAGTTTAGATATGATTTCCAATTTTAATTCTTTTCGTGATTTTAAATCAAGAAAAGTATTGAAAGTAAAAATAAAGTATTGTAAGAAGAGAATATTGCTGTAAATTTAAATATGCCTTTGATAAACTGTAGTTTAGATATTGCTTATGACTTCAATATTCTTTTCTTGATTTAAAAACTGCTTCAATATCAAAATTAAATTTAAAAATGCCCTTGATAAAATGCAGCTTCACCATCCCGGTTCTAAACAACAACTGGAAGAAGTTTGGGAGAAGCAGGATCATATGGAACAACAACAATTTGAGCCCAAAGCATTCTTCATGATGCATGGTGAGTGGTGATTCACAACATTACTTATTAATCGTCAATTATTTGTAACAGCTACACCACCCCGCGACAAAGGATCAGTTGTTAGAGATATGGAAAAATGCCGACAATATGGATACAAAAGATTTCAACCCAAAGGTGTTTTTCATGATGCATGGTAAGATCCATAGCGTGCAAGTCAACTATAACTTAGAAAACGAATTAGTAAGTAGGTCATAACCAATTAGCTATTAACCAAAAGTAACTCGTAACCAATGACGAGTGTACAAGGGTAATTGCACGCTAATTTGGATTTTACAAACCCGCATGTAGTATCGTTTAGTACCTAATATTTGTTTTATCTTTTTGTTGGCATGCTTTTGTTTTGTGAATCAATAAACAATTTTATTTGGTTAATCGTTAAAGAGTAGTCTTAATAAATTATGATTTGCGTTGTGTTAGCCGACACAGTAGGTATTTGAGCATGTATTTTTTTTCGTACCTACTGCTCTTGAATATTTCCTAGATTTGATTTTGCTTTTGTTAATTTTAGTGTGTGTGTGAGTGTATTTGCATAACCTTATATTAATTGTTTATGTAGATCTTTATGCTTGTGTCCTCATATTCAATGTATTAAAAACTGTTTATAAATAATTCAATAAAAGACACATCATAGAATAGAGAACATCCATAACAATGAGAGAAATAGTAAATAATCAAGTTTAATAATTAAAAATGGTTACCTATGCATTTTTTTGGTTTTAGTATTATGCAATTTTTCATCGAGGAAATATCATTGTATATCCTATGAAGTTTCGAAATTGCGTAATGAGTGAAAACTTTAAAAGAAAAATATTGAGTATAGAATACTCAATTATCCATTTGTAGCTAATAAAACATATAATACCATTCAATTCATATTTAACCTTATTCCATCATTATTTTATATTCCATCATCCATACTAATATTATAAATGCGAAAGTAACTCTGTCTGTCTGTCTGTCTGTCTGTCTGTCTGTCTGTCTGTCTGTCTGTCTGTTACGCTTTCCCGCCTAAACCTCTCAACCGATTTTGATGAAATTTGGCACAGACAATCTTTGGACCCTGAGAAAAACATAGGCTACCTGTTATCGGAAAAATTTGATATTCCCGAGGAAATCTAAAAAGCGCGATATAACCGAACACCACGCGGACGAAGCGGGCGGAAGCACACAATCTTTAGACCCCGAAAGGACATAGGCTACCTTTATCCCGGAAAAATTTGACCAGGGAATCTAAGCGCGATATAACCGAAATTTAGCCCGCGGGCGGAAAACTAGTTATTTTATATATTTTTTCTCATTATTTAATTTCGAAATTACCAAGTGTTAAGATTGTATAAATATACTAGCTTTGCCCGCGGCTTCGCCCGCGTGGAGTTCGGTTATATCGCGCTTTTTAACATCAAAGGATAAGTGTTCTCAGGATTGTCTGTGCCAAATTTCATCAAAATCGGTTGAGAAGTTTAAGCAGATAGACAGACAGACAGACAGATAGACAGACAGACAGACAGAGTTACTTTCGCATTTATAATATTAGTATGGATTTACTGGGACTATCCAATTAAAATCTCAACAATCTGAAATCATGATTCATTTTAATTATTATTGTCAAATGGTGTTGTGTTTAATCCACAGATGTTGATGGCAATGGCGTTTGGGACGCAGACGAAGTTAAGGCTTTGTTCATCAAAGAATTGGACAAGTTATATGGACCGGGTGGTCCCAACAAGGACTTGCATGAGAGAGCTGAGGAAATGGAAAGGATGCGTGAACACGTGTTCAAGGAAAACGACAAGAACCACGACGGTCTAATCGATTTTAACGAATTCATGACAGAGACTCAAAAAGCTGAATTTAACCAAGATGAAGGTAACGTTTTGCTATCTCGTACTGTACGAACCTTTTTCTTAGTAAAATTGCAATCCTTCCGTTGAACTTGGCGATCATCGACTAAAATAACTTCTAACTTCACACAATGAGTTGATGAAATGATGAGTCTGTTCCTCTTTCTGTAGTTTGCCAATCAAAATGAGTTATACAATATGTAAAGAAAACCCCGTCCGACCCATAAGTATAATAAAGGTTATGTTAACACATGACCAAATAAAATATGAAATTTTTCAAAATCATTATAGTAGGTAACAATACTATTGAATTTTGAAATAATCTTTTTAAGATATTGCATAGCTGATATCGCGCGCCTTGAGTGTAGAGACTGAATCCAGAAATTCCGTAACGAAAATAATCTAACACTCCCACTCATTAGTCTAATGTCGTTTCAGCGGCACGGTGTGTTTGTGTGCGTACGACTACATCTTTTGATAACAATTAGATTTACAAAAAGAGCATGTATATTGCAGGGCGCGAACTCAGGTCTAGCTAATGATTGTCCCGATTTGCTAAACATACTATTAGTTTTCACTCTGAAATAGGTATCTATAAGATGCAGCCGACACCAATTTTATGATAGTTTCACATGGTTGTCGTGAAAGTCTGTTACTGTTTGGATTTGAAAAAAGACAATGATCGCTGAGTTTGTTAGTTGGAACTCCGAAGTAATTAATGCTATTAACCGGCCATAGACAAGTAATTTTTGTCAAGCATCCTTTTGTGTTAGTTTTAGGCTTTTCTTCTCAGAGGTATTCAGTTAGGAAATGCCGGCTCCAAGTAGTTTAAAAAAATATGACGTGTAAAAGTGATCACAGAGATCCTACTTGCATAATAAACGATTTCATTTCATTTATTTTTATTTCAGGGGTTTTGGAAAATGACGTTATTTTTAAGCTATTGCATAGCTTCTCTTTCTTTATCAATGTCCAACATAAAACATTGAGTATAGTATAGTCGCTAAATCTCCACCATTTTTAGCACTCTTGATGACGTTACTTAACAAAGGAAAAAAATACTGCATAAATAAATAATTATAATTGCATAATTTGATAAAAATTGCTATGCAATAGCTTTACCGCGGCAGCCCCCGAGTGCCACGCGTATTTTATTTCCGAGAATTAATTCCATCTTCCCATAAAATGGATTTTTTTAGAAAGTGAACACAATTTTCGACGGTATTATTATGAGCCACACGACCGCGTACCGCGTGCTCTGCCCCACTTCGCTCGCGCATATATTGCCTACCGCACATGTATTAATTTACCTCCTTTTACAAAATAATATTTATACTTTTATTTTTTTTTACTTAATTTTAGCCCGGCTTTGTAGGCATTAGTAGAATCAGTTATCGATACCTAACAATACCATCACGGATCGGACAGGGTTTTTTTTACATATTGTATATCTACGAAATACATAGAAAGTGTTTTACAATATATTGTAGAAAGATAAATACGTAAAATATTTTTTTTAGGGTGGAAGACTATTGAAGAAAATCAAATTTACACTCAAAATGAATATGAAGAATACGAAAGGAGGAGGCTTGAAGAACTGAGATATCTTCAACAGCGTGGTTTGGTTCGTATCTTACCCATTCTTCATCATAAGTATCCACAGCATGGACATGGCATAGCCCTTTGCTTGCGTCAATGTCGACGGTACTGTCTTGCCGGTTCCTTCCACCATTTTAACATTATCGCTTGCCTACCTGCAATGTCTTAACTTTACATACACCACTTATTAATAAAACAGAGCCAGAGAAATATAAGTCTAGATTGCGACATTATTCTTAAACCCCCCTATTGAGGAGGGCGGAAAAATTATAAAAGAGTTCCTTAGCGAAAAATTATAAAAGAGTTACTAGCCACGCACAATGGTCCGCTGGAGGGACTGAGTGCGGAAACCAAACCAAACCAATAACATAGAAAGAGTTCCTCTTGCAAACAGTTAACCTAGAAAGTTCTGTTAGAAATAATACAAATTAATGCTCAGTGCGGGCAACACCCTACAACTGATAGTATCATAAACTGTTTGTTTCAAAATAATTAATAGCAGATTTCCATTTTTATCATAAACTGCACAATTTAACGTTTTACTACCATTGCACTTTTATAAGATAGCTCATATGACCAATTTTCATAATATTTTCCTATAAATAAGTCCATTGCTGTGGACAAAATGAATGACGGACAGTTTAATCCCATCAAATATGACTATAATAGAATATAATCATCTTAACTGTGCTTACAGTCCTGCTCGTAAATCAACATCTGGATGATCCATTTGCGATTTAACCATTCAATTATTATCTTCATCTACAGGTTGATGCTCATGGCCAGCCCGTCCCTGGTGCACAGCATCAAATTCACCAAGCTCTGCAGCAGTTCCGTGCCTATCAACACCAACAAGCTTACCAGCAGCAAATGCAGCACCATCAACAACCGCCATACCAAGGCCAACAACAATATGGTCAAGTACCTCAAGGTCAAATGCCTCATGGACAGGTTCCACCTTACCAGCAGCCGCCACAACAATATCCGCAGGGACAACCGCAATATCAAGCGCAGTATCCTCAAGGCCAATTCCAACAACCACCCCAAGGTCAATTCCAGCAGCCTCCACCCCAAGGTCAATACCAACAGCCGCCTCAAGGTCAATACCAACAGCCGTCCCAAGGTCAGCAACCGCAAGCACAAGGTCAACCACAAGGGCAAGCGCCCCCACAGCTTAATGTGAATCAGGGTCAAGTTCCACCTGTGCAACAAGCACAGCCTCCTCAAGGACAGGTACAGCCTGGCCAAGGACAGGCGCCGCAGGCACCTGTACAGGCTGCACCGGCAGCAGCTCAGGCTCCGCAGGTACCAGCACAAACTGCACAGACTCAAAATCAAGTACCACCGCAAGCACAAGTCCCACCAGTTAAGGCACAAAACGTCTGATTAAATCAAAACAAGAAGATTGATTGATATGAAGTATTTTTATTTATTTATGATCTTCACTCTATTTATTATATTTTTCTATGATTTCGCTTCTGAGTGCCAAATTCGTATCACGCTTTTTATTTTTATGTTTTTCGTAAAATACTCTTTTTTTTAAATTATTTATAGAATTCTGCCCTAGGTACAATTTGTAAATTAGATAATACTAAAAGAGTTTAACTGTAAATTAGACAATTATTAGCTGTTAAATAAATGATAGCAAACTGGCGATGTATTTCTTTTTTTTATATCCTTTTTCTTTATATTAGATGACTGAAAAGTGTTGCCGAAATCTATGGTTATAGTATGGCTGTGTGATACAGAGGAAACGGGGAAAAAGTAAGTTTGATGAATGTGAATGGGTGTAAAAGTGACAGGAATGTGTGGAAGAGAATATTTCCGCTTCCAAAAAGTTTACAGTAAACTAGCTGTTGCCCGGGACTTCGTCCGCTTCAATTTCTGTTATTAAGGAGTTTCATATCATAATATTTTTTGGGTAATTTTAATAGTTTCTTCGTTTCCGCAGCGCATGAAATAGAAGCCCTCAGATGATAATTTTCTCCGGTTTTTCCTCTTTTTCCACTGATTATTTGGACCTATTGGTCGCAGCGTGATATTATATTGCCTAAAGCCTTCCTCGATAAATGGACCACCTATGATACAAGAAAAATATTGTTTCAATTTGAACCAGAAGTTTCTGAGATTAGCGCGTTCAAACAAACAAACTCTTCAGATTTATAATATTAGTATACAAACCATGTCACACAGAAAGTATTGCGACAAAAAGTTTTTATGTGTGAGAAGCTGGCCAGAAATAATTTATTTAAAAAACTAGCTGTGCTCGCGACTTCATCCGCGTATTATTATTATATTTTTTTTGGTTTTGACATTTTTATTATCATTTATTTACAGTTTTTTTATTAGCTTTAATGAAAAAAAATCTCTATAATATTTGGTGTACGATTTTCTTGGGCTTAAACAATAACACTATTGGCATTCCTCGCACTTGCCACGTATAGCTGTCCGTGGGTAAAGCAACCTTTAGTTAAATTTATACCAGCTTTGCTTAACGTTTGTCCTTGGGACTTGTTGATTGTCATAGCAAAACTGGCATTGATCGGGAATTGCAATCTTTTGGTTTTAAATTGAAAATTCGATGGTATTATAGGAATTCGTGGTATAAATACTATTTCACCTTTTCCGCATCCGGATATTATACGACATTCTATAACGTTTCTTTGCAACGACACTACTCGCAACCTAGTACCACAGTATAAAAATCATACAGTAGGTCGACGCCTTTGATCTCGTGTAAAATGCCGACATCGTCTAGACAGTAACGCATCGGCCAGGGTTGTCACAAATAAACAATATTTATGAAATTATTTATTTATTGCAGATCAACATCGATAGCTGTATTATATTTAATTAATTTGCTATTTTTACTAAGGGAACAACTCGAGACAGATTTAAGTTATTTAGATGGCATTTTCGTAACCAGCACCCCAATCGACCTCGGAATTAACACCCATATCATATTAATATACATTTAAATTGGCGTCCGCCATCTTGGATTTCAGAAAGGATAGCTTTTTCGTAACAAGCACCACAATTATATTTACTTAATTGACACCCATATGAAATTTTAAAAAATGACGTCCGCCATTTTGGATATCAATAAGGATGGCTTCTTCGTTACAAGCACCCCAATTATACTCAAAAATTGACACTCATATCAAATTATAAAACAAATAAAAAAACAAACACGTGTTAGCCCTTAATGATAGATACCGAGCTACGAACATCGTTTTGTTCGCAGCTCGGGTGCCATTTACCCGCGTCTCGTCCCTCACACCCCGCACGCTTGCTCTGTCTAGACGTCTTCGTCGGACGACTGTATGATTTTTAGACTGTGTTAGTACCATTGCAAAGTTTTGGCGGGCTTAAATTACGCGATAGCATGATGGGCACGCCAACCTTTAGTTCTGGTTTGTGGGAGGGTAAACCAGGCACAATTAGGTATACTGTTTAAAAATTCTGTATGGTAATTAACGACTTCATCCGGATTGCAAACTGTATTGATGGAAAGATATGTTTGTGATTCACCTGATAGCTTATCTAAAATGCACTGATTAAGAGCAGTAGCCTGGTCGTTCGTAGGTGCTAAAATTGATCTGTCATACAACCACGAATCTTCTTTGATATTGAGATTGTGAATATCATCTTAAATACTATATAGTGGCGGACATTGAAACTTTAATATTATTAAAGTTTCAATGTCCGCCTCAAGCTGACAAAGACTGGTACCTAGGTAGTTCTATATCATGATTACATTTTTCCTCGTCTCTTCTGGACACTTCCCTCTCCAACATCAAGAAGAATTTTACTAAATTCTGAATATGCTAAATGTGCTCTCATTTTTGTTTTAAATGAAGTTTTTTACACTGTTTCCAAAGAACTGAACGTTTTAAACAGGCGTTAATTTCATCGGCTCGCGTACCCTTACTTACAACCGGTAATATTTCTTTATAATCTCCAGCGAATAAGAATACGACTCCTCCAAATAATAGATTATTACTTCTTATATCCTGCATCGTCCTATTCACAGCTTTTATAGAAATCTTGTTTGCCATGGTGGATTCGTCCCATACTACAAATACACAATCTTGTAGTACTTTGGCTTTGAGACTATTTTCAATGCGCGAGAGCCGCGCGCGGTACTGCATCGTACTTTGATATATAACATTACTTTATTTTTCTAAAATAAAAGGATTTTTCTAAAATAAAAGTAGCCTAAGTTACTCCTTATTACATAAGCTATATGCCAGTGAAAGTCCCATCCAAATCGGTCCAGCCGTTCCAGAGATTAGCCGGAACAAACAGGCAGACAACAATTTTAAAAATATGTATTTTGGGATGTGTACTGTATATACATTCATATGCATGTAGTAGAAAGCGGTTATTTTAATATTACAAACAGACACTCCAATTTTATTTATTTGTATAGATATGATTTTTTTTAATAATTATAAACTAGTGCTTGATCGCAATCGCGCCTGATGGTAAGCAGTGATGCAATCGTTGATGGTATAGCGGGCTAGTTTAATAAGCCCATTCACACAAAAAACTGAGTGAATAGGTAGGAAGGCGGCAGTTGAGCGAAGTAATGCAATGTTTATCCAGAGGGAGATTGATCTTTAGACACTCCACGACCAAACTCCCTACACAACAACATTTGGCGCATCGTACCCGGCACACATCGCAACACAACTGCTCAGACCCGTCCTCCGTACGGTTTCACCAGACATCATGCCGGAACACGACGAATCGCTTGGCGGTAAGACTTTGTCTGATGGTTGGTAACTTCTGCCGGCAGCCGATGTTATGGCCTACCACCACAAAAATTTATAACAGATAATAGGTACGTCCCAAATGCAAAACTTCCTTCCACAATGTTGGCGAGCTAATTAAAATTATCGTGTCACTTTGAAAAATGGATTTGCGTCGAGACCATTTTCGGGCTATGATTTTTACGATTTCAAATATCGAAACCAGACGAACCCTACGATAGACTTCAAATGGCATTCATGGATGTAGGCCCTTCTAAGGCAACCGTGTATCGGTGGTATAATGAATGCAAGCGCGGTCGACTAACTTGGGGGGGATGAAGAAAGAAGTGGTCGCCCTTCGACGACTATTACAGAAGAAAACGTGCTATCAGTGAAAAGTATGATGCAAGACAGTAGTCGAATTACATAACAAGAAATTCAGCATAAACTGCAGATTGGATCAGGAAGCCTTCACGAGGTTCTACACGTGCATCTTCGGTTGCGGAGGATAGTTTCATTCAGGGTACCGTACCGCATAATCTCATCGATGCTCAGAGGCAGGCTCGGGTGGAATAGTGCCAGTACCTACCCAGAGAGGGGCAGGTGGAGGCAGTTGAGGGAGAGGATGAAGGAGCTTTTGTTGAGGAAAATAAAAGTAATAATTAACTAACAGTATTTTATAATTTTATGGTATTTATATTTTATAGAAGTATTTGCATAGTGGTTTGCTTATTTTACACTAGCTTTCCGCCCGCGGCTTCGCCCGCGTGGAGTTCGGTTATATCGCGCTTTTTAGACTTCCCTCGGGAACATCAAATTTTTCCGGGATAAAACGTAGCCTATGTTCTTTTTCAGGGTCTAAAGAATGTCTGTGCCAAATTTCATCAAAATCGGTTGAGAGATTTAAGCGGGAAAGCGTAACAGACAGACAGAGTTACTTTCGCATTTATAATATTAGTATGGATTGCACGATTAATGTTATTACTATTAATTATAATAAACTACTTAAATATTTATAATTTTATTGTGTAGGTATTGTGAATTTTGATATTTTCATACTCTTTTAATTGTTGTTTTAAAATAAATTTATTTTCTAGGTAAAAAGAGTGAAATGTAAAGTAAAAAAGGTTTTTATTATTGTTAAAATTTATCATTGAAATATTCGCCAATAGTTTAATAGCTTTTAGTTATGAGGAATTGTTTTAATTTATTGGTAAAGATATTATTTTTAGTTACATTTTTTATGTCTTCAGGTAATTTATTGTATATTTTAATGGACATGACAAAATAATGTAAGTACCTACCTACTAGAAGAGTGTATTTTTAATCGTGACTTGGCTATGTTAAATCTGCTTTCATGTCTAGGTAAGGTTTTTGTTCGGATATCTCCTCTTTTGATGTAAAATTGCGGATATTTTAGTACAAATTAACATAAAAAGTATAAACGGGGACTTATCTCTAACTTTTAAATAAACCACGCAGTACCTAGACACTCACAAAATGTACGGTTTAATTGCCAAAAAACCGCGTGCGACTATGCGCAGAAAGATTACCCATTCTAAAAATTTGACTTGCCGTCCCCTAGGCTTGCCTTGCCCTAGGCCAGAAGCTGGTTACGCCCATGAATGGTGCCATGATATGATAGACAAATTTGAAGCAGGCTTGTCTCGGCGTGTTTACGACATCGTTACAGATGATGAACCTTGGATTTATCAATACGATCCAGAAACGAAGCGCCAGTCGACAGTTAGGGTGTTTCACACAGCCTCCGTGGCATAGCGGTAGCAAACGCGGCCGCTGCGCAAAGTGGCGTGGGTTCGATCCCCGCACAGTGCATGTATTTGTATGCATGAATATGAATATTTGCACTAGTCTGGTCGTGCCTCGGAAAGCACGTTAAGCCGTTGGTCCCGGTTGCCATCCGAACATTTAGTGGCAGTCGTTACGGGTTGTTGGAGCCCTCAAAAATCCAACAATTGGTCTAACTGCAATGCTTCGATGTCGCCTTCGGGTTGTGGAGGTCAGACGGCAGTCGCTTCACGGAAAGTCGAAGTTTAGCCATATCAGCAGTTGGACTGGTAAAGCGGGCCCCAGACTCCAAAGCTGAAAAGGCTTCGGATGCGACTAAGATTAACGCTAGGATGATGATGATGATGAATCTTAGATTTATCAATACGATCCAGAAACGAAGCGCCAGTCGACAGGCCTCTGCCTCGAAGTTTGCGGGCAGCGGGGCGGCGGCGGCGGCGGCGAGTGAGCGGCAGGATCTTAGGCGTAAAATCAAACGGACCGGTTCTCGAAAACAGCGGCGCGGCAGCGGGGCGGTGGCGGGCAGCGAGCGGTGTACTTCTCGCGCTCGAATCTTGCGGGCAGCGGGCGGGCAGCGAGCGTTGATCGAGCGTTAAAAAGATGTTGCCGTCATTGTTCAGACATTTCTTTCGCGAATAAAAACAAATATCTCGTCAACACAATCGTGGACACAACACTACGAGGCTATAGTGACGCACGATCTGGGACAGTACTCCGGTCATACTCCTGGGTCACCCTCCTTACAGCCCTGACCTAGTACCGTGTGACTTCTTTTTATTCCCAAAAATAAAGATCAGCTCAAAGGGATACAATTTTCGTCGCCGGATGATGCACTTTCAGCGTTCGAGCAGGCTGTAAACGAGGTGTCTGCTGCGGACTGGAACAAGTGTTTCGAAAACTGGTTCAGACACATGAAATGTTGTATAGAGGCTGGTGGAGAGTACCTACTTTAAAAGACCTAATAAAAATATATGTACCTATAGATTCTTTTTTATATATCCATACTAATATTATAAATGCGAAAGTATCTCTGTCTGTCTGTCTGACCGGCTTTCACGCCAAAAGTACTGAACCGATTGTAATGAAATTTGGTATAGAGATAGTCTAGAGCCTGAGCAAAAACATAGGCTATATAACATCCCGCTAAGACCAATAGGAGCAGAGCAATAACAATAACAATTGCGACAACGGGTGCAAACGCGTACGTACATATTGCTCCCATTATTTTAACAGGCGTTTATTTTATATCAACTGAGCTCTTTTTATTTTTTTTTCGGATGGACTACAGTTTTGAAATTTGGCATAAATTTTGTTTATTATAAACCGTATGTTTGCTATCGGGATCCACCCCGCGCTGTAAACTGAATTCTACGGTGACGGAGCCGCGGGCAACAGCTGGTTGTGAATATTTTTTGAATAGTTTTTATTTCATTGTTCCACTCTGACTCAACCAAAGCACCTACCATCGAATCACCCTTAGTTGTCTAGTAGAGAATCCTTAAGGACTTAAGTTTGAGTTGTAGGTACCTTTTTTGTGCACGAAAAGTTTATTTGTAAAAAATAAAAAGACGACTTATCGCGACAACACCTATTATAGACACATGTCTCATATAGACCTTCATACGTATCAAAGTCTGGGGATGGGAATAATATCCGTCTGGCCAGGCTCTAAAGCTGTCTCCATTTGGAAGCGTAAGCGGATAGCGAAAAGGTATAGGTAGGTGCTCCTTGCACGTTAGTGTTTCAGTCAGATACATTATCATGTGATTACTACCTGTAAGTACTAGTTTTTGCTACTTACTAGATATGTAGAAAAACTGTGCAACACTCAAAATCTGGCAAACCTCGAAATGGTAAAGAATTGAAAAAGAGTGTTGGAAGATATTTTTTTAAAGAAACGTTATTTAAAATGTTGTGGAAGTAGGTATGAGGAACCGAGTAAAGTTCACTCATACTTCGTAGAAAAGGGAGGATCCTCCGACCAGACAGGTACTGTCTGGCGGGCACTTGCCCAACGGTTGATGTTGGGAAGTTGTATGTATGCTAATTGCACGGCAAATTCTGCTTGCGAAATGTAGAATTCGTTGTTCGTTTTTGTGGCATTTGTACTCGTAGTTATTTCATAATTTTGCTTTTCGGTTTTTTTTCCTTTGTTTTATTTTATAATTTAACCCTTGTTTTGATTATTAAATTACTTGCTTTTGATTTGGGAGACAAAATGCAGACCAAATGAAACAAATTCAATTTATTGGCAAGTTAATTTGTTTAAATAACTACTTTAACCTATACATGACAGCCTCCGTTACGTAGCGGTAGCGAACGTGGCCGCGGCAAGGCGGCGCGGGTTCGAACCCCGCGCAGTGCAAATATTTGTATGCATGAATAGGTATGAATATTTGCACTGGTCTCGTCGTGCCTCGGAAAGCACGTTAAGCCGTTGGTCCTGGTTGTCATACGGACATCTAATGGCAGTCGTTACGGGTTGTTGGAGCCCTCAAAAGTCTAACAATTGGTCTTACTGCAATGCTTAGATATCGCCTTCGGGTTGTGGAGGTCAGACGGCAGTCGCTTCACGGAAAATATCGAAGTTTAGCCAAAAATCAGCAGTTAGATTGGTAAAGCGGACCCCAGGCTCCAAAGCTAAAAAGCTACGGATGCGACTGGAATTAACGTTGAGATGATGACCTACTTTAACATAAATAAGCGTGTTTTTTTTTAAACCTAATCTTATGCGACTTTTATAAATTGTCCTTGGTTCTCTGTTGCACGCTAATTCCTAATCACATTCCTAAGTATACCTAATGAAATCTCGAGGAAAAACGTGTGTTTTTGTTGCCTAGTGTAATTGGGTGGCAGAAAAAGAGGGGAGCGTTCTAAATGGTAAAACGGTACCTAAATGCCTAACGTAGCCATGGTGACGGTTGCCGTCCCAGAGGAAAAGCTGACATATTAGGGTTACCTACACAGACATATCAGTTTACTAGTCCAATAGTCCGCTAAATTTGTGATTTTTAATTTATTTAAATTTGTCTCGTGTGTGTAAACTATGGATGTGTGTCCGAAATAAATGATTATTATTATTAATTGTGACCCGCTGCCGCTTGCTCCTTAGTCAATAGCCTTACATCGGTCAAGCATTAGTAGAAGGGATGACGGGTTGCGCGCGACGCCCGGCATGCCCGATGCTGCGCAGCTTTTGAAAATCGATCGCTTCCATTGCATTATTTCGAACGTTCCCTCTCCGGTGTCAGACGTATCCCGAGTTTGTGGACGGAAGTGAATTAACTGAACATAAAATGGCGAAGAAGTTCGGACCAGAGGAAAACTACTGGTCACCCTTCCAGCAGGATGTAATGAAGATGGTCCAGCGTCATCCCATCACATACATACGGGATATAATGATGACCCCTACCCAGTACAAGGCTGCCCTGACCACCGCCTGGGATAGGATCGCTCGCGATATTCGCATGCCGCGTAAGTCCTTACTTATCTATTTTGTTATTTGTTTATGACGAGGTAAAACACTTTTGTATAGATTTCGTAGGTATATGCAATAGTTTATAGGTAAAGGTATCTAGTGCCGCTTGGCGAGTACACTTGGAAACAAAAAAAAAATATTTTAAATCTAAGCCGCCGAGCCACTGCACTAAGCTGCTGGTCCAATGCTGAGCGTGCGAATTAAGTTCCCCGTTGCATTTGCAAAGTGAGCCATTGCGATATATACTTATGCATTTTTTTTGTTTTACAGAAAAGGCATGCAAACAGGAGTGGACCAGCATCAAGTTCAGATATGCGAAGGTAAACAACATGATACGCTATGGAAAAGTGACCGAGGAGATTATCCAAATGCATCCAAAAACAAGCAAATACTTGGATGGGAGCCTGGAATTTATGGATGCATACATCTATGAGATAGATGATGATGACATACCAGCTCCGATCCATAAACGTTTCAACAAGATGTTTGGGGTAACTAACAAACAGGGAGTAACCAAGGAGATGGTACAAGCTTTGCTGAAGAAGAGGACACAAGAGGAAGAACCCAATGATGAAATGGGTAAAATACATGTTCAAAATCTAATGAACATAGTCGAAGATGCTGTGGAACGTTCTCTTAGGGAGATCAATGACGATCCCGAGCACCGAACAGCCGGCTAATTTCATTGCACATCATCAAAATAGTAACGAAGTTGCCTACAAAGGCAAAGTTACTATTTATCAATCATTTAATCTATTGTCATATCTAATTATCTATGTGCTCATATCAATACTCAATATTCGATAAAATTGACGAGAACGTCTTTTGGAAAGAAGAAGTTTCGGACTGGAACAAACTGGAGGATATTGTAATGGTAGGTGCCATGGACTGGAAGTAGTGTGGACACGACGGAGCAGATGGCTCGGTTAGGGCGAAGCAGAAGAGCGGGGCAACAAGCGGAGCAGCGGAACGACGAACAATAAGCAGGAAGAAAAGGACTGATTATAAGGAAGCCAAATTTGGAAATTTTTAATCTTAGCGTAGTTCTATACTCGAGTATACAATATGGTCAATATATCTGTACCAATAATATTGTAGAACTTGGAATTAAATGTAAACTTTTCTCTTATGAATAAGGTACGTGTTTTAATTACCTTGGCGTTTTGCTGGCGGCTCTAAGTTATTTGGGGCATTATGGGACACTCATTTTGTATCAAAAACAATTCTCTTAAAGTAGATACGTTATAAGATTTACTTGCTACATGCTGCTAATGAACGTACTAAGCCACTATAGGCCATATGGTTAACTAAGACGTTACCTGAGGTAGAAGCACGGGGCGGGAGGGTGTGGTGACGAATTGTAAGACATCAGTGATTCATCAACTATCATATCACCTCTTCTTTAGCTATGACCCCCCTCCCCTCCCCCTCTAGCTGTCTCAGGCAACATCTCAGTTAAGCGGCCGTCTTATATCTGTTAACATGTCACCTTGCTATGCACATTATTTGCTCTGCGATAATCATAGTGAACCACTCTGCATCAGCCATATACTTACCCACCGCTAAGCTATATAGGTACATTTTTAATTTGTCATCATATGAAAATGTGAGCGGGATCGTTTACTGCCACCAAAGCATGCTACGCACGAAACAAATGCTGGGGAGCGTAGGAACCGTGGCGAACTATGCCGTGCATGTCCTGGGTCGCAATGACTGATTGGTTGGTGGAATCCATTGGCACTAGGTGGTTTAAGTCAGGCTTCCTTATGATTTTGTGTTCTGCTTATAAGGGCGCTTCCTTTCTAACACTTGTTACCATTTTTTTTCTTCTCGAAAATATCATGTTGGGTTGTGTAAGTACCACGCTACGAAATCATTGATTAACTTCGCCCTCGATAGGTATTTTGGGTGCATAAGATTTGAGAACTGCGCCCAGCAGTGGGACGATAAAAAGGATGATAATGATGATGAATATTTGAAATTCGATATTATTTAATAAAATTATTTATTTCAAAATTTCTGTTTCTATTGTTCTAAGTGTAGTATCAATAGTTTAATTTAAATGTGCAATAGATACCTACATTGAATTGACATAGAATCTTCATGGTTTGAGGTTTTCGAATGAAACTTTTTACTGCCGTCATCCTTCCTATTCCTAAGTTCCAGATCCATCTCCCTCTGGCGCAGCATCGTTACAGCATCGTTACAGAATATATTACAGATTGAAAAATTGCAAGGCGTCGCGTATGCGTCGGTAACGGTCGGTAAAGGTTTTTTATGCCGGGGCTACATTAGCGGGCTACGGCGAATATTCGGGCTACTATGGCAGGGTACATACTACATAGTTGCAACGCAATGTATTCAGACAATATTCGCTGGAGTGGCCACACCTACGTCACTTCAGTGTCGTCAAGACTTTGAAGCAGGACTAACTATTCTTTTTGCATTTTGTATTTCATTATCTTTGTTTTGTTTGTTTTGTACACGTGTAATAAATAATAATTTACTAACATATAATGCAAAGCCACTTCTTCCTCCATTGTCTCGGCCGCACAACTAAACAACGAATATTCGCCGTAGGCCGTATTCTGAATCTTCGCCCGCCAATGTAGACAAGAACATCGTGTATGTCCGACAACGGATATTTTGCGCGCCAACGCGATACGAATCTTCGCCCGCTAATGTAGCCCCGGCATTATACATACAGGATGTATCTGACATCGTAATGCAAACTTCGCGAAAAGGCATGCTGATAAGATCGTTTTTCGGGTTTTGTTTTCATAGCGCCTTTTTATGTAATTAGCGAATTATTTAATTTTTACTTTAAAATCTTATTGGGTTATAAAAGTATAGCAATTGTGAATGGTCTATAGTGAAAAAAAAACTACATTTATTTTTTTTAAATCATGAAAAAGCCACCACTGGGGGGTTCAGAATCATGTACTGGATCCATGGTACTCGTTTGTGCGTCGATGTCAGATACACCCTTTATAACGCTCACAGTTTTTCTGTTATACAATATGAAAAGAAAACTCTGTCCGATTCGTGAAGGTATTGTTAGGTATCGTTAATTGATTCTAATAATGCCTACAAAGCCGAGCTAAACTTAAAAAACATCCCCCTAAAAAAAATAAATATTATTTCGAAAAAGCGAGGTAACTTAATGCATGTACGGTAGGCAACACGTTAGGCATACCTACACGCGCGGGTGAAGGGGGGCAGGGCAGGCGACACGTGATCGCATCGCTATTCGCTCCGCCATAGATGGTGTTGTCACTTTTAAAAATTATAAAGTTTCGGGGAAGTTGAAATTAAATTGCGGGAAAAATGATTATTTCAAAATTCATTAGTATTGTTACTATGAAGATCACGTAAAATTTTATATGATATTTGGTCATGTGTTTACCTAACCTTTATTATCCTTATGGGCTTAGCGGGTTAAGGCGTATTAGGTGAGGGGTTAGGTCCAAGGCGATTGCCTCCTTCTTGACCATCACGGTCTCACAAAAGAAAGCTACTTCTGTCCACTTCTCTGTCAGGATACCTTCACAGTGATGGCAACTTGTCGTAGCTTCTCGCCCAATGCTGTGCAGGTCCTCACCGAACTCACTCAAAACCATGTCCGGTGAACACCTGGGTGTATAGTTTTTTGTAGATTTTTCATTTTATTATTTTAGAAGTTAGAGGGGTGGGGCAACTTTTTTCCGCTTTGGAAGCGCCTGTCATGCACACTATTCAGTTTAGAAAAAAAAATATTTTAGAAACCTCTCCTCTCTCTCTTTTTTTTTAATAATGATAAACTAGTGCTTGACTGCTATCCCGGCTGATGATATGCAGTAATGCAATCGTTGATGGTAAAGCGCACTAATTTATTAAGCCTATTCACTTAAAAAACTTAGGAATAGGAAGGATGACGGCAGTTGAGCGAGGTGATGCCGCCCGCCCCTGCTTCGCAGGGGGCAATGCTAAATACATATGCAATATGTAAAGAAAACCCTGTCCGACCCATAAGGATAATAAAGGTTAGGTAAACACATGACCAAATATCATATAAAATTTTACGTGATCATCATAGTAACAATACTAATGAATTTTGAAATAATCATTTTTCCCGCAAATTAATTTCAACCTCCCCGAAACTTTGTAATTTTTGAAAGTGACAACACCATTTGTGGCGGAGCGAATAGCGATGCGATCACGTGTCGCCTACCCTACCCCCCTTCACCCGCGCATGTAGGTATGCCTAACGTGTTGCCTACCGCTCATGCATTAAGTTACCTCGCTTTTTCGAAATAATATTTATTTTTTTAGAGGGATGTTTTTTAAGTTTAGCCGGGCTTTGTAATCATTATTAGAATCAGTTAACGATACCTAACAATACCTTCACGGATCGGACAGGGATTTCTTTACATATTGTATAACAGAAAAACTGTGAGTGTTTGTGGAGACAAGAACGTCGTGTATGTCCGACAACGGATATTTTGCGCGCCAACGCCATACGAATCTTACGAAAATTGCTTGGCATACGAAGCCCCGGCATTATACATATAACACTCACAGTTTTTTTATTATATTATTAGCGGGCGAAGATTCATATGGCGTTGGCGCGCAAAATATCCGTTGTCGGACATACACGACGTTCTTGTCTCCATTGGCGGGCGAAGATTCAGAAAGCGGCCTACGGCGAATATTCCTTGTTTAGTTGTGCGGCCGAGACGATGGAGGAAGAAGTGGCTTTGCATTAGATGTTAGTAAATTATTATTTATTACACGTGTACAAAACAAACAAAACAAAGACAATGAAAAACAAAGTGCAAAAAGAATAGTTAGTCCTGCTTCAAAGTCTTGACGACACTGAAGTGACATAGGTGTGGCCACTCCAGCGAATATTGTCTGAATACATTGCGTTGCAACGATGTACCCGGCCACAGTAGCCCGAATATTCGCCGTAGCCCGCTAATGTAGCCCCGGCATAAAAAACCTTTTCCGACCGTTACCGACGCATACGCGACGCCTTGTAATTTTTCAATCTGTAATATATTCGAAAATATTTATTTAAATCATATGCTGTAAATAAATAAATATAAACCGACAAATCACACAGATTGAGCTAGCCCCAAAGTATGTTCCAGACATGTGTTATGGGATACTAACTCAACGATACTATATTTATAATAGATACATATATAGATAAACATCCAATACCCAGGTCAATCAGGAAAAGATCGTTTTCCACCATGAGCTGGCCGGGGATTGAACCCGGGGCCTCTACGTCGCAGGCAGGCTATGTTAAGGATTTAAGGTAATACGGATCAATGCTGTATTTGTTAAAATCGCTTCGGAATAATTTGGATAATGCCAATATTTGTCGTAAAAAGTAAATGACAAAAAAATGTATTGTGGGTTGATTGTGGGATATCTTTATGAGATAGACATATACCATTCTGGACTTTTCTGTAAACCTTTTTAATGTGTAGGTACAATATTAAGTAGGTACATTATTTTGATTAATCTCGTCATGGTCACCCTGCGTTTCACTTCAAACCTCAAAAATAATAGTATTTCCTTCTTTCTTATACAATATGTAAAGAAAACCCTGTCCGATCCGTGAAGGTATTGTTAGGTATCGATAACTGATTCTACTAATGCTCACAAAGACACCCTAAACTTAAAAAGAAAAATCCCACTAAAAAAATAAATATTATTTCGCAAAAAGAGGTAACTTAATACATGTGCTGTATGCAACCCTTTCCGCGGGCGGCGGCGGGGGGCAGGGCACGCGGCACCTGTGACGTGGTCGCGTCGCTATTCGCTTATAATAATACCGGTGTTGTCACTTTTTTAAAAATTACCAAATTTCGGGGAAATTGGAATTAATTCCCGGGAAAAAAGGATTATTTCAAAATTCATTAGTATTGTTACTATGATGATTATGTAAAATTTTATATTATATTTGGTCAAGTGTTTACCTAACCTTTACTATCCTTACGGGTCGGACAGGGTTTTCTTAACATATTGTATATTTTATAAACTGGCGCTTGACCGCCATCACGCCTGATGGTGAGCAGTGACGCAATCGTTGATGGTAAAGCGCACTAGTTTATTAAGAGCCTATTCACTCTAGCCTTGAAGACACTCAAATTGTAGTCCGACGGAAACACCGCCGCTGGCAAATTGTTCCAGTCCCGAGATGGTCGCGGTATAAAGGAGGAGGCGAAACGCGATGATGGGCAACATCCATTCCACTATCGACTTGTTCAAGCACTGTTGCCCAGTGTCTAGATGAACCTAATTATTTCAAACTACGATGCATGCATGAGGTCAACTGCCACCGCGTCGCCGCGCACTTAACTTACTGCACACACAGGAGGGGTCCTGTGTTGCAATGTAAGTTACCTCCTTTTGAGAAATAATATTTATTATTTAGGACGACCTATTTTCTTTACTATTTATTGGATGTTAGTACACATATAAACCTTCCTCTTTAATCACTATATCTAGTAAAATAAATCGCCTCAAAATCCGTCTTAGTTTTAAAGATTTAGGTGCGTATTCCAGAAGCCCCAGAAGGCAACTCAAGCATTGATCTCTGCTTAAACATTAGGGTAAGGTGGGGCACAGTGTTACACGGGGTACAATGTTACAATGCACATATCTCCGTCCCAGTCTTTTAGTTTTAGGATGTTGGTATACACGTTTGTCAAGCTCACAAGCAGCCATCTTTAAACAGTTGTCATCACCACAGTTTGTACCGTACTTGAAAAATAACAAACAAAAAAGGTTTTGAGGTGATTAAACGACGAAAAAATAGTTTCTTTTTTTTTTTTTTTTTACAAATTATAAACCAGCGCTTGACCGCAATCCTGCCTGATGGTAAGCAGTGACGCAATCGTTGATGGTAAAGCGCACTAGTTTATTAAGAGCCTATTCACTCTAGCCTTGAAGACACTCAAATTGTAGTCCGACGGAAACGCCGCCGCAAGCAAATTGTTCCAGTCCCTCGATGTACGCGGTATAAAGGAGGAGGCGAAGCGCTTCGTCCGGATCGTAGTGGTGTTAACAACGTAAGGGTGGAAACCAGCCGTACGACGGGTCGTCCGCTGGTGGAACGGAGATGGGGGAATTAAATCATGCAATTCCATCGCACACTCCCCGAAATGCATCCTATAGAACACCGAAAGGCTGGCTACTCTACGCCTTTACAACTCGAGTTAGATCAGGGTCACCAATCAGCCTCTTTGCACGTCTCTCCACTGAATCCAAAGTGGCCAGGTGACACTTGGCAGCACCAGCCCAAATGTGGCTGCAGTACTCTACACACGAACGGACCTGTGCTTTGTATAACATTAGAAGCTGCCCAGGTGTGAAGTACTGCCGGACCTTTGCGATAACGCCAAGTTTCCTGGCAGCCACCTTGGCCTTGGACTCAATGAACCGCCCAAAGTTAAGGTTCGAGGAAATCTCAACTCCCAAAAGCTGAAGGCGGTCGGAACACTCCAAGGACACATTCCGAAAAGTAGGGGCCAAGGTGAACGGGCTCCTTTTGGCGGTGAAAAGACACGCCTGTGTTTTGGCGGCATTGAATGCTACATCCCCCGAGCATCCGGCAGGTATCTCTCTACAACTGTGCTGTCATCTGCATACCCATAGATACCGGGCATCAGCAGATCGTTAATATGCAGCAGAAACAGAGTTGCAGAGAGAACAGACCCCTGAGGAACACCGGCATTAGTTGACATGGGCTCAGAAGAGCATCCGTCGACAACAACTCGGAGGGACCGTTCAGTCAGGAAGTCTTTTACCCAGCCAGTCAGGCTAGGGGAAATGCCGTACGCTGGAAGCTTACTCAAAAGGCCAGCGTGCCAAACCCGGTCGAAGGCCTTCGAGACATCAAGGGAGACAGCAATCGCTTTCCCATTCTTCTCGAGGGCCTCGCCCCACAAGTGAGTGGCATACACTAGTAGGTCCCCAGTTGACCGATTGCGGCGAAACCCGTACTGTCGGTCACTGAGGAGATCGTTACCTTCCAGGTATGCCTAGAGGCGCGAGTTCAATACACGCTCCATAATTTTGCAAAGTATGGAGGTGATCGAAATCGGCCGATAGTTGGCAGGATCGGCACGACTACCCTTCTTGGGCACAGGCTGCACGTTAGCAAGCTTCCAGGACTTGGGCACTATACCAGTCCTAAATGAGAGGCGATACAAGCGCGTCAATACAGGAGACAACTCAGGCGCACATGCTTTAAGAACAATCGCTGGTATACCATCCGGACCACTAGCCTTATTCACGTCCAGACGACACAGTACTCTCAGAACCTCCTTGTTTCTAATGCGAACCTCAGGCATTGAAGCTCCGCAATGAGGCAAATTAGGTGGAGTAGCACTGCCAGTATCAAGACGCGAATTATGGGCAAAGAAAGATGCAAAGAGACCTGCTTTCTCTCTCGCCGTATGAGCCAGTGCTCCATCAGGCCTAACCAGCGGAGGCATTGAGAGGCAATTTCTTTCCGCACGTAATGTATTAAGGTATGGTATGGTAGTTTTCCTTTATTTAATGTTTATTTAGCTACATATTACCGTTAAGTAGTTTGCTGTAAACATAATCTAAAATATACATTCCAATTTTTTAATTTGGTTTGCCTCTCCGGGACACTGTGTGACACTGTAACAGTCAACATATTATTATTGTCTATTTCAAGGTATTAAAAGAAAATGGTGCGAAATCACAGGAGGAAGTCGAATTATGGTCTTCATAATGTAAAAGATATGCCGGAAGCGATTTTGATGGTTGAAGGTGGTGTGAATCTTCGAAAAGCTGCAAATGAAAAGCAAGTTAATTTTATGAGATTGCAAAGATATGTTCAAAAGAAGAAAAAATGGAAAACAACTAGTTAAGCATTATGTTGGACAATTACTGACAGATATTGAGGATAATGAATATGACGTTAGCTACTTTCGTAGAAGTGGCAAAGTTGACAATCATTTCTGTTTTCCTATTGAACCGGATATGGCAACGGTATCGTTCGACAATATTATAATTTTGCTTCCTCTTGTTAATGTTGCAGAAAGAAAGACATCAGACTGATGGCTATACTTTCCCAAAGAATATCTTAAAGAAGTTTAATATTTATTAGTAGTTTCTTATTTTGTTAATTTTACATTATTTTATGTTGTAACATTGTGCCCCTTACCCTGTAACAGACTACCCCAGATACGGGGCTCAGTGTTACGAATATACGATCGACTAATTTAATTAAGAGAGATTGTTAAAGTATATGTCCATGCCAAAAAGTAGCTGATTAATACAATATTTTTCTCATTACATTCCAGTATATTTTTTTTTGTAACACAGTACCCCACCTTTCCCTACTTATAACTAGTTTCTACCAATCAAATGGCTTGAAACGAAACTTAAGTAGAGCTTGAGTTTTGAGTGACGTTCTGTAACATAGGGATACACCGACACAGGGAAAGAGAAAGCGACTTTGTTTTACACACACAAATCTATGTAGTGATATTAAATTGATAAAGTAAGAGTAGTAAAAATGGCACATCCATACTAATATTATAAATGCGAAAGTATCTCTGTCTGTCTGTCTGTCCGGCTTTCACGCCAAAACTACTAAACTGAGTGTAATTAAATTTGGTACACAGATAGTCTAGAGCCTGGGAAAGGACATAGGCTATAAAACATCCAGCTATGACCAATAGGAGCAGAGTGGGAACAAAAAATGTTGGGAAAAAGGGAGCAAACGCAGACGTACATATTGCTCCCATTATTTTAACAAGTGCTGTTTTATATTAACTGAGCTCTTTCGGCTTGAAGCGTACGTGGGTGAAACCGCGGGGCACAGCTAGTTCATAATAAAATTGATTAGTAAATGATTTTGGTGTGATTTTGTGTTTAGCGAGAGATGGAAATAGAGATCAATATAATCACTGGAGTCATCTTATACAGTCTTGAAAAGGGTGAACTGGCTCACAAAACTGCTTCTCCTATTTAATGATGGTACCTACTACGCATCTATCAAGTTGTTACAATCTGCCATAGTTTTTCAACTTTAACACCAAAGCTTTAAGGTTCAAGATTACTTATATTGAGAAAAATTTACAGTTTCGGGTGGCTTGACCTATTTGTGACTGTACCTAGGTATTTATTTTTGACATATTAGCAGCATTCGGAAATGAAGTGCAAAGTGATATGAGAGAAAATTCGTACATAATAAATACTTTAATTTTTGACGCCCGATACTTTGTCATAGCAATAACATAAATTAAAATAATATCAGTTATTTTATGAACTAAGTGCCCATTTGGTTGTGATACGCTCCTTCGCTATTGAAGAGCAGGTTCTGTGACGTGAGAGCTAGACACTAACCATTATGCAAGTGTGGAAGGTCTTTAAAGATGATGGGCAACATCCATTCCACTATCGATTTGTTCAAGCATTGTTACCCAGTGTCTAGATGCACCTAATTGTTTCAAACTACGATGCGTGCATGAGGTCAACTGCCACCGCGTCGCTGGGCAACTGCCACCCCCTCCTGTGTTGCAATGTAAGTTACCTCCTTTTGAGAAATAATATTTATTTTTTTAGGACCTATTTTCTTTAGGTTTCGCCAGGCTAATTTAGGTATACCTTTTATTTAATATGGTATCACGTAGTAGACCTTGAGAGGTCGTGACTACTTAACCGGTCTATGCTAATTTATACTTACACGCCTTAGTAGAATCAGTTATCGATACCTAACAATACCTTCACGGGTCGGACAAGGACATGAGACAGGGGAATAACTACTCAAGGGCGAGGGACATGGGGAAGTCCCCGCCCCCTATTCGATGGACCCCGAGGGGGAGGTGCACGCGAGTCTCGGCGCATGCCTCTGAGGCGATGCACGGGGTAGTTTGACACCCCACTACTCCGTGCAGGAGAGGAGGCCCGCACAGACCGAGCCAGCACGAGGGTGTGGGGCCGTGAAAGAATTTAGACTCCCGCGGCTCCACGCTCGCTCGTGATAGAAGAGACACCGGGGTGGTTTTAGTCAGTAAGAGTCTGACAGACCCCGTCGCTCATCCAAGGGCGGCGGACATCAATTGAGGATTTCCACCCCGGAAAAAAGGGGGATAACTACTCACCCGTCAGGTCTTTTAGAAATATCCCCCTCCTCACTCCTCACTACCGACCCTAGCCTTCACGAAGAATCTAGGAGTTTGAATACATATACCTATTACGTACTAGTCTAGTCAAATACGTCAATATTCATACATGTAACTAACATAACAGCAATCCATGTTACTATTGTTATAAAAGTCAAAATGGTTCAAACGACTTGCGGCCGACTGTACTGCTAAACTGTGGAACCGCAGTATGATCCTTGTTCCACAATAGGGAAAAGCTCCATCTATTTTCGCATACGAATACTACGTCACCCGCCACGACGCCCGCTTACAACGTTCGATGGTTGTAATTTTTTCTGAGTGACGCCGTGACTCTTACATCGCGTAAGTATAGATGGCGGTATATGTACCTACAGTATATTATAAAAGAAGAAATTAATTTGCCTACCAAATGGTTTCACAGCCTGCCCCTTGACAGTTGTATCTTACTGAAAGACTTCGCTAGCCAGATGCAATAACAAAAAAAAAAAATGGTTAAGTAGTAATAAAAGAGACCGATCTCAGTTTTGGTTTCAAACCCCCTTATTACAAAACATGGTTTTTATTTAGATCAGGTTTAATTAACTAACCTAAATGGTTATTGAATTAGGTACGCACCTAACAATTATAGAAAAGCAGTTCTAGCTTACAATTAATTATAAATGTAACTGATTCCGATTCCGATTCTGAAAATACCGATTCAGAATCGGAGTCGTAATCAATAAAAAAGTAGGTAAAGAATAAACACGTACAAAATGATTTGTATTGTTTTACTTAATTCCTCTGAATCTCTTTAAACTATTTTTCCCCAGCTCTTGTAATAATGTTGTAGTGGGTTTAATATGCTGGTAAGATCTGTATTTCTAAAATACAATAATAAATACGGTATGTATTACATATCCATACTAATCCATACTATTATACTATAATATTATTAATGCGAAAGTAACTCTGTCTGTCTGTCTGTTACTCTTTCCTGCCTAAGCCTCTCAACCGATTTTGATGAAATTTGGCACAGACAATCTTTAGACCCTGAGAAAGAACATAGGCTACCTTTTATCCCAGAAAAATTTGATATTCCCGAGGGAAATGTAAAAAGCGCGATATAACCGAACTCTACGCGGGCGAAGCAGCGGGCGGAAAGCTAGTATTATATATGCGAATGTAACTCTGTCTGTCTGTCTGTTATGCTTTCCCGCTTAAACCTCTCCACTGATTTTGATGAAATTTGGCTCAGACAATCTTTAGACCCTGAGAAAGAATATAGGCTACCTTTTATCCCGGAAAAATTTGATGTTGCCGAAGAAAATCTAAAAAGCGCGATATAACCGAACTCCAAGCAGGCGAAGCCGCGGGCGGAAAGCTAGTTTACAATAAAAAACCGCTTTGATACCTAATAAAATAACGCATGACTAAATGTCTAAGTCTATTGATTGCCGAACATCACTATTGTAGCGGGTTACCCTTTTTCGTATCATTGATAGTTGCCCTTGTCATTTTTCTGACTCGAATTAAAAATCCCACTCTAAGTACCTACTTCGTTACTAAGTTGTCACTTTTGTATTAAGAATTTTGACATAACTTCAATAAAGTTCGAAATACAAATACTGACTCAAAGGTAAATTAAGTCTGGAACTAAAATTAGATCTCGTTTTGCAATATGGGTACAGAGTTTTAGCCAAAAAATCTGAGGTTTCGTCTGCAAATTCAGTTTCGACTAAAAAGTGGCTGAAGCTAGCAGTGGCACCGATTTCTCTGTTGACAAATTAAACCAAATTTAGGTAGCTATAGTGCTTCTTTTCCTTTCTATTTCATAAAGAAAGGGTCAGAATACCTACCTATAAATATGAGTTTCGTTCTGTAAAATTAAGATACTCCTTATACCATTTAGATGTGATCAAAAATATGGCGTCCAAAATACTTCAATTTACGTCAGGCGCGGGCTAATTGGGAAACGAGGCCACTGGCCCCAATTCCCAAACTAAACTAAATTTAGGTTCTATGCATATTATTTTATTAAGAAAACGACAGAAAATAAATGTTAGATTAAACCTGTAAAATTAGTCCGAATTTGCCCAAAAATTGAGGTATTTTTAGTTGTCATGTTTTTAATCGCGTCTCAACTGTCTATGGAGTGGGTTTGGCGGGAATGTCAAGATGAGTGTCACGCTCATTTTTCATTGGACTTTTAAAATTATTTATAGTGTCGTTTACTAAATAAAAACGCGTGATTTATGTAGTAAAAAGTGCATTCAGTGAATAATTCAAAAAGAACAGTGAAATATTGTAACATAGTGGCCTCATCATGTCTTTACGCTAAACCGCTCCTTATCGTCCAAACGCGTAAAACGAAAGGAGTTAGTTTAGGTTAAGTTATGCTAGGATAAGTTAGGATAAATTAGGATAAGTTAGGATAGATATTTAATGAAGAAAAAAAATTACTGAAGACTTGGCTGTATGGCGTACTATGCCTTTGCCTTTTCCATTCGCCCGAACGGAAAGAAATGAAACAAAAAAAAAATGTCTATGGAGTATCTAAATTTGACAGGACTAAATTAGTAGTTTATCTTCTGTTGTTTTCTTAATGAAATAGAAAAAAAGATGCACTGAACTGAAATTTAGTTTAGTTTGTGAACAAGGGAATCAGCAGCAATGTCTGTTTACTGACTTATCTGCTATAGCCACATAAGTCTGAGACTAGTGGGTTCAATGCCCTGGTCGGTCATAGAGTTTTGATGGACGGACGACAGCAGGTCAAGCTACCTAAAACTGTCAACTATTCCCAAACAAACTTGAGCCGTAATGCTTTAAAGATAAAGTTGAAAATCTAATAAAGTAATCTGACAGATTGTAGTAGCTTGATTTGCAGTACGTCTGTACTCATGTATCACTCTCTGTATGCCCATACCCAGCTTTTAGCCAATGTCAGGCAAGTCAGGGCTAGCGGAGGGCAAGTCGAATCATCCCCGGCTATTTTGTCTTACAAACTACACAAGCAAAGCTACATGAAACATTAGGTAATTGTAGTGCGTAAGGCAAATAGACGCAAATGATACTGGATAAGTAACCATTTATACTTTGATTAGTAATTACTGCAGAGTTCATACATGTTCTTTGAGACTTCCAGGTGAGGGCAACTGCTCCCCCCTGCTCCCCTGGGTACGCTCATGTCTGTACTCTAGTAGTAGTAGTCCTTCAAGGTTTAAGGAGGAATCAAACAACGATACGATACCTTTAAGATTATATTGATAGTATAATGACGCTGTACAATGACGAAAATATTGTTCATTAACACAGAATCTAATAATACCTACTAGCTAGCTATCTGGAATTTGTTTCACAGCCGTCCACAGGCATGAGTAACACTATTGTTCATACCACTTAGCCTAGGCATGGTAGGTGTTGAAAAACATCGAACTTACCTATACGTGGGAGGTAGGTAGATTGATCTACATATAAACGGTATTTTACGGTGTATCTTTGTTACATTTATTAATTGAAATCTCCGTTGGTAAAACCTATTCATGGCAGCTTGGAGGCAAAATGCGTTGGGGTAAGATCGGCACTGGGGTAAGAACGTATAAATCTAATATCCCACTTATTTGGCTTTATTTTTTAAATATAGCTAGCATTAAAAAATAAAGCCAAGCTAGCTAAATGTAGCCAGCATTAAAAATATAGCCATGCTAGCTAAATGTAGCTAGCATTAAAAAATAAAGCCATGCTAGCTAAATGTAGTTAGCATCCTTACTAATAGGTATTATTTAATTGCTTTTACTTTCATACCGTAACTACTGAACTGATTGCTTTGAAATTATGCAGACGTAAAGTTAGAAGTCCGGTTTAAATAATAGGGTACTTTTATCCCGAAAAAAGATGATATTCCCGAGGGAAAGCAAAAATACCTAATTCCACGCGGGCGAAGCCGCAGGCGGAAATCTAGTTAAAAAATAAAGCCAAATAAATGGGATATTTGATTTGTACGTTCTTACCCCAGTGCCGATCTTAACCCAATAAACTTACTTGACTAGCTACAACGAGAAGATTCCAAAATGGAACTATGTACATAACATAAGTACATAAAACCGATCTTCTAATAAGCGGCCCAGTAGCGAGCAGCCTAGGTTCAAAACATTGCATGTGACTAACACACACACACTCACATACTGATGGATGATTACAGCTCTAGTCGTTAGTATCTATACTAATCCATACTAACATTAAAAATGCGAAAGTAACTCTGTCTGTCTGTCTGTCGGTCTGTCTGTCTGTCTGTCTGTCTGTCTGTCTGTCTGTCTGTTACGCTTTCCCGCTTAAACCTCTCAACCGATTTTGATGAAATTTGGCACAGACGATCTTTAGACCCCGAGAAAGAATATAGGCTACTTTTATCCCGGAAAAATTTGATTTTCCCGAGGTAAATCTAAAAAGCGCGATATAACCGAACTCCACGCGGGCGAAGCCGCGGGCGGAAAGCTATTATATGTATAAAGCTGAAGAGTTTGTTTGTATGTTTGTTTGTTTGTTCGCGCTAATCTCGGGAACTACTGGTCCGATTTAAAAATTTCTTTTTGCGTTGGATAGCCTATTAATCCAGGAAGGCTTTAGGCTATATAACATCACGCTGCGACCAATAGGAGCGGAGCATAACTAACTCCACGCGATCGAAGTCGCTGGCGGCCGCTAGTATAATATACTTTTGTTTTTTAAACCATTTTTCTTTTTTGCGATAGTGTGCTTATTCTTCGTGTACCTATATTATTGAGAATAATAAAATGGTGTGGGTTAATTGCTAAAAAGTACGTAAATATAAGTTAAGCATACTTCAGAGCGTTCTTATAATAAATGTGAATACCAATTCAAACCATTTCTGATTAAATGGTGCAAAACAAACAAATCTGTAATAAAACTAAATATAACTCTTAGGTATATCCCGTAGAGAACAAAATAGCAACGTAAAACATTGCTTTAGGACCTTTCCTTCAAGTTAAGTATTAGCCACCTTTTACGTTCCACACTTTCATTTAACAGGCGATTTCCGATGTGGTCTCTGACCACACCACCAGATGGTTGTGTATAAAACTAACTATACTCAATCCTACATTTCATCGCAAACACTTTGCATTGAACTCACCTCTTTAAACCTGTTTTTTATTTTTTTCCGGAGTGGAAATCCTCAATGGATGGCCGCCGCCGCGTCGCCCTGCTAACCCAACCACTTCATGCAAACAAACTCTTAAAAGAGAAACTCTACGACTCTAAACTTCCATAATTCTTCTGGACCTAACCTTGCTAAACTTCAATAAATACCTACATTGGCTGCTGGCAGAAGTTACCACCTACCAGACGATACCTTGCCGCTAAGGAATTCGTCGTGTTCTGGCATGACGTCTGGTGAAGCCGTACGGACGGGTCTGAGTAGCTGTATTGCGATGTGTGCCGGGAGTTTGGTCGTGGAGGTTCTTCAGATCAATCTCCCTTTTGTGCAGCATCGTTGGTCGTGTTGCTGGGTTTAACATCACCTCGCATTGCATCACCTCGCTCAATTGCCGCCTTCCTTCTTATTCACTCAGTATTTTTGAGTTAATAGGCTCATAATAGGTAAACGAGCGCGCTTTACCATTAACGATTGCATCACTGCTTACCATCAGGCGGGATTGCGGTCAAGCACTAGTTTATAATTATAAAAAAAGAACTCATGCAATGATGACCCAAATACCTTTTACAGAAAAACAGAAATGTCAATACCTTCTCCCTACACACTACACTACTACAAATACCTAATGTTACATGTAGCTGTGCTTGTGTAGTTTGTAAGACAAAATAGCCGGGGACCCTAAAAATCTGCTCCCTCCCACCCCCCGCTAGCGGACTTGCCTCTGAAGATAATAAAATTAATCAAAAATGCATCGTGAGGAAACCGGCAATGTTCTAGAGGCAAAAAACTTGCAAGGCATGTGATATCTACCTACCAACCTGAATTGGGCCAGCGTGGTTTACTTATCGCGAGGTAATCGTATTACCACCCACTCCCTCTTATTGAAAGAAGGCTTCGGTCCCAGGAGTGGGAACATTATAAGCTGATTAAGTGAAAAAATAAATTAGTAGTGAACCGATTTTGTGATAGCTATTTGTGTTGTTTTTGTGTTTTTTTAACCGTGGTTACTAAGTAGGAACCGGTTTTATGATTGTAGATAGGTACTTACCTACCTACCTAAACATAACATTTAAAAAAAAAAACCTAAATATATAAAGCCATATATTGTTCTAAAGGAGATGTTTCAGAAATGTATGGAGCCTGGGCCAGCACATTGTACACTTAATGCTAGGTATAGTTACGCTATAGTAACTGTTTTTAATGTTCATTTAATATACTTTGGCTTAGTTTTTATACAGATTCAATTTAATTCGGCCAAGGAGTGCCAAACAACTACTAATAAATATGGTGGTCAGCAATAAGCGAAATAAGATTTTGACAGTGACATTTGATTGACGTGTCATGTATCTAAGGCTATCGTATCTATATTATCTACCATATGACTGCGAAAAAAACAAAACATGAATTCCGAACATACGGCCCATTAAATAAACACAATCAACTCAAATCAACACTCGATACGAACACAACGGGAAAATAGAACTGTCAAAGTCGCTAATCTAACGTCATAAAAAGTGTCATGACTACCATTAAAAAGGGTTATCTCACTAAAAAACGTTTCAAATAATTAATTATTATATACTTGTATTTTTATTCAAATTAATTTAGTAGTATTTTTATTCAAATCTACTATTTTTTTCCTTTTTTCTATATACTGTACATAGTGGTGGCACAAAATGAGACATCTCCTTTGGAAAACAGTTAACGCACATCGATAACTGTTGAAGACACGCTCATTTTGACAGTTTAAAAACATTCATATCGTTATCTACGTTGTTGTGCAAACAAATTTAAAACAAAACCTAAATATTTAAGTAGGTAAACGATTTATTGGTAAATTATACAAAAAATTAGACGATTGACTAGTTCCTAACCGATTACACGAAAAAGGCACATGGAAAGGTGAAAGAATATGGCGGAGGTTTTTGGTCAGCTGTGGGCAAAAGAAAAAAGGATATAATATTTCTTTTTGGAGTTACTAAGCTTAGTAACTCCTTTTTTGTAAACATTATAGCTACTTATATTGTTTACAGAAAGTTGAACCGTAATCTTAATGTTGTTTTTAAAGTCCTCGTACTTCGGAAATCGGTATCCCCCGGGGCCTAAAATTTCCATAGTCCCTGAGGCGGCGAGCCTACCATCCTTATCGATACAAGCGACCTTTGTCTTACTAAATTACTTTTATCAACGACTAGCTACGCCCGGCGGTTTCATCCGCAGAAGTCATGATACCGTGAGATATCGAGGTAAAAAAAGTACCCAGGTCATCTACCTATGTATCGAATTCCATACGAATCCATTCAGAAGTTTTAGAGTGAAAGCATTACAAACAAACATACAAAAAAGTCTTTTGCAACAGTATAATAGGGATGTTTCCTGGGTAAAAAAAAATGATTCTATCTAGTCCGTCATTCAGATTATAGAAAAATGTTGGATAGGTATGTTTTGTTTTATCAAATCAATAAAAATTGACAAATATAAAAGGCATCAAAGATTTGGAGTGGTGGCTGGTGACGTCACTGGCCGCTAAAAAGTGTAGCGTGCAGTGACGTCACACGAGTTTTCAACGCGCTGTGTCGTCTTCATTTTTTGTTTATATGAAAAAAGAAAAAATACGTGTCTAGTATTTTTTGGAAATCTGACTGACGGACTAATTAGTTTTTTTTTAGTCAAATACCCTATTGTACTCATAAGGTTAGATAACGTGCTGACACTTAGAATAGTATCTTACCAAAGTTTACAGCGTGTATCTACTTATTGAAACCTGATAAAAAAGATGATGGACACTTTTATGTCGAATTAGGGTGTTGCTGCCCACTACCTCCTCCTCACGTCGTTATCCTCATTACTGAGGGTCGTGATGTCCCTGTGGAATTATCTTCTGCTTTATGATAGTGCGCCATCTGTTACGGTCACTGGCCGCGAGTATAGCATCATGCAGGCCGGTGTCCAGAGAAGAACGGATTTGGTCAGTCCACATTATTGGATTGCGACCTCTAGAACGTCGTCCCACCTACAGAACAGAAAAAACACTGCTCGTCAGAGATGATTAGTAACAATATGATGATGTCACCTAAGCATAATATTTTTTTGAACTTTTCTTAGAATTAATTAACAGTTGTGATAATAAACAATCTGTAAATTTCTTATTTTTTCTGTTTGTACGAATACATTGAAATGAAATGAAACAATGTTGGCCTATTTTGATATAGATAATTTAAGAAAAAACTTGTTGCTTCTACAGAATTACCTGTGAAATAACCAGTTTGACGACAGTCTCTTGGGGGCTGAGGCTTGCATTCGACGACTACCGACCGTAATATTATTATGTTACAAGATTTTTTTTTTTAATAGCAAGATGACATCATCGTGCTTGTACAGTCATAGATTAAGTGAATGTATTGTACCTACATCACTTTATTTTGAAGCAAGTATAAAATTATACAGACCTGTGAACATGGAAGGACTACGATCATTAGACCATCTGTAGTAGGTAAATATAAATATGGCTTGGGTAGCCCGCCGTGTAGGTACGACGTTCCGAAATGTGAAAAAGTGCAACAATATGAAAGTGAGAAAGATTCTAGCCTCTATAACCAGTGTCACAGTATGTTCTACCCACCATGATGTATGGTGCTGTCACAGAGGAGGAGGAGGATGATGGAGTATTCCACATTTGACATAAGGCTTAGATCGGGTCCTAAGCGTGAAAATCCGCATACGTAAGATGGTTTCCGATGATGATGGTGGATGGTTGGTTTGGGTTTGGTTGGTGGTTTCGATAGAAATACGAGATGGGCAGGACACCTGATACGGCACAGTGATGACAGGTGGAGTACGGTTGTGCCTGAGAGTTCGCTAAGGACTGGAAAGTGAAATGTCGGTAGTCCGGTGAGATGGGGGTACAATTTGAATGAGGCTGACACAGGGGCTCGGGACATTGTACATACTGGAAAAGATAGAGAGAGTGCAGTAGTGGATAAAGTTGGGCTGTGGAGAATACACAAACACAAAAACAGAACACAACAGACTTCACAGACTATGACGTCTTTACATTAATATGCCTTAAAATCAAGTTAGTGAATGGAGAGACTTGTTTAGCATGGGCTTGAACATATAACAACAACATATAACTACAACATATAACTTTTTCTCACGGTAGTAGGTTCCAGAGGGATTATCCAACCTTCACGCCGGTGAAGCAGCAAAAACAAATACCTAGGTTATAAAACAAAAAAGTTGTACGTGAATCAACTTTTAAGAAAACAGTACATAACAAGAAAAATATACATAAATGTACCTATTAACAGTAATAAAGAAATTGTGTTGGCAGCATAAATATCTTTCCTGAACCAAAGGAGGTTAAAAACAACAACAGATAAGATTCGGTGAATCTCAACGCCGACGATGCGGTCATCCTTAATCTTTGACCCTTTAACATCTCGTAAAGCACGGTAGTGTTCGAGTACTGAGGCTCATTCGCCACACACGAGTCGTGGTGATCAGTCATTTAGCATAGTTATTTATTTGCCATGAACATTTTAATCGTTTTGGCCGGTTTTCTGGCTATAGCGGGCGCCGTTGGCCCTTCGACCAGCAAAGTCGTCTGCTACTACAACAGCAAGAGCTATGTCCGGGAATGTAAGTATATTTATTATTGCTGAGCGATTATTTTGACTTACTCACATATTTAGCGAATTTTTATTCTGTTCGTTTCACGGTTTCGCAACTCTTCAAAGATTTTTGTAGATATAATTATGTTAATGTACAATTATTGTTGGTTGTATAAGAGTATCTACTAACATTTATATGTGGGATTGCGGTTATATAATTTTCTTTTATTTGGATAATTTTACCTCAGGGATTATTTTGAATTTTCGACAGTTCCTCGATAACAAATCGACAGACAATTTTTATTCAGGGAAATATTATGATTTATTTACATACGTAAATAAATCGTAATATTTCCCTTTTGCAAATTTTGATAGATTTCTCCAGGATACCCTTTTCTTTAACAATTATACAGTTTTAATTTAAATTGTGCCCAACTATTGGTGTCCCTACCGCTGGGACATACGATTTGGAATTATTTTCTATATAGCAAAGATTATACAAAGTTATTTATATCGTACTTAATCCGTCGACCGATTCGAGCGTGTACATAATAACCTACAAGCTAACCTCAGCCTAGAGCTCATTTGTTTATAGTGAAAGGTTATCTAAGATCAGAAGGTAACTAACTATTGAAACCGTAACAAGCACAGTAGTGACGGTAGTTAGACTTACATAACTTTGATAAGAATAACATTATTAACTGAGCTCCTTTTCACTCTCATAATACACGACGTACATATAAAATATAACTAAGTATAAGTAAATTAATCCCAATTAATTAAATCTTTTATCCTGATTCTGTTTCTTCTAACCACGGCGGATGCAATTAACTCATTGAAAGTGCGACACAGACTTTGCCAGGAGACTTATTTGTCCTGTGTGTGGGAAGAAGGAAAAAATAAATTATACAATCTAACTGCCCCCGCTATTTCAAAGTAGGGATAAGTATTAAGGATTCGCGAAAAACAATTGATTATTTTTCTAGAATATTAACCTTTGAAATCCTTATTTCCTTACTAATATTATAAATGGGAAAGTGTGTTTGTTTGTGCTGCTTTCACGCCGTAACTACTGAACCGATTGCTTTGAAATTTTGCAGACGTAAAGTTAGAAGTCCGGATTAAATAATAGGGTACTTTTTATCCCGGAAAATTTGATATTCCCGAAGGAAATCTATAAAGCGCGATGTAAACGAACTCCACGCGGGCGAAGCTGCGAGCGGAAAGCTAGTATATTATAATTTGTAGTGATGTATCCATCAGATTTTTGTTAGGAAATTGACCATTTATTAAAAAATCGTAGTTCTCTCATTTGGTTTGAATTGCAATTTTGAGTGTCGCATATAAATGTTGTCAGCATGAATGAGATCATAAGCGGTTGAAATGGCTAATTTGATGCAATGAACACGCCACAAAAAGCCTTGACCTTAGCTCAGCAGGTTTTTGAGGAAAATAAATATATTATAGCCTAAAATTTTATACCGATACAGTTGAACTACCATGTCTCTAAAGTTATTGGTATTCTGTGCGATATCTACAAACAATATACCTATCCTCAGTAACTTGGCTATTGAGGCAGGCTGTCGAATCATATAAAATGCTGGTGTTTATCTGAGCTGCCGTTCGGCCAAACTGAAAGTCGAGGCCACATACATAGTTGACAGCGGATGAGTTTAAAAATACATTAAGAAGATTCTTGTTATTTAAATGTTATTATAGTAATCAGGATTATTTAATAGAGAATGTAGGGACATATTGATCTACGTAATTTGACGCTGGTGTAACTCGTGTAACGAGGCTTCCGTCGACTGGGACCGCAATTAACTCGGACCGCGGTCCCAGTCGCCGGATTCAGAAAAATTAAATAATTTTCTTCCGGCGACTGGGACCACTCATAGGTAACTTAAAAAAAGTCTACTATAAAAGCCGAAATCGGTACAGTCAAACGAATAAACATCTAAATTATTGATATGAATATCATTGACTCGTTCTAGATGTAGTTGATGATGTTATCCTATGCGCTTATAAATTGACCTAGCCCGTTTTTATATAATTCACACATACAGGTAAACACACACAAAGGCAATAGGATTGTATGATAGTATATTACTATTTCTTTCTAACTCGTAAAATTATTCATACAAAATATTTACGTATTTCGTATCGAGTATCGACGAATACTATTGCTTTAGGGCTATATTTGACCGGACACATAGGAAGAAAAAAAAGAAGGGGGTTATAAAATTATAACATTATTTTTAAATTTTAACACAGTTAATACTGATTTTGTGTGAAGCCATAACGGCCATTTTTAGGGTTCCGTAGCCAAATGGCAAAAAACGGAACCCTTACAGAATCGTCATGTCTGTCTGTCCGTCTGTCCGTCCGTATGTCACAGCCATTTTTTCCGAAACTATAAGAGCTATAGGTACTGTTGAAACTTAGTAGGTAGATGTATTCTGTGAACCGCATTAAGATTTTGATGCAAAAATAATAATAAATATTGAGGGGTCCCCATACTTAGAACTGAAACTCAATTTTTTTTTTCGTCAAACACATACGTGTGGAGTATCTATGGATAGCTCTTCAAAAATGATATCGACTTTTTTAAAATATTTTTTTTCTAAACCGAATACTTTGCGTGACAGACGCTTCCAAAGTGGAAAAAAGTTGGTCCACCCCCCCTCCCCCAAATTTTAAAATAAGAAAATGAAAAATCTAAAAAAGCATATGATGTACATTACTATAAAAACTACAAACGAACATTGTTTTGAAAGAGATCTAGTAAGTATGTTTTTTTTAATACCCCGTAAATCGTAAACCGCTTATTACCGCGTAATCTTTCACACAAATAACTTAAATCCTTTAATTTCATACTTTGTCGTTTGTACAGAATGTACTAGTCGCCTCTACGATTTTTGAAAGCTCCCCTTGAGTTCCCTGGTCTTCCATCATCAGATCCTGACCTGGTGACTATGGGACCACCTGGAAAGTATACACTTTCGAAAAAAAAAGAGAATTCTGCACATCGGTCTCAGAGTGATCGGTGAACATATGTAAAAAAAAAAGATTACGAAGAATTGAGAACCTCCTCCTTTTTTTGGAGTCGGTTAAAAAAAGATTTTTACTCAATTATTACTTTGTCGTTTGACTGTACATTATTTGATTTTAGTTATCATTTATGAGTGGTCCCAGTCGCCGGAAGAAAATTATTATTTTTTTATGATTCCGGCGACTGGGACCGCGGTCCGAGTTAATTGCGGTCCCAGTCGACGGAAGCCTCGTGTAACATTAATACACTAATTATAATCTAGTTATTATTGTTTTAAAATTTAATTACAAATACTTATATCTTGATATTCCCATTTAATAGAAGGCATTTTAATCTTTAATTATTTTTGTAGCATTAATATTTGCTACTATTCCATTATTATATGCCACGGAACTGTTATTTGGTGTGGTTTAGCCTCGAGCCCCAATTTAACATTATGTAAATATATCAAGTGAAGTAGTCGGTGTATCTCACAGAAATCCCTATTTAAATATCTTATTTTATCTTTTTCTGGGAAAAATACTTATTGACGTGGTTCTGTAAACAAGCTGTTTTGTTATTACCCTTTAACCCCAATGATAAGGTATACTTATAGGTACCTATTTATTTATACATTAGGTTGATAAATAATGACTAGTGCTGTGCTAAGTCGGATTGATGTCATTACTAATCAGAATTGAAAACCAAGGTGTCTTTTGTTCAGCTATTAGCCGGTTCCATTGTATGATTATAACAATATTTTGTGAAATTTTAAATAGGTTAGAATTTGTCGTTCTAGCAACTACCATCATATTTATAAAAATTGTAGTTAGGCTGTGGTGCAGTCAACAAAAAGAATATTCATATTGCAGTTTTCTTTTTAAAGTTTTCTGTATTAGCTAAACTAAAATTAAAAGTTACAATAATCCATACTAATATTATAAATGCGAAAGTAACTCTGTCTGTCTGTCTGTTACGCTTTCCCGCTTAAACCTCTCAACCGATTTTGATGAAATATGAACAGACAATCTTTAGACCCCGAGAAAGAACATAGGCTACCTTTTATCCCGGAAAAATTTGATGTTCCCGAGGGAAACCTAAAAAGCGCGATATAACCGAACTCCACGCGGGTGAAGCCGCGGGCGGAAAGCTAGTAATAAATAAATATGGGATACAAGTGCATAAATGAAATGCTGAAACAGTTTTATGACTATTGAATAGTTTGTTGATGAACAAAAGTTAGCAGCGTTACTCGTCTTTGTTCTTAGGCCATACCTATTTTATACCTTAAACAATGAAACGTATTCATTTATATTTTAAAAGTACAATTCCATGGCTCCATCTGTATTCAAAGCATACGTACGACCATCCAGTGATGACGAAGCTATTAATATGGATGCTCTTGCTCAGATGTATATACAGAACCTTTTGTAGTAAAATTTTAAGCATACATTCAGGTAAAGGTCATCCATGAATCAGAACTTTGTCTTCGTCGACTTTTTTCACTGAAATCTGCTGCAGTTTTGAATATTCTTCGACAATTTCATCAAAACTGATATTACGCCTTTTTAGGTTCTAGGTACCTACGTAAATAAAAATATCAACCGTATTTATACAATATGTAAAGAAAACCCTGTCCGATCCATAAGTATATTAAAGGTCAGGTAAACACATGACCAAATATAATTAAAAAAATACGTAATCATCAAAGTAACAATACTAATGAATGTTGAAATAATTTTTTTCCCACGAATTAATTCCAAGTTCCACGAAATTTGGTAATTTTAAAAAAGAGACAACACATTTTTTCGATATTATTATAAGCGATGCGACAACGTGCCGCGTGCGCTTCTCCCCCTCGCCCGCGCAAATATTGCCTACCGCACATGTATTAAGTAGGTAACTGTCTGCGAAATAATATTTATATTTTTAGGGGGTTTTTTTAAGTTCATCCTGGCTTTGTGGGCATTAGCAGAATCAGTTATCGATACCTAACAATACCTTCACGGATCGGACAGGGTTTTCTTTACATATATTGTATATGTAATGTATAAATATACTTTTATGGTGTGCATTAATTCAGTTACATTTTATACTAAAATATTTCAGAATAGTTTGCTGAGTTGATTTCTGGCCTTTTTAATATACTTAGTTTTTTTTTAGGAATTTACGATTTCTATAGTATTAAGTAAGTACTTACTTTTTGCAAATAAATAATATGAAGCAGTGGCTAGCGAGAACGTAAATAAGGCTTCATGATACAGCATCCTTGCTCAAGTGGCTCATAATGCATTGCCTTTAAAGTTTACCTTATCGCACTAGTGCGGTAATATGTACCTACAATTTAGGACAATGTATATGCAACATACGTTTTTATTGCCATTACAGACTGTTACAAAATTCTGGTCTGAAAAGTTAACAGCCCTATAACAAAACTGGTTACATTTCCAACCAGACTTATGTAAAATCAGGATCACGGACAAAGTCCTCTGCAAAAAGGGTTAGAGCATTACACGTATTAAAAATCAGGGTTTAGAGCTGGCATTACCATTTAGTTTTGTAGAAAGGAAAAAGGATAATGCAAGTAAATCCTACGAAATCGCAATAAGTACGGAGTGGAAAGTGACAGTTTCATGTGTTTTGCGCAACTTTTGTGCGGGAGCCTTTTGGCACTGAAAACACCCTCATAGGTACAAAGTAACATTGAACAAATGTATAAAAAATGCAATAAAAGTGTTTTGTAGACGTCACATTGTCTATGTTTTCGTACTTTTTGGTGCATTTAAAGATGAACGTTCTCGAACGTCAAATAATTATTAAATGAGGGTAGTATCGGAAATTGTATTACCAATAGTAGGGTAATTGCGTAACACATTATTAATAGCAATGGGGTTCATTTTGACAGTTGAACAACATTAATTTCGTTATTTACATTGTCGGGTAGACAGTGAGCAGGGACATTTTTGGAACATATCGAGCAATGGATTAGCAAAATGTTTCAAAATGATCCCAACTGATTGTAACCGTTACAATTAGGGTAATTCTGCGGTTTGTGAAGAGTAACCATGGAATTTATTGTTGGCTCTTCTTCATAGGAAACGATTAATTGGAACTTCTGACGTTGGTGATATGAAATAAAAAAATTGATTTGATTTGAATTAAATATGCCTGTAGTATTTGTCGGATATAATCACGGGAGGTTACTCATTTGTATACAGGATAAAATTTTATCCAGTGCGCAAACTTTGTCAACTTATAGCTAAATAAAATATTATTACTTTGGTATGTTTTAGTACAGAAAAAAATAGTTATTGATAACGAAAGATGTTTATTATGAAATCGATATTATGGTCACCGCACGCGGTCCCATTCATGGTCGGCGGACTGGGGACAGCGGGAACATCACAGGACACCCGCGCGCCTGCGCCGCCCGCATGTTCACTACGCGGCCATATGGCATGGTAATACTACGATATTGATATAAATAATTGGTGTCTCTCATTTGCTGATTTTAGGGCGGACAAAGACATGATTTTTTATTTTAAACTAATAATGCAGATTTGTTCTGTTATTGATTCTGAGCCCCCATTTTTTCCCTGTATAGCTAAAGTGAAATTACTTATTCGAAGATATGTGACATCTATAAACCTGCACTGGGCCCGCTTGGAAGATTATGGTTACTCCGTCATACAGAGACGTGGCCTGTGTCCTCGCTGTGAGAGAATTATAGGCTGTTTTACGCTATACAATATGTTAAGAAAACCCTGTCCGACCCGTAAGGATAATAAAGGTTAGGTAAACACATGACCAAATATAATATAAAAGTTTACATAATCATCATAGTAACAATAATAATGAATTTTGAAATAATCTTTTTTCCCGGGAATTAATTCCAATTTCCCCGAAATTTGGTAATTTTTAAAAAAACTGACAACACCTTTTGTGACTGAGCGAATAGCGATGCGACCACGTGCCGCATGCCCCGCCCCCCTTCACCCGCGCATGTATGCCTATCGGGTTGCCTGCCGCACATGCATTACGTTAACATTTATTTTTTTTGGGGATTTTTTTTAAGTTTAGCCCGCTTTGTAGGCATTATTAGAATCAGTTAACGATACCTAACAATACCTTCACGGATCGGACAGGGTTTTCTTTACATATTGTATATGCACAAAAATAGTTTCTTGTAAAATAGGTTCATATTACTGGAATAAATGTGAGTGTACTATACAATATCTAAAGAAAACCCTGTCAGATCCGTAAAGGTATTGTTAGGTATTGATAACTGTTTCTACAGATGCCTACAAAGCCGGGCTAAACTTAAAAATATCCCCCTAAAACAATAAATAATATTTCCCAAAAGGAGGTAAATCAATACATGTGCAATAGGCAATACCTGCGCGGGCAAAGGGAGGCAGGACACGCGGCACGCGGTCGCATCGCTCATAATAATTCCGTCGAAAAAGGTGTTGTCACTTTTTAAAAAAATACCAAATATTGGGAAAGTTGGAATTAAATCGCGGAAAAAGAGATTATCTCATAATTTAGTATTGTTACTATGGTGATTACGTAAAATTTCATTTTTTATTTGGTCATGTGTTTACCTAATCCTTTATTAACCTTATGGATCAAACGGTGTTTTCTTTATATATTATACACACGTCTGTCTAAATCATTGACGAATAAGGCGTGATGTTGTGTTATGTTTAAACATTTGTATGTTTGATGTATTTGTTTTTAAGTGAACATGCTAAATAAACTAGTGCGCTTTACCATCAACGATTGCATCACTGCTTACCATCAGGCGGGATTGCGGTCCAGCACTAGTTTAAAATTATAAAAAAAAAAAATTGTACCGACGACAACAGGTCCAGCTATCCGAAACTGACAAATATTGCTTTAGATATAAAGATCTGCTGTCGTCTGTACACCAACAAAGGGGAAGGCCTTTCAAGTCTTTCCCCACGTTACGTCGAACCAGCCCCTGGGGGTCATTATTATAATAAAATACAAAATGTTATCGATTTAAGTACTATATTTGATATTCTTATTTTCCTGTTCAGGTTGTTGTGGCTGGCATATCGATGTAAATTGATTAGCTGTAATTTATACGCGTTACTGAATTCTTAGAATAGCAGCTATTATAATGAGTTGGTAAATATGTTACTGTGTGACCTTGTTGTATGATGGATGGATGAAATAACCATAATATCTAAGACGTTTAGGTTTACATAATATGAAAATATTATCCTGCACCCTAATAGACACACACGTTATCACGATTAATTGGAATTATTTTGATATACAATATGTAAAGAAAACCCTGTCCGACCCATAAGGATAATAAAGGTTAGGTAAACACTTGACCAAATATAATATAAAATTTTACATAATCATCATAGTAACAATACTAATGAATTTTGAAATAATCCACTTTTCCCGGGAATGAATTCCAATTTTCCCGAAATTTGGTAATTTTTAAAAAAGTGACAACTCCGGTATTATTATAAGCGAATAGCGACGCGACCACGTCACAGGTGCCGCGTGCCCTGCCCCCCGCCGCCCGCGGAGGGGGTTGCTTATCGCACATGTATTAAGTTACCTCTTTTTGCGAAATAATATTTATTTTTTTAGGGTGATTTTTTTTTTAAGTTTTGCCTGACTTTGTGGGCATTATTAGAATCAGTTATTGATACCTAACAACACCTTCACGGGTCGGACAGGGTTTTCTTTACATATTGTATATTGCTACTCCATTGCTATATATGTTCGAAAAATATGTCTGCTCAACAACGTACATAACGCAATGAATGTTGTTATACTGTCAAAATGAGTGGATTGATCTGTCACTCCAACTAATGCTAGGGATTGACACTATTGACAGCTCACTAACCTGACTATTATGATTTGTATAACTCAATCGTGTGAGATTATAACTCAATCGATTGGCGGCTCATTCCGCTATCTCTTTCTGTCGTTTCCTGCCAATGGCTTAGCTACAATTAAAATAATTCTTGCCGACAGTTCTATTTTAATGTCAATATAGTTATATAGTTCGAAACAGCCTTATATCTGTATGATTGCTTTCATCATCATCATCATCAACCTTTTTTTTATGGCCCTCTGCTGGGCACAGGTCTCCTCTCATACAGAGAAGCATTGCGCGTAATCACCACGCTTACTCAATGCAGGTTTGCTGATGTTTTCTTTCACCTTGTAATCAGTCATTGGTGTCCATGATATATTTAGAAAGTACATATAACTTAGAAAAGTTACATTGATGTTTGCCCAACCTGGAATCGAACCCGCACACTACTTGAGAGGCTGGTGTTTTAACCACTAGGCCACTACGACTCGTGCTTTACTTGTTTGAAACAGCTGCTTTTTATAATAAATGCTTTGATATTGACTCTTAGACAGACTGTTTCGCTATTCTATACAGAGCATTGATTCTAATTGAGGATATTTGTACGTACCTTCTTGAACAAGTATCAAATTCACACTCCTACCTACTACTGCTCCACGAATCCTCTTTATTGAAAAAATCTTTACTAAAGTCAGTATTATAGTTATTATTATTGTCAGGTGGGTAGTACTAATGATCGAGAGAAAACATAAAAAAAACCGCTTATTTACTTATTTGATAACTAATTTACGAACATAGGATCTTTACTTTCTTTGGTAATACAATAATAAATTGCATTTATATTAAATTCAAATTACCTTTTCTTATAAAGTCACTGGATAGTATTGTTTCCTTCTACGTAAGATTATAATTAAGCTTTGTATGGTGATCTAACAATACAAATTTGAATGTTTATAGGGACCTATAGTCGACCCTTAGAATTGCGTTATTACTGGTGAGGTTCACAGACTCAACTCTGTTCAGCTTTTGTCCACACGAATTTAGCACGTCACAATACATCCATCCTATAATTACACTGAAAACTTCGGTGAAGTGACTTTAAAGTGAGCTCTCAAGTGATAGAATGACAGTTCACTTCAAGCTTCCTTTACTATAAGTTCAACTTCAACTTTAACCCTTGATCAATGGCCCCTGTGGAAGATACACCACAATTTTGCCAATAACACGTGTAAGAAATTATAGAAATTCTTCTAAAACTTTGCTTCACAATAATGGCGGATATCGCCAATGACAGTCGAAAAAGACCACCGCGTACGGGGGAGGTTTGAGACATAGTCATGATGTGGCCACTATGCTACGTTATTTCAATGTTCTTTATGAATTATTTACTTAATGCGCTTTTTATTACATAAATCACGCGCTTTTATTTAGTAAACGATACTATAAATAATTTAAAAGTCCAATGAATTATGAGCGTGACACTCATCTTAGCTTTCCTGCCAAAACTCTACTATAAATTTTCACGCTGAGTATTTACAGAATCGCACCGTAGGTTTTTTTTTTTGTCAAAATGGTATATAGTTTCAAGTTTGAGAGTTGTGTGTGTTTTTCGTTGTCGTCGAAAGCGGCGAGGGAATTGCGAGGATTGACTATAGTTGTACAGTCAAACCTCGCAATTCCCTAACCACATCAGCAACACAAGAACAGAGGAAGGCCGAACAAACAAGGTCTTTTCTCAGAAAATAGTTTTTTTGTTACCTTGATTTCGTTAGGTATAAACCGAAAAAGCAATTTATATTCCATTCAACCTTAAATTTAAATTCATGCTGATTACGAAACAATTTATTACACTGAGGTGTAATGAAAAAACCTGATATACTAAACGCTAATCAAGATGTTTTTGACCCCAAAACTATCGAGACCTTGAATACAGACCGTGTATACTAAAAATATTCGAATCTACTTAGATACAAAACATTTGTCGTTGAAATGATAACTTTGAGTAACCCTAACGCTCACTGAAACTTACGATAAGCTTGCGTAGGTAATAGTTAGTTAATAATGATGAAGATAAAGACCAATAAAGACGATTTATGCGCAACACAGAGTACGGCCCGAGTATCAAGCGTGTCAACAAGAGGGCACACGATAACGCCTTCGACAAACAATGTTATTCTAGAAATTCTCCGTCTCGATCAAACATTTGATTTAGCTCGTGAAATAATAGTCACGAAACTGGCCATACATAATAATGCACACCGATTTCCTTAATTTTTTGTGTTGATTCAGCCGCTCTCGTGACCTTGTGACGTGAGCTGTAAATAAAGAGTTATCGTGGCCACTGATCAATGTATCATTTGTGTCCTGCTTTGTTACCTTGTTGGCTGCTGAGATGATTCTTATTGTGACGTCATCAAGAAGGTTAGCAGCAAATTACTGAATCGTAAACATCGTGTCGTGGGAATGGTCACCTCATTTTTTGGCTACCTATTAGCAATAGAGGCCACGAAAAAGAACGAATAAAAGAAGATAATTATATTTATTAAACAACAGTACCTACACCAGAAAACATTTGAGGAAACCTGAACTTTAAGTTGAAATCGTTAACCCGCATTGAGCAAGCGTGGTGATTACGCTCAATCCTTCTCTGTATGAGAGGAGACCTGTGCCCTGCAGTGGGACGATAAATGGTTAATGATGATGATGACCTACACCAGACACATACATTAGATAAAAATGAATAAAATGTGTAAAGTTTGAAGTTACAAACTAGCAGGACATTGTGCCTCACGGCTGCGTCAAAAAGGTCCAGTTTAGCAAAAATAGCAGCCAGAGACTTAAGACTTACTTTAGGCTTTAATTTGAATAAGTATCTATCTACCCCCCATGAGATACTGACTGCTTGAGGGTAAGCATCTAAGTAAATACTAATATAATACTACTATGTATTATAGTAATACTAAGTTACGTACTAAACACGTTTTTTTACGTAGTAAAAAAACGTGTTTTAGTACAGACATCAATGATAGCCTGAAACACAGGTTTAAATAAACCTATTTATAAGCATTAGTTTTAGATCGTAACTTTATAAATTTATATTATGTATTAGACTACAGTAAGTTAGCTTTTCCGATTGTTATTATTAAGACTTTTATTATTATACAAACAGACTTTTTGTAAATTCATTGTTTTTTCTGTTTTTATAATAAATTTCATTTCATTTCAATCTACTACAATATCAACTTTATATCTAAAGCGTTAAGGCTCAAGGTTGATTGGGAATATTTGATAGTTTCGGGTAGCTTGACCTGCTGTCGTCTGTACCTTCAGTTTATCATTATATATTTAGGGTTATCGATACCGTTTCAAGATCATCCAGATTGAGATTGATGGTAGGTATATTACGATATTAGGGTGTTGGTCACGTCGTAGGATTGGACACCATTGTTGAAGTAGTAGATGGTACGGACGACCGCTGGTCAAGCTACCCCAAACTGCCAAATATTCCCAACCAACCTTGAGCCTTAATACTTTAGGGATAAAGTTGCAAATATAATAAAGAAATCTGACAGATTGTAGTAGCTTACTGTCATCTGTACTATAAGCAGCAGAAATCACACTACTGAATTTTATTTTATTTGAAATATAAAGACGTTTTACCACATTAGAAATTATTCCTGATCTGAATTATACCTGAGTATATGTATATGTGACATTGGTACTTGCCTGACCTGGAGTCGAACCCGCGCACTCATACTTGAGAGGATATTAGTTATATTGGTTAAAACACCAGGTTATAACCAATATAACTTTTCTAAAGTTATATGTTCTTTCTAAGTATATCTTGGACACCAATGACTGAAGGTGAAGGAAAACGTCTTGAGGAAACCTGGACTTTATAAGTCTGAAATCGTCAACCCGCATTGAGCAAGCGTGGTGATTACGCTCAATCCTTCTCTGTATGAGAGGAGACCTGTACCCAGCAGTGGGACGATTAAAAGGTTGATGATGATGATAATGTATATACATTATCATCATCATCAACCTTTTTGTTGTAAGCCTTGTTCCGAATTAATTAAAATTGTTTAAAATTCGGAACAAGTGCCTGTAGATGTAGACCATACCAGCCACTGCGTAACCGTGTCGTCGTCGTTTTGATTTGAATAAGTATTTTCCCCCTTTACGAGGAAGCTTCAAGGTAGCTTGCGAAATTCAAATTTTCCTCTACTTATTTCACTATTCACGATTGTCATTTAATAAAGTACTAACAGTACGAACATAGAGGGTCGTATTTATAATTTTAATGGTTATAATTATGTAAATACAAGCTTCATATAACATTGACCTATAAAATTTAAATAAAAAAGTAAGGGTTTTGAATTCCCTGCGGCTTTTTAGAAATCTGGGTATTCAAGAGTAAGTTTAAGTTCAGTGGTTATAAGTTAATTGGCTTAAAAATATTTTTATTCAAAACTAAACGTGGTGTGGCCGAAAATAATATTTAAAAAATAAATCTTGGAAAGTAAAATATACTGTTTTGTGGCAGAATTTAATAAGGAAATATTTTAGTTTATTCTTTCAACAAGATTTTTTTATGGCATTGATGTGCCCTGTCATATACTTATAAATGGAAACAATTGGCAGCCAGACAGAATTTACAAAATATGTATATGTAAAGTCGCAAATCCACGCATTATTTCTCTGTTCTAATTAGCAGGAGAGGACAAAAGCAGCTGATGTCGATAACATTTCATAAAAAAATTTGAATTCTTCTAATTACCCACGGCTACACATCAAGCTATAAATAACCAGTATAAGCTGAATTGTCATTATGCGAAAACCCCATATAGTGCGAGGTTAGCTAAAGCTGGAAATGAATAGCTTGTGTACAGTGTACCTAACGTAATTTATGTTCATTTTCTTGGTTGTCGTTTCCTACCAAGCTTTTGTTTATATTCAACGCACGTCATTAATAATTATTACCGACCCTTACTATCAAAACTCATGCACAATTTAATGGTCGCTCAAACAGCCTGACTATTCGGTTAACAAAACTATTTAATTTAATTTTAACAACAAAACAAATACCTAAACAGTGGACATGTTCAAATATTGTTTTACTTTTCAAAAAAGGAGACCCGAAATCAATATCAGACTTACATCGTGTCTTTACAAAGTTTTTGCAACAACTCTGCTTCGCCGTCTTACTCGTATCTTAGACAAACACCAGCCAGTTGTAGAGCAAGCTGGTTTTGTAAAGGCCTTTTCGACGACTGATCACATCCACACTTTGAAACTTATTCTTGAAAGATACAACGAGTACGACATTCCTCTCTATATATGCTTTATAGAGAAAAAATACCTTGTCTCAAACATGGCCCGCTGTCAGCTCACAAAGTTAAAGTGTGCCAAATTAGCATGGAACGAAGTCTTTTGGGTCTAAGGCTAAGCGACAAAGCGCCAAAGTCAGAAACCAAGATATCAGAAAGATCACCAAGGTACCAGACATAGCAAAGACTATAATGAGCCAGAAATAGAAATGGGCTGGACATGTCCAAAGATCACCAGGTAATAAATGGTCCAAAATTATCACGAATTGGTACCCTATATACAAAAAAAGGCGAAAGGACAGGCCAGTCAGACGTTGGAGTGATGACAAAGTAGCCACGGCTGAAGTTACTTGGAACAGACTGGCAAGGGATAGAGACAAGTGGAGAGAAATGGAGGAGGCTTTCAGCGCCAGGGCGGTCCTTAGCACAGAAGAAGTACTAACAAACTAGGATATAATTTAAATAAGTACTAACACAACTGACGTTATACATAATAATATGTGAAAATCTATCTGTGTAAGGAATTAATAAAGCTATTATTATTACGTCATTAATAATTATTACCGACCCTTACTATCAAAACTGAGGCACAATTTAATGGTCGGAACTTGCTACTGCTTTATCTAATTTACTAGCTTCTGCCCGAGTCTTTGTCCACGGAAAATATCGTTCCCCACACCTAACCCGTCGATTCTCATCGCTAGCGCGCGCTATTATTGCACTTTCGCTTCTCATTTTGCCTGACTTTTACTTTTGCTCGTCTCCTTAGTGTCGTCATGTTCACGGAATAGTATGTGTTCTGTGGACATGTTAATAACCTATAAATTACCATGTTAACCTCCTTCAGGAATAGTGGTATGTTGAATGCAAAAAAACCATATCCGATCAGTAGTTCTATAGATTCATTTTACCAAAAAAAATAAATTATTCAGCTTTATTATTAGTATACATTTATGGAGACAAAAAGCGAACTACCATTGTTTGTTAAGATCGTCGTGTCGATGCCCTCATGTTTACTCAAATCTGAATTAGTGATTACCGAATTGTGGCGGGTAACGATACTTAACTGGCTGTGACAATATTGGCTCGATCTCTATATGCATATGTATATTACCTTTGTCTAATTCATAACTGGGTATTACCCGGATTAGCGACGCAAACAACTTATGTGTTGCTTGTCTGACAAGCGAATTTGCTTGATAGGTAATAATAGCACTCCGTTTTTTTTTGTTTGGGACCGGGAATCATCAAATAACAAAGTTTTTCTGACTAAACCCGTGTTCCTTCCCTTGCCTATGCACCAAGGCCGCGGTTTCTTTTTTAACCAACCCGCAACCCTGACCGAAGAATAAATAGGTACTAAATATTCAGTCATAAGACAAATCCTGTAGGAGTTGAATAAATTAGTAGAAATTCTAGGTAATTACTTAGCTTTATTAGTTGAAGACTAACAAACTAGTTTCTTAGAATTTTGCGTCGCCTTGCCTTGGTATAACAAAACAGACCGTCTTTTATCTGCCCTGTGCTTGCTATATTTACTTGGTACGTAACCCTGTAAGATCTCATTACTCATCCAACGCTAACAAGATGGTACGTAGTGAACACAATAGTTAAGTACAGTCAGCCTCAACAAGACGTTTGTATTTAACTATTTAGTTTACTGTCAACAATCTGACATCAGGATGCCACACAATAGACCATTCTCTAAAGTTTTAGTTAGCGTGAACATTCATAAATATTAATACGTTAGTATTATCCCATTTTTCATCATACTTGTTTTATTATACATTTTTTTAAGTAATATGTAGTATTCTGTAATCTGTGGTAAAATATATTTTAATTATTCGATTTGCGGAATATAATATTTGCTATATTCACGTAAATATTATTTTTATAATTTTAATTGTTACAACTACCTACCGCTCAAATAAAAAAGATCATACTGTTTGGTTCTGCCTCATCCATAGGCCGATTGTTAGAAAATGCCTATTTTATCAAGTCCACATATGCTTTGAGTGCTTAAAGTATGAAATAATCCGTGTTTTATATTGTATCAATCTGTACCGAGTGTATTGTGCGTTTTCATGTTGATACAATATTCTGGAACAAAAGTTGTGGATAACTGAGTTTAGTCCACGCTTGCCGGTGTAGAATGAGTCATGTATTTGAGTCTGACTGTACCAACATGTTTGCCTTCAGGCGAGAGAAACATGAGTCAACGAGGAAAGTGTCATTTTATTTTATGTCATAATTCTTCAGTCGTAGTGGGTAGAATAACATACCCACAGAGAGATAATTGAGCCACTATGAGTGGCAATGGCTCTTCAATTTGACTTTTCAACAGCATACATTGCGTTATTTACGGTGGTGAGCGAACAAAGTTTCTGAATATATGAATTAATGGATTAAAAATGATTGAGGTCGAGGATGTCAAAGTGTTACGTTACACGTTACCAGGCAGGAAATTACTACACCTTTTTATTGATGTACTGATTATATGAAAATTTACCCGTTCAAATATTCATTGACAAAATTAAGACAGGTTAGTATAGCAAAAAGCTTTTATACTATAAATGATTATTTTACATCTATACTAATATTTATAGCTGAAGAGTTTGTTTGTATGTTTGTAGTCACGCTATACAACAAGGACAGAGAGCAACTGTGAAGCTATCTCACTCGGACTGCGTTTTGACCGATGCACATTCCACTTTAGATATAAGTTCCTTGAGTACTACATACTCCTTGGAATAGTCGATCAGACAGAGGTGAGGCAGCAGCGTTGCCAGAATGTTACTTTCATAGATGTAGGATTTCATCTATATCTATACTTATTCCTTATTATTTATTACTTACTTTACTTACTAATATATAAAGCTGAAGAGTTTGTTTGTTTGATTGTTTGTTTGTTTGTTTCTTCGCGCTAACCTCGGAAACTACTGGCCCGATTTGAAAAATTCTTTTTCGTTGGATAGCCCATTAATCCAGGAAGGCTTTAGGCTATATAACATCACGCTGCGACCAATAGGAGCGGAGCATAATTAATTCCACGCGAACGAAGTCGCTGGCGGCTGCTACTTATCTATAATCGTCAAGACTCAAAATAATATTTTACTCAAAATAGCATTTTAAGCAAAAAGCTTTTATACTATAAATGATTATTTTACATTATATAAAATCGTCAAGACTCAAAATAGCATTTTATCAGAAGAAACTTTCAAAGTATCCTTTGTCCCCTTTTCCTACGTATATACCATATATTTCTTTAATTTTTCCTTGTAATTGTGTTAACCCTGATGCTTGGTGTGTTGATCACGTCATTTCGCTAGATACGAGTACGTGCCACACGTTAAGTGGTTAATGTTGCGGAAACAATGGGATTGAGTGTGCTTACTTATACTAGAGATTACGCCCACCTGCGGTTTTGCGTGCCTTTATTCATATTAGTCGAATGTCAAACAATGCACTGAGAGATGACTTCAAAATTGAATATTTAGACAATGATTTACTTATTAATACTGACACCTTCGTATTATAGACTCTCTACTTGCTCAATAAGATTTAATGATCTTATTGAGTGCTACAATTACCGTACCAGTGCGAGGGAAAAATCTGAATAGTTTCCTGTAGAGAAAAACTGTTTTTTTTTTTTTTTATATATTTATAAACTTGTAACTTATCGCCCGCGGCTTCGCCCGCGTGGAGTTCAGTTATATCGCGCTTTTTAGATTTCCCTCGGGAATAAACAGCATTTGCATCGGCAAATTTTTCAATAAAAGGTAGCCTATGTCCTTTCTCAGGGTCTAAAGATTGTCTGTGCCAAATTTCATCACAGAAAAAATCGACTAAAAAAATGTACGTCGGTTTACGTCAGGTGCGGACTAATTTTAAACTAATTTTTTGATGGGGCTAAAATAGTATTTATCTCTCTGAAGAAAAAGAGGCACTGAACTTAAATTAAGTTTCGTTTGTATTTAAGGAAATCGGGAAAATATTTTTCTTAAAAAAGTGTATAAAGTTAAATACGTTAATCCCTTCTCTGTCTGAAAGGAGACCTGTGCTCACGGACGATAAAAAAGAGGTTGATGATGATTATGATGAAGATTAAATACCTAAAATGGCTAATCAATTTATTGTTGACAGTCAAAATAAAGTCAAAGACCAATTCAGGGCTGGCCCTGACTCAATTCGTAATAGCAGATAATAGCCGAAATGTCGCGTTGATAATAGTTTAATAGCCCCCTTGTTTACAGTATAAAGTTTGTAGTGTTGTAACGAATATGAGAACAGTTTTATAGAAGAGTTGCGAAACTAACGACTGAATGTTTGTCTGATTGGATTTAATACAGGGTCATATTAGTGACCCTCTATAGATGTCAGGGGTAATGATAACACGATAAACAATAAATAAAAATCGTAGGTATAAGTTTAACTTAGGGTCTACGGTAACTGGTAGTGTACAAACGACAGCACATCAAGCTACTACAATCTGTCAGATTTCTTTATTAGATTTTCAACTTTATCACTAAAGTATTAAGACTCAAGGTTGACTGGAAATATTTGGCAGTTAGGGGTAGCGTGAAGTGCTGTCGTCCGTGCTTATTTAAAGTACATATTTAAGAATTAGGAAAGTCAGTTTTCGTGTTAAAGCGTCCTTCTTTTACACTAAAATAAAACTAACGCTAACCTAATCATCTCTTATTTTTAGTGTTTTTCTTATTTATGTCATGTTTCATCACATTTTAGAGTTAGTATCTATTATTGCATCTGTTGAGTTTCGCTAGTTAAATTAATTTGACCCTGTATACCTAGCTACCTACATACATTAACAGAGACTAGGCATACCACATTTACATTTCCTATATGTGCTAGTACTGCACTCTGGTGGCAGAATATTGAGGTATTATTCCCTATTACGTATCCTGCCAAGGGCGTAGTCTCTAGAAATGGTATTGTCTGACGACTCTGATTAAATGTGGTATGCCTAGACTCTGTTAATATGTGTAGGTAGCTAGGTATACAGGGTCAAATTAATTTAACTAGCCAAACTCCACACCAGCAATAATAGATACTAACTCTAAAAATGTTATAAATAATGAAACGAAAAATTTGAAAAAAGAAGACAAGAAATGATTGGGTTAGCGTTAGTTCGTCCTAATGAAGTTAAAAGAATACACTCACTTATATTATTTGGAAGGAGGAATAAAAATATACTTTTGGGGTCTATATTAGATCTCAACTCTTCGTGAGATACATTGTAAACATGTTAATTCAGTCGAAGGATGCATTTATCCAGCTCAAGCGCGTATGCTGCCTTTGGACCTGGACCCGGCCCTGTCCTTCTGCACCCACCTGGTGTACGGATATGCCGGCGTCCAGCCCGATACCTACAAAATGGTGCCGCTGAACGAAAACCTGGATGTAGACCGCTCTCACGCCAACTACCGCGCTATTACCAACTTTAAGACCAAATACCCTGGCCTGAAAGTTCTGCTGTCCGTCGGAGGAGACATCGATGTTGAAGACGCAAATAAGTACAACCTCCTGGTAAGTCCAGCTGTTCCGTAAAAGGGAATAACATTTTTCAGAAGATAGACCTCTCTCCACCTAACTAATGTTGACTCGGTTCTTATAATATCTTGGATAAGATACGGCCTTAATTTATGAATATAATTCATATAATATTATTATAATTACGAGTAAAACCAGACAATTATTTTATATCCACCCGTAGCCACGAATAAATTTATGGCAATTCCTCAAACACGGATACTGAGTCCGTGTCTAAACAAAAAGTAGCACACTGATTAGTTCAGTGGTTGTGTATGCAATAATACATTTGATGCCTACGCACACATGATTGAGTTTTGTTGGAAGCAGTGCCTGATTATGCAAATTAACATTACAAATTAGATGAGTTTGTATTTTGAAATTGTATTATTATAGCGGAATATGAATGAAGATGTATTAATATTCAAGCAGAAGTAAATCAATTAATCTTAATTGAATAAGCATTATATTACGTAGGTAGGACATTGTGTTCATAATCGCTTAGAGTTCAATTTAACATTTATAGATGTAAACCTTATCCACCCTCGTAACTAAAGCCAACGTCAATTAGGTTTTACTGATTATCAACCACTGATAGACACGTTATATGTAAGTGCTCAACGATTTTCAAGATTATATTTGCTCTCATTTCGAGTATCTTTATGATATTAAATACGTGGATAATTAGGTGATGATAAATAATATTAATAGGTACACTTTTCCTTCATAGTTGGAGTCCCCGCAAGCCCGTACGGCGTTTGTCAACTCTGGAGTGTTATTGGCTGAGCAGCACGGTTTCGACGGTATCGACCTGGCCTGGCAGTTCGCCAAGTACAAGCCTAAGAAGATCCGCTCCACCTGGGGTAAGAACTTCGAACGTTTAACGCTTAGTACACACTGGCTGACATCGCTAGCGACAAATCGACAGTCTCAATCTATTTGCGAATGTGAGATTATGAAATCTCTAGCCAATCGCCCAGTTCTTTCACAATTATTTTACCTCTGACAGCAGCAAACCAATATAAACTTTAGAGTAACGCAAATAAAGAACATTGTAACTTTGAGAGACTTGTCAGTGGTAGCAAACCTACAGAACCCCTTTAAATTTGGAATAAAGATCACTGTGGTTTTGACAGACTTATCAGTAGGTAATGCAAATTTGGTAACAATGTCGGTGGATGTGTGCCAACCAATCACCTAAATCCTTTACTTTAAATAAGGGTTTTCTTTGTTGGTTGAAGCTGCAATTTTTATAATTTCGAGTTATATTCTCTGTGCTATTTACACAGAGAATATGGCTCGATGTTATAAAAAATGTAAAAATAGAAGTTGATGTATCTGATATATTTGGCTGACACGCTAACGAATAGTTAGAATGAGAATCTTGTTGATGTAGACAACACACAAAAATATTACTGATATTTTTGTGTGTTTGTTAAAGCAGATCCATTTTAGTTTAGTTTTATTTTGTTCTGGATAGGAAATCATCAAATGAGCTCTCGCGCTTTTGGCGGAGGGAAGGGCTTGTCAGATTTTTACTGACTAAACCCACCCGTGTTCCTTCACTTGCCTGTGCGCCAGGGCCACGGTTTCTTTTTTACCCCAGTTATTTAGGGTTATCATAACCAATGTTTTATGCTTTCAGGATCCATCTGGCATGGCATCAAGAAGACCTTCGGCACCACCCCCGTCGATGAAAAGGAGGCTGAGCACCGTGAAGGTTTTACCGCTTTGGTCCGCGAGATGAAACAAGCTTTGAACGTCAAACCCAACATGCAACTGGCTATCACTGTCCTCCCTAACGTCAACTCCTCAAGTAAGCTTATAATCTTTCATTTATAAGAGGGGTGGTATATTTTTAATAGGTATATCATTCTATGTGTCTGTCTTCGTAGTTCAAATACGCGGAGTAAAGTACTCTAATATGCAGCTTAGGTTTAACAATACATTTTCTAAGTCTTGCTGGCATAACTCTTCGAGCCGTTTAAAAATGCTTTTATTAATAATAATTAAACCATTTTTAACTGGCAAACATACCTAATGGAAAAGCAATCCACCTGTTTTTTTATATTATAATATTATTTTTTTATGTGGTTTTCTATCAATACTTGGCTGTCTTCGGTAATGATGAAATTTCTAAATTCCTTTATTAATTCGTCCATAAACGTTAGGTACTTATATTGACGCGTAATAAGGTCCATTAAAATAGATATGGAATAAAGTAAGTAAATAAGGATATCAATACGACCTCGTGGTACAGTGGTCATAATGTGTGGCCTTTTATCGTGATTATTCTATTATGTGGTGTACCCACGGCAGTATCCATATGTGAATCACAAGACCTAGGTGCGTTCAAACATTACGAACCGTGAGCTGCGAAAGGCTTGTCACGCATATAATGTCTGCCTCAGGCATCTAACATACATACATATACAATATGTAAAGAAAACCCTGTCCGACCCATAAGAATAATAAAGGTTAGGTAAACACTTGACCAAATCTTTATATATATAATTCTGCTGTACGTGTGTATGTCATTGAACTCCTCCTAAACGGCTTGACCGATTTTAATGAATTTTTCTGTATGCGTTTGAGTGGTGACCTGGATGGTTTAGATTCACAAATCAGCCCGGCAGATGGCGCTGATCGCTTAAAGAAGCATGTGATCTCGGAAACGGCCCTAACGATTTCGCTGAAATTTAATATGTGGGGGTTTTCGAGGACGAGAAATCGATCTAGGTCAGTCTTATGTCTGGGGAAGCGCATGTTTTCGAGTTTTCTCTTTCGCAATATTACACGCATAATATGGGCGCTAATTTCGCGTGGCTTGACATAGCGGCTGTAGCGTAGTCGATATGGTCTACTCTCGATGGCTGGTGTTCCTCGGTTCAAACCCGGCCAATCACGAATTTTTTTTTTTGTTTTTAGACAAGTTTATAGTTTTTTTTTTAATTTTTGTAGTTACTTAAAAAGAAAATTGTACATAAGAACTAAAAGGGGAAAAAATAAAAAAATATGTTATTTTTTTTTATTTAACTAAAATTGTACTTATGAACTAAAAGAGAAAAAATAAATAGAAATAAATAAATATTTAAGATTTTTTATTTAACTTAAAGAGACTGAAACAAGAGCTCTAGGGTAGAGAGAGGCATGATATCTTTGTTACAAATGTAGATGACAATGCTTTCCATGGGTATATTCCTAAATCTGCTGTACGTGTGTACGTCACTGAATTCCTCCTAAAGGGCTGGTCCGATTTGAATGAAGTCTATGTATATAAATGAAAGTCGTGTTAGTTACTCTATTTATAACTCAAGAACCGCTTAACCAGTATGGCTCAAAATTGTTAGGGAGGTAGAGAAGAACTGGGAGAAGGACATATCACATTATCACATAGGATACTTTTTATCCCGTTCCCGTTGTTCCCGTCGTTCCCGTGTGACGTGACATAAGACATGGTATAACAAACGCAACTGAGATGGAATAACAAAACAACTCAGTCAAAATATAAGTTAGCGGTTCATTTGCTAAAAATGGTACAAACACACTGCTGCACTACTCAGCATATTAAAAAAAGTCTTACTGGTTGAATGTTGATGCATTCATTTAAAGCAAGGAATATAAATACTCTCTGCTGGTTTAATTTTTTTAATAAAAGCCCCAAAGCAAACTTCAACTTCAAAATTTCTAATATTGTATTGCTGTGCCATTTACCACTTCACTACATACTATAAAACAAAGTTACTTTCTCTTTCCCTATGTCCTTTGTATGATTAAATCTTTAAAACTGCGAAACATATTTTGATGAGGTTTCTTTTAATAGTAATAGAGTAATTAAAAAGAAACTTTTATATGATACTAGCTTTCCGCGCGCGGCTTCGCCCGCGTGGAGTTCGGTTATATCGCGCTTTTTAGATTTCCCTCGGGAACATCAAATTTTTCCAGGATAAAAGGTAGCCTATGTTCTTTCTCAGGGTCTAAAGATTGTCTGTGCCAAATTTCATCAAAATCGGTTGAGAGGTTTAGGCGGGAAAGCGTAACAGACAGACAGACAGACAGAGTTACTTTCGCATTTATAATATTAGTATGGATGTATAATAACATCCATTAAATTGTGGAGAAACACTATCCCTCGCCCACATGTGGGAGTGACGAGAGGAGGCATAACTCCGTTGCCGCGAAAAATCGCAGTACAGCAGACAGAGACATGGAAAGTGTGATTGTCGCAATCCAGCACTGAGCACGCCACAAACATCAAAATCCTCTCTTTGAGGAGTAGCTAGAGAGGCGCCACGGCGTCCTCACCTTCCGACTGACGTAGGTCCTCACCGGACACGGCTGTTTCGGGAGGTTCCTGTTCCGTATAAGGCGGGAGGAAACGCCAGGGTGACCACTGTGTGCATCGCCCTGAGGACACGGTGGAGCAAATGGTGGAGGTCTGCCCGGCTTGGGTAAAGCCCAGCCGTGTCCTCGTGGTGGCGATCGGCTGCGATCTCTCGCGTCCGACCCTGGTCCGCTATATGGCCGCGTATGGCAAGCTTTCACCTCCTTCTGTGAAGCAGTGACGCTGGCAAAGGAGGAGGCGGAGCGCGTGATGGAGCGGAAATCCCACTACCCTCACGCCTCAAACCGCCGCAGGAAGCGCCCTGGTCAGGAGGCAACATCGGACTTCCGACCACCGTAGGCGCGGGCTTGCGGGTGGCGAGCGATAGGCAGCTAGCCTCCTGGTAAGAACCAGGCCCGGGTTGACGGCGCGTTGTGTTTCACACGCGCCTCAAAAAGATGTCAGCACACCTTGACGGGGTCCACGAGGACTGGTCCACAGGGTTGCGGGTTGGTTAAAAAAGAAACCATGGCACTGGTCGTTGCATAGGCAAGTGAAGGAACACGGGTGGATTTTAGTCAATAAAAGTCTGACACGCTCTTCCGCTCCGCCCAGAGCGGGAGAGGTCATTTGATGATTTCCCATCCAAAACAAAAAAAAAGAACTGAAGAAGAGCAAGAAATTGCACTTGAAGAGCGCAGCCTTAGTATGGCTCGACTTCGTGCTTCTCACTCACCAGAGCAAAGGGAGGCAGCCCGTGAAACGGCTCGGTTGGCAATGCGAAATCGTCGAGCAAACCTCAGAGATCAAGCGCTAGATAATTTACGAAGCACAAGAAGAAATTCATCAAATACTGATTTGAATCGGGCAGCGTTTCAATACGCATATAATATAGCGCAATGGCGTTCGCATTGAGCCAATGGATATTGTTTGCGAGTATTGTAGCACATTAAAGATTTCCGGAGAACCGCCAGGATTGTGCTCCCAAATAAAGAATCATTGAATAATAATATTTATTTATTTAAAATTATCCTAATTTAAAAAGTAGTCATGTGATATTGCCTTTAAGGCGGAACGAAGTTCGCCGGGTCAGCTAGTATAATATAAAATTTTACATAATCATCATAGTAACAATACTAATGAATTTTGAAATAATCCTTTTTTCCCGGGAATTAATTACAATTTCACCGAAATTTGTTAATTTAAAAAAAAGTGACAACACCGGTATTATTATAAGCGAATAGCGACGCGAACACGTCACAGGCGCCGCGTGCCCTGCCCCCCGCCGTCCGCGGAAGGGGTTGCTTATCGCACATGTATTAAGTTACCTCTTTTTGCGAAATAATATTTATTTTTTAGGGTGATTTTTTTTTTAAGTTTCCCTGTCTTTGTGGGCATTAGTAGAATCAGTTACCGATACCTAACAATACCTTCACGGATCGGACAGGGTTTTCTTTAGATATTGTATAAGATTATTTGCAGCGCATGCCGCGCTCTGTCTGTATACAACATATATGTACAACCTGCAATGAAAAGAGTATATTATTATATTGTACATACCAATGGCAAGGCTTCTTTGGATATTGGAAGGGTTTTTAATACTATCTCTTTGTGCTCGGTAGTTATGACAAAGTACACCGCCTGCTGTAGGCTACTACGATACTTCTTCTTCTTTCTTTTTCTTCAGCCTATAGAGGTCCACTGTTGGACAAAGGCGAAACCAAGGCTTTCCACGTTGACCGGTCTTATGCTGACCGGCACGACTACGATTCTAGGCGTGCATAACTACGGAAGAGCTTTTTAGTGATATTGACAAGTACCATGAAGCTTTGTAGTGCGATGTCACGATGGTATCAATTCTTAGAGTGTTTTATTTTGAGTTGAAACCCTTCCAATATTTTGTTATCATCCAATATGCCGTGCTGTTGGTAAGTATAAATTGCACGTTGTATATAATCTATATTACGCCCGTCTAATAATACTACATTTTCCGATCTAATATCTTATTTATTTGTATCAGTTTACTACGACGTCCCTGCCATCATCAATCTGGTTGACATCGTGAATCTTGGCGCCTATGACTTCCAAACCCCCGAGCGTAATCCCAAGGAGGCTGACTACGCCACCCCCCTCTACACCCCCCAGAACCGTAATCCCCTGCTCAACGCTGACGCTGTCGTCACCTACTGGTCAGTTTCCTATGAACTATTTGTATTGGCAAATGATTTTTGATCTCGTTTAATATTATAATGACTGGACCTACGACATATTGGTTGCTTTTGCATATCCCGAAGCAGCAGAGATAAATCAAAATCAAAAGTCGTTTATTCAAATTAGGCTAAGAGTCAGCAGTTTTTGGACATAAAAATTACAAAAGACTAAATAAAAAGCGAATGGAAAATCACCTACGATTTGAATAACGCCATCGCAATAACGATTGAAACGCTATACCTATACTTAGCTTGAACTAGAATTTTGCAATTTGGTCAATCTTATTATTTGTGAACAGGCTCCAAGGCGGTGCCCCTGCCCAGAAGCTCATTCTGGGTATCCCGACTGCTGCACGCACATGGAAGCTGGACGCTGACAGCGAGATCGCTGGTGTTCCTCCATTACATGCTGATGGCCCCGGTGAAGCTGGTATGTCTTAATCACGCCCTCAAATGGCACATCATTCAAGTTTGCTGATATTTTTAGTCCCTTCTTTGTTCAGATATACTGAATTTTTGACACCTTGCAGTATATAATGTAGTATGCAAAGTATTTATAAAATTTTGTTAAAATATCGGCAGATCTTATTTTTAAAGAAACTGCCTAAGAAATTGCTTTGCACTTGAACTTCCCTTCGCCTATGTCAAGATATTTTTTTAACAAAATTGATGACCTTATTTATTTAAACAGATATCAGCACACACAACATGCCTCCTTATTCACAAACGTTGCTTAAAGTTAACTAGTGATTAGCGATACTTTAACCATACATTTTAGACCTTATAACGTCACTTAAATTATCCTTTATGAATAAACACCACAGTGTTTAAGGGGTTTATTCATAAACGATGATTAAAGTTAAGCGACGTAAATAGGTAATAAGTTTATGGTTAAAGAATCGCTAATCACTAGTTAAATTTAAGCAGCGTTTATGAATAAGGGGGTGGATGTGTACCACACTATTATTGCGCATTGTGAACAATATAAATTAATATATAATAAATAAAAACATATATATAATAAAAACTTATACAAGCAAACAAATAAATTTAAAGAATTCTCGTTGAAATGTTCTCGTATTTTGCCTAAATACTAAATACAAGAAACATAATTGATATAAATAATGCGCTACCATGGAACGCAATTAGCAATACTTACGTACCTACTGTCTTGTTACTAAACTGTTATGACATATGAACGCTTTGCGGTAATTTATTTTAGCAAAATACTCAGTAAAGAAATGATGAATATTCATATTTTTTTTGATTAGCTAACGATGTCTTAATATTTCAATTTGTTACGTATTGTAATTCTAATTACGTGCTGGGTTATTTTAAAGTATCAAACATTAAGTGAAATAAAGCCTTTGTTGACGATTGCAACATGAAATACGGAAGTAACTTCTTTTACTACTTTATCAAAATAATGTCTCGTTCCTAATCGATTGAACGAAGGCACAGCACAGGGAATAGTAGAAGAATATTTTTTTTAGTATTTGTAAATATAATAAAAAAATATGAGGGAGGTCTTTGCACAACAGTAGCACATACAGGCTAATAGATTAAAAATGTTGTATAACCTCACAATCTAATATCTTCAAGGTTAGAGTGAATAGACAAATAATAGTTAAGTGCGCTTTGCCATCCACGATTGCATCACTGCTTACCATCAGACGTGATCGTGATAGTTTACAATGTTTAAAAAAATACCGGTCTTCGTCATTTTCATGTATTCCTGTTATCTGAAATAATTGACAAAAAAGTTTTTGTTATTTTGTTTGAATAAAAATGAATCCACGAAGCTAACTTTTCTGGTCTTGTTTCTAGGTCCTTACACCAAAACAGAGGGTATCTTGAGTTACCCTGAGGTTTGCGCCAAGCTGATCAACCCCAACCACCAGAAGGGAATGCGTCCCCACCTTAGGAAGGTTACCGATCCCAGCAAGCGCTTCGGTATGTGAACATTTATAAAAGCGAAAGTGTTTGTACATACATAACATGTTGTTTGCTAGTAGCAGCAAACGATCAGAACACAAAAGGCCTAAAGCTTTGGCTCCCGAAAAAAGGAGAAATCCGTCGCATAATAAATTCTATTCAAGTACAGAATACTTTATGACACATTTAAACGTCAAATACGGGAGAAAAACGCTTTTTATAACAGCCGTTTATTGAAACGGCAGTTATAAAAAGCGTTGTTATTAAGCGTTAGTCATATTGATGATGGCACCGCTTTTGCAGGAAACCAGTGCTTTACCATATGTGTGTGCAGGTTTAATAAGTTTAATATTAGGTCTATCGACTGCTCTCATACATCTGCTTATATTATCTTTTAAACAAGTAAGCTTACTGTTACCAACCTGTCAGGTAGATGAGGAAGGGTTACGTTGAAATTCCTACAATTAAAATACTATACAAATGCATCAAACAATATTAAACTGAGTGGCATTCGACGTCAAGGAGTACACTGTAATCAAGCATCAGTATGGCCTTTCGTGATAAAATGCAATCCCTAAGCGGTCAATGTAATCAACAGCATGTGTTTTAAATAGTCATAAAAAATGTTAACACAGGATTGATCAGAATAATGCAAGTCCACGCTGATATGGTGACGCAATTGATGCGTAATCATATCCTTACGTACTGCCATTCTGTCCCTTCCGTTCTGTATCAATTGGTTTTAAAAAAAGATCATGCATTGAAAGTTATTGTCGTAAGACGTATATTATACAATATGTAAAGAAAACCCTGTCCGACCCATAAGGATAATAAACGTTAGGTAAACACATGACCAAATATGATATAAAATTTTACGTAATCATCATAGTAACAATATTAATGAATTTTAAAATAATCTTTTTTTCCCGCGAATTAATTCCAACTTCCCCGTAATTTGGTAATTTTTAAAAAAGTGGCAACACCATTTTGACGGTACGCTTATGCGATTCGACCACGCGTCGCGTGCCCTGCCCCGCGTCGCCCGCGAAAGGGTGTCCTACCGCACATGTAATAAGTTACCTCTTTTTGCAAAATAATATTTATTTTTTTAGGGGGATTTTGTTTTTAAACTTCATTCCGACTTTGTCGGCATTAGTAGAATCAGTTATCAATTCCTAACAATACCTTCACGGATCGGACAGGGTTTTCTTTACATATTGTATATTACCTAATAGTTATACATTATTACTCAAGATACTGAAACTAATAAACAAGTATCAAATTAATCTGTGACAATTTTGGTAAAATACTTGTTACTTGCCTATAAATAACAGTGTTATTTCAACTCTGATTTTTAATTCCATGGACCAAAATGACAGCAGCCTTTAAATTAATGTGGTGTTATCAACAGGTTTCACAATAAACTCCGCTGAGTTTAATGTGAACTTGTTCAAGAACAATAAACATCGAATTTTGAATTTTACAATTACATATTATTTTTTTCTTCTTATGTTTTCCCATACCACATCTAACATTGGTAGAATGGTCGACATCGGAACCATTGCCATAGAGAAAAATAGAATAAAATGTAATATTGACAAAAAGGTCGTTTTCTGCTATCATTTTAATCTTGCAAATTAATAATTAGAGTTTAGTTTCAGCGTTAATTTGCATACTAAACAACTATCGGCATGGAAATATTTAGTGAAGTATTTAAAAATTACCTTATAGGTATTAGTTATTCATAGAAAATTTATCTCATTATATCTAACAGGTATTTAAACTGTTGCCGATGGTTATATTGCTGTAAAAATGCTTTGGGTTTTTTATAGCATTTCTGACCGGTGCTATATCGTTTGTTGACGTGATGCTATTTTGATATTATTTTTGCTAACGATATCGCCGTCATTTTTAAGGATTTAATAGCTACAGGCCTGCGGTACACGAGGTGACGCAGAATTGGAAATTTAGGCGGATCACACACTACAACGCGTTTCGCCATTGTACCTTTACGTAGTAATTTCAATTAAAACGCGTTTGTGGCGGAGAATTTAGCTCTGTTTTCCATGACCCGTCGTGTGGCGTGTACTATGTGATCCGAATTACATATCAAAGCATTTCGCTTGCGTTGCGTTGTGTACGAAGGCGCTTACAAATAGCTAGCAAATTTGACTTTTCAGAGAAGGGCTTAACAAAGGAGCAAGACCTAAGTCCGCTTTTTGGTTGGTACTCATTAATAGTAGGCTTATAGCTTTCTTAACAATCACTACTAAATGCTAAATGGCCGTGACTGTTAAAAGTGAAATGTGAATAACTTGCCTCTTGCAATATTATTTTTGTATGCATATAGTTTAATATTTTTATTCATAAATGTTTGCTTTTCATTTATTATGGTTTTAGACTATATATTCAAGTAGACGCTGGTATCGGCTTGTTTGGGTGATATTGAATAATACGGGTTCGTTTGTCAAAGACCATTAAGTCAGTATTTGAAATGTCCCGAAATTTTGCAAATGTGTGAACGAGAATGTAGAAAGGGGGCTCAGACGCTAGGTTTGAATAGCACTGAAACCACCATTAGTAATTCGGACACACAGAGTTATGCAACTTATACATAATTATATCTATGTACGCACATTAGATTGTTTATTACGTTTATGGTTGTGGTAAATGTGGAATATATACTAACCAAATATATCTTACAGGAACATATGCCTTCCGATTACCCGATGACAATGGTGACCCAGGTCTCTGGGTGTCATACGAGGACCCTGACACAGCTGGCCAGAGGGCGGGATACGTCAAGTAAGTTGATTATAGACTGCGTACATATTACTTGCCAACTGTTATGTTATGGATTATAAACGTGAAAAACCCCTTGGAAAACTAAAAATAGTCACTCGGCGAATGATGTCGCTTTTTCATACATTGAATGTATAACTGAACGCGTGTTGTTTGATTGAACACCTTGATTGGCGAAAAGTGAATGGTTCTAAAATTAATAATAATAATTCTAAAATTTGAGCCGTCACTGGGTTCTCAATAAAACTACTAGCCGGTATAACAATCGGTGTTAGTAAACAATATTAAAATGTACAGTTCTCAACTGTCCCAATATACCAAGCCAATATACCAATACCAAGATATTATGATATAAATAGAGATTTATCAAAAATGTTTTTATTTTTCCAGGGCCAAGAACCTTGGAGGAGTCTCCATCGTCGACCTGTCCATGGATGACTTCCGCGGCCTCTGCACTGGTGACAAGTACCCCATCCTTAGGGCTGCTAAATACCGTCTTTAAATAAACAATTTTCCTACAATAACTTCATTTATAATAGCGGCACAAATATGATATCTTTACCAAACCGTGAATCTATTGCCGCCTTCTTGTAATCAATTTTTTTTCATGCACCTTTAAAAATTATAATCATAAGTTAATTTTATATAAAAAGAAACAATATAATTTTCTGTGCTACGAAAGTCTTTTATTTAAACTTCACTCCACCTAAACATAATCATTATATTTCCTGTGTCCTCACTGCTGGCTGGAACATAGACAAATCTATCTTTGAGATGGAATATTTTCTACTACGCACGCTTAATGCTGGCAGATGTCACGTGTCTTGATTTTTTTTGGTTCGGGCACCAAAAGCACCAGCCTAGCTGGGTTCAAGTCCTCGACCTACAACTCGTTAATTGTGGCCGATACCACTGGATCACCACTACTCTACCACCTTTTCACTATCCTCATTTAAAGTAAGCGATTAAAGCTCTAGGAAAGCGATTAATCGCTTTCCTAGAGCTTTAAGACTCTTCAGAAATAGGAAATTCGATATGATTATAGTCTAAAAGAGTATTATTGACGAATTTTGAACTGAATTTCATTATGACCCGCTTTTACATAATGTGATTTGAATTTGGAACGGAGGTAATTCTCGTAATTTTAAAAACGTTCACAGTTTGACCTCGGTATTGATCTTTCAGGAATACTTCTAATTTCCTTATCATTTGACAAGTTGTTGACATTGTCGCCGAGATGAGACTGCGACTAGATTTTGAAGATTTTTAATTACGACAATAAATTGGTCTTCATGATATCATTCAAGTTGAACATTGGACATTAATGGGTTCAACATTGGTGTCGAATATTTTGAATCCAAAAATGAGTCAAAATAAATACGGGTTTGTGGGGAATAGAACCCTTTTTTTTGTTGGGATGGGAAAGTGTCAGACTTTTACTGACTGAAAGCCAGCCGTGTTTCTTCACTTGCCTGTGCGACGGCCAGGGCACAGTTTCTTTTTTAAGCAACCGGCAACCCTGACCCAGGGGGCATCGGTCTACGTGGACCCCGTCACGTTGTGCTGACATCTCTTTGAGACGCGCGAGAAACACAACGCGCTGTCGACTCGGGTCTGGTACTTACCGGGTGGCAAGCTGCCCACTGCTCACCGCCCGCAGGCCCGCGCCTTCGGTGGCCGGGAGTTTAACGGTGTCTCCCGACCAGGGCGCCTCCTGCGGCGGCTAGTGGCGTGGTGGCGCTGGAATTTCCGCTGCCTCACGCGCTCCGCCTCCTCCTTTGCCATCATCACTGCTTCGCAGAAGGAGGTAACGGCCTGCCATGCACTCTCGCTTCGGACCATGGCCTGGACCAGGGTCGGACGCCAGAGATCGTCGCCGATCGCCGTCAAGAGGACACGGCCGTGCTCTACCCAAGCTGGGCGGACATCCACCATATGCTCCACCGTGTCCTCAGAGTGATCCTTACATTGGTGCCACCCTGGCGTTTCCTCTCGCCTTATAAGGAACAGGAACTTCCCGAAACAACCGTGTCCGGTGAGGACCTGCGTCAGGCGGAAGATGGGGGCGCTATGGCGCTTCTCGAGCCACTCCTCAAAGAGGGGACTTACCGCCACACCCATCGCACTCTCCATGTCGCCATGAGATCCCGTCGGAGCTCTGTCCGCCGTACCATGATTTCTCGCGGTTTGAATAGAACCCTCAACCTCAACCTATTCACTGCTATTTAAGTTTAAAAATATCAAAAGTCTTATTATGACTTCTAAAAAAATAAAAAAAAAATACCTTCTTTGTATTGAAAATAACGTCCCAGACATTTTTTTAATTATTACAATATAGTCCTACATATATTTAATTTTAACCCTGCACCCTAATTACGTAACACACTACTACTATTTGGAATCATTTCGAAGCATATTACTGATCCATTGCTCCATATATCTATTCGAAAATGAGTCCTGTGGGATAGTTCCCCGACCGATTCTATATAAATCTCACGATGAACAGTTAAGTAAGTTGTCAATAGTGTCAATCCCTAGGGTTAGTTGAAATGACAGCTCAATCCATGCACTTAAGTATTCACTGTGAGAGTGTTATAGAATCGAACTGCTGATTTAATTCGAACGATGGTAAGCTGTGATGCGTTGATGGTAAAGCGCAGTAGTTTATTATGAGCCTATTCACGCTAGCCTTGAAGACACTTAAATTGTAATCGGACGGGAATACCGCCGCAGGCTAATCGTTCCAGTCTTTCGAATTAATTAATTATTACCATGATACTATAGAATAGAAATATATTGTTCTTTATTATATACTAGCTTCGTCACGCGGGTTCACCCTCGTTTTTTTATATGCCCCGCTCCTATTAGTCGCATCGTGATGTTGTTTGTATAGCCTAAAGCGTTCCTGGAGTAATGGGCTATCCAACGCAAAAAGAATATTTCAAATCGGACCAGTAGTTCCTAAGATTAGCGCGTTCAAACAAACTGTTCAGCTTTACTTATATATTATAAGTATAGATATCTTTATAGAGTTAAGCAGTCAATCATGATATTATATAGGGGTGACTTGCAACTTTATATTTTCCTTTCATGACGTGTTAGTGCGATCCATAATTATGTAACAATTAAGCGCCCCATATAGACTAGGCAAACATTCATGTGAAAACCGTATATTTGTATATTTAAGATATTAAACCAGTATTAGTCAAAACATATCTTTTTTTCCCTAAACACCTAAATTAAATTGTCTTCATTGCCATTCCATTAGATACCTAATACTTTTACAAACCTTTCAATGTAACCAAATTTACTAAAACATCAAACAGTTCGAAGTAAAACAAAAACGTTTATTGGTGTGGTTTTTATCGTAAACAGCTTGGTAATTCGAAGTCTTCTTTGCATACCATTTTAATTTCGATTTCAAACTTTTGATATTCATTGTGTTTTCTTCGTAAAATGTATATATACAAAAAACACGAAGTTCGAAGTTCTCTTTTGTCAATAAAAACTAATATCCGTCGCAAACTAGGTATTGGTGGCGATTCTCTTGTTCATAAACAAATTTTAAGTTCAGTATACATGGGCGTACCCAGGTGGGGCCAGGGGCTAGGCCATCAATAACTTATCTCCTGGGGCCACATCTATGGAACATCGGGTATGACTGGGCGCTGCGGCAAAGGCGGGAGAAAACCACTGCGGGGATCACCATAAGAAAACG